>JAHLJT010002630.1:94873789-94884485 GCA_031308135.1 Acheta domesticus | reverse complement strand
TTTTATTAGCAGGTAGTATTGAAACCCCGATTTTTCGAAAATTGCAAAAGCCCACATTTTTTCGGCGTCGTCGTAGTGTCATGAAATGAAAATATAAATTTGATCGAGTTGAATGAACTCGAGGAAAAGAGACAATTGAGGCATGTAACATCGGTTATCATGGACGCAAGTTTGTTAGACGGAGGCTGGATCGAGTTCCCTAGTAAATGGATGCTTGAATGTAGGTCGAAAATATTAACGTGATATTCTGTTTATAAAAGCCAATTAGAAGTGACTTCGTGATATTGGAAATTTGGCGAAATCTTGGGGAAGGTACTACAGCAGTTCTTTAGTCGGTGGTTCCCGACTAAGGAACAGGATATCCGCGCGGAAGTGGAGAAGGTAAAACAGTGTTGTCAAGGACGATGCCACGAGTGGAAGTCCGTGGCACGAGTGCCAGGACGAAATCGTCCCTTCACGCAGTTCGTCACCCAGTCACCAGACACAACGCCATCCCTGTTGTAAAACGGCGGGGTTACTAATAGTTTCCTTTCCCGATTCCAGTTGCGCAGAGTAGCTCGTGGCATGCTACGGAGCCACGACGCGTGCCACTGCCACCAGTAGAAGACCTTGACACCACTGAGGTAACGTTTGCCGACTGATTATTTAAATTACCTCAGAGAGAGGCTAACGGACAGCGACGTTTTGGGTGGCAGTTCAGCTGCAGTTGAATTGATGGGCGTTACCATCGATCGCAGGCATTTACTTGTGCATACGCCGTTGCGGGAGCATTGAGCTCAGTAGATTCGTAACACCTACAAGCAAAATATTGATGATCGTCCTTAATGAGATCTGTTGTTCAAAGAGAGATCTTGAAATAAAGTCGTCTAAAAATTTTCGAAAAAGTGAGTAGCTATCTTGAAATTTTGCTTGAAACATAGGCATTTTTAAAACAATTATTTTCCCAAAACAGCTCCAATTTTTTTCTTTGAATTTTCTACTCGTATGTAGCAAAGGACAGTAAAAATGGCACTGATACCATTTCTGGTGAACTATATTTTCGAATATCGCAAAAAATGAACGTTGCAAAAAATACAATATTGAACTTTTTCATAAACGAAATATGTTTTTAAAAAAATTTTAATAATGTAGAGATCGATAAACATTGCATAACGTACCTATATCGACAGTATCGTGGATATGAGGGGGAAAATGGAAACAGTTTTATGACGCTACATGTTCTTTTGGAGGAATTATAGGAATGATATTGAAACGACAGATGAATATCAAGATATTACAAACCAAGTCAATTTAACATCTACTTATGTGTAGTTAATAAGTAAATCTGAATCATTAAAAGTAAGTAAAAATATAATTTTGTATGTACCGCCGACGTTCACTGGCTCTAATAGTCGAGCGGCGACAAAAGGCGCCCTTGGTACCTAAATAGAGTAGAACCCTTATAACTAGGGAGAAAAATTTGATGCCCTAAAAATATTGAAATATGCTTTTAAAAATATGATGCATGACCTAAAATTCTGATATATGCACTTTGATATGCAATAATTAAAATTAACAATATTTAATTCATCTATAAATCTTGCTTGATAAAATTTTCGGAGAAGCATGCTTTGAATTAAAATGTATATTTCTGTGCAAACGTGATATAATGTACCTTACTTTGCGGAGGAATAATTGAAGGAAATATTCACGTAGGTGAAGTACTTTGTATGTCTTGTATCTTGTCTAGTTTAAAAAAAATTGATATAAAGAATATCCTACATTTGCACTAGTATTTTGTCTAGAGAGAGAGAGAAAATACACGCAAACTGTGACAAGCTCTTTCAAAATCGATGAACTCTCACAATAATAGATTCTACTAAATATAAAAGTTTTTAGAGATAAGTCTCTATTTTAACGAAACATGCAAATATGCGCTATTATTACACGAATACGCACCAACAGGAAAAATCGACCAAATACGCATAAATATGCACTAACATATGAATCTACATAGCATCGTATTCTAACCTAATGCCAAGAAATGTCACTTAGCTATGCATTGAAACAACGGAAAATATGCAAAATCATAGAAATTCTCTCCCTACTTATAACGCTCTTGGTACATAATATTTGTGAGCCTAACGTACTTACGATCTTGACATCAGAAACGGCGGACGGCGGGTACATCGCGAATCTCTTGCAAATTAAAGTTCGCATGTCACACGCCTCAGGCCCTGCGCGACTCGTTTCGTTGTTTTTAAAACTGCCGCGTCCGCCATCTTCACACGCGACCAATTACGGTGCGTGATTTTCTGCAGCTTCACATGTGTGATTTTCTTTAACTGTTAACTATTTAACTCTTAACCCGTGTATTAGAAATCGTATTCGAAAAAGTCTTAATAAACATTTTATAGCAAAAAAAAAAGTAAAGAATGCTAAAATGCGACCCGGATGGCATCCCAGACTCCCGCACCGAGTTCCTCACTTACATTGCGGCTACTTCAACCATCTCTCTGCTGGGGCCAACCATGCAGTAGAACAAGAGAAAAATGAAGACGATGGTATAAATGATCATCTCGCACTCCCAAGCAACTCTAAAATGTATATATAAATCCATGTAAAACAAAGAAAGTGCTAATCCATTTTGTTCACAGGACATTGGATGCTTGCATTCGTGTTTAGAGAGTCAATTACACAGGCACACACAAAAAAAGTTGTCAGACCCAAAGACTTGAAAATGTTTCTCTACGTATTTCGACGCGCTGAATCCGAATCTGACGCCAGAATTGCGCTGTCACCCACCATTTTTTTTAAAAAATCGCAAAAAAACATCATCCTGACATTCTATTTTGTTTCCGGGGTTGTTGTCAGTCCCAAGACTTGACACTGAATCCGAATCTGAAGCCACAATTGCACCAACACCTTCCATTTTTAATCGCAAAAACCATCGTGAAATTGTATTTTTTGTTTTGTTTTTCAAGGATTGTTTGTACCTTGTAAATTTTACTAATTTCTTCTCATTCTCAGAACTCTGCATCTTACCAAACGCTTAATCATATATAGTGATATAATTCAGCAGGGTGCAGACTATTCGACTTCTCTTGAGGATGACATATTTTTGTGCTTAGAAATAATTTAATTGAAGTTTAATCACAATGTCTATTAATTCTTAAATATGTATCAACTAGAGCAGTTACTGTGCTAAGAAAGCATTGATTTAAGAGAATTTAGTTTAAGTATTTCTTGTTCTTAATGGCCACATGTGTATTTGGCAAATTTCTCTTCTTTATCAGTGACAGTATCTGATGGATGCATGAACACCTGTGAATAAAGCCTCTGTTCAGAGTCGTTTTTGTACAATCCGAATACAATATCCAGTAACCTGAATCCGTCTCTCCGTCACTCACGGTTAGACACTTTCCGGTCCATCAATCGAGACAAACGAGATGTCATTCGGCGCACCTCAGCCTCCTGTAGGGGACTGATAATTAGTTACGGATCCGGCCAGAAGATTCTAAGAGTTTTCTAAAAGTTTTTTAAGCAACTAAACCGCATTGTGGGTCACTCATCTACAGAGGTAGTAGCTCATTCGCTTCCTCCTCCCAAGTTGTCGAGTGGCACAATTCGTGGCCATTTTCCTCTAGGGCAGGGCTGTCCAACTTAGGGCTTATGGGCCACATATCAAGTTCTAGTTAAGCTGCAGGCCACACCGTAATTTAAGATGTTTTTACCCTAACTACTGAGATTTTACTAAAAAAATGCGAATCAGATACAACTTTTATTCAGCTTATTTAGTGATTAATGTACAGTATATATTAATTATTAGAAGAAAATTAATATATCATTAAATAAAAATAAGATAAATGTGCAATTGTTTCCATTTGGTTAGTATAATAAAATTTTTCAAAGTAGTCGTAGGCCGCACAAAAGATTCGGCGGGCCGCCAGTTGGAAAGCCCTGGTCTCGGATATTCTGGAAGGATTCTAAAAAACACGTGTTTTTTTTATAGTTTGAATGCATCTATTAGTACATTGGTGAAACTATGGTTTTTGATTGATTGGTGATTCTGGGCGCGTCCCGTAAGTGTAATGCATGTTTTGTCTCTGGTAGTGGCGTTGATCTTTCCCCCGTTGGCTGGCGAGACAAGATGCCGACCTACGTCAGCTTACGGGGATTATCCTCAACGAGGTATCTCTCACCAGCGGAGCACTGCCCCAGCCGACTCAATCTCTCAGGTCCCGACCGATCTCCTGGTATGTGTGATAATGTAGTGCATGTAAGTGTGTGGATGAGTAAGGGGTGAGGATAGGACAAGGAAGAGGAAGTGAAGGTCGCACGCGGTCCGTGACCCGTTTGTTCGCTACTGTTCCGGCATTCGCCTGGTGTTGATCGGAGAATCCACAGAAAACTATCGTTCGGAGCAGCTGGCCGCTAGTCGAGACTCGAACTCTAGGACTTCCCAGTGAAAGCCGCTGCAGAGACATATGTTGTTGCCCTGAGCCACCTCTCCGGTGTTGAAACTATGGGAAGAGCGAGAGGCCTTAGTTTGGATTTCCGATGCTGCTCTGCGCGGATAGTTTTCACGTTTCCTCGAATCAATTCCGGACGGATGCTCGCCGTTTCTTAAACAAGGACTAATCATTCCATTCATGGCGATGCTATGTTGCGCTGCACATAAGAGAATGATATCTTGCCAACTGATTAATCTTCTTTGGACCGTAGGCGACACTAAGAGAATCTTCTAACTTGAGTTAATTCTTCTCAACCGTCTAGAGTTTGGTGTCTTGGAACACAAGAGAATGTTAGATGCTAAAAAGAGACCTATTTAAATAAATGGATGTAGGAAAGAAAATTTTGTAATGGTAATTACGACTGGTAATTATTCTTAATTACTTTATTGCTGAATGGCCATCAGTTTCCGTATGGTGTGGATTGTTCACACGTTGAATTGTGCTATTGACCCGTAAAAGATGACTGTGGAGTCTGGACGTATTTGCATTTACTTGTGTACCAAAATTGCAAGCGCATTGTTAGTTTGCAATATCCCAGCAGACACTTCCAAATTCAATGCCCATTTATTGTGTTTAGAAGTACATTACAGGATAATTAACAAAGTATAAATGGATGTAATGAATTAAAAAATGAGAGATGATTTCTTGTAGAATCATTCATTCAAAAATGAGTGGTGTTCAGCTCGTGCTGTAGTTATGTTTTTAAGGTACGAGTCGCCCAGATTTAGAAGTAAAACCTTTGTGGTCATTTTTCTGGCTCTCTAAAGAGAGAACTGGTCAGTTCAGAAGAACCCGCCCATCCCTTTCATTGTGGAGAATACTTGTTTCAATTCGATTGTGGGTCGATCTGTGAGCATGTTCCCCATGCTGAAGACGAGCAAGTTCTACAAAAGGAGTGAGGGTCCACAAGGTGATTGTAAGGGGCTTTGTAAGAGAGGTCGAGTCCAGAGGGCGAGGGTGGGCTTTTGAGTCCAGAGGCCGAGGGTGAGCTTTTGCGTCCAGAGGCCGAGGGTGAGCTTTTGCGTCCAGAGGCCGAGGGTGAGCTTTTGCGTCCAGAGGCCGAGGGTGAGCTTTTGCGTCCAGAGGCCGAGGGTGAGCTTTTGCGTCCAGAGGCCGAGGGTGAGCTTTTGCGTCCAGAGGCCGAGGGTGAGCTTTTGCGTCCAGAGGCCGAGGGTGAGCTTTTGCGTCCAGAGGCCGAGGGTGAGCTTTTGCGTCCAGAGGCCGAGGGTGAGCTTTTGCGTCCTGAAGGGGTTGGAGGTTGGGAGCCCAAAGGGCGAGCGCGTTGGAGCGAGTGAGTGCGGGAGCCTGGAGGGCGAGGGCGTCGGAGGGCCGTCCTTGGCCCCTTTGGTCCTCCGACCGCGGGGTTGGCCAGCCTGTCAGCGGCGGCGGCGCCCGCGGATCGATTGTCGGCGGTTGGCGGCGGCGCGTGACGTGGGCGTCGTGGCGGGGGCGGGGGCGGGCGCGCTGTATCGACCGGTCACGTGACGGGGTTGAGCGGCGCATGCGCGCGCGCGCGCGGGTTGGCCGGCGTGTGGGGGTGGCGGCGGCGGCGGCTGGTGGCGGAGGCGGGCCAGGAGGGCAGACCGGAGCGATGCAGCTGGCCGACCGGAGCGCGCCGCCCCGCAGCGCCGTCCGCGCCCCCCACCGCCCGCGCCGCCCGCGCCCGCTCCGCCGCCTAGCTCTAGCTGCCCAGCGACCCACCCGCCACAGCCGCCGCCCAGCAGCCGCCAGCCCCGGCCACCGCGCCTTCGTCTTTCGCTCTCCGCCTGCAGCAGCAGCAGCTGCCCTAGCTCCGTAAGTACAACGCGATCGATGCGCCGCGCGCCATCGGCTGCCCCACGCACGTGTGCCCGCGCCTTCGCCGAGGACCCGCACCGCTCGCCATCGCCGACGTCGACCCGCCACCCTCAACCCTCGCACGGAGCGACCCTCGACCTTGAGTCCGTCCCCGATCCGTGCGCCGTGACGGACTGAGGTCGCCAGCGTTCGGATGAGGGACCGCTCCCCGAGGGCGCGTCCGTATGCTGGGTCGCGTCGGGGGCTCTTCTCGCCTGCGTGGGGCCGCATCGTCGCGGCCGGACGGCTCTGCACGCCCACGGCGGTGGATTGGGGCGGGCGCGGGGCGGGACGTGGCAGGTGCGGCGGTGGGCGGAGGAGGCTAACGATTTCCAATGTGCAGGCGGCGGAGGCGGCAGCGGTTGGTGGTGGTGGCGCTGGTGCTGTTCGCGGAAGGCCCCGGTTGCTCATCGATTGGCCCCCTGCCGCTACCCGCGTCTCAACTGTTCCCAGAAGCGGCGCTGCGTTCGCCGCTCCATTCACCAACCCCGCCCCGCTCCGCACCCCTCGGATGCTCGAGATGCGAAACGCAGCCTCCTGGCTGAAATGCTCGCTTTTTTTTCGAGATCGATCTTCGATTTGAAAAAAATATGGTTGCGTTCTTCCTCGGCTGCTACGAGTCGCAATAGTAATCTCAACCGTATCCGTCCAGTGTTCTTGAAAAATATTTTCGTACTCATTTGTTGGTTCTTGTCAAGTCCTAGGTTCTTATTTTGGTCAGTGGTTTTCGTTTTAGTATTTCAACATGTGTTATTTGCCTGTGGTAGTGATGTCTCGTCTAAAATGATAATGTGAACGTTTCAGACGATATCCTGCAGCCATCAACAGGGTATAAAAACTTATAAAAATGTGTGTGAAGACTGAAACAAAGTAGGACAAATGGACTAAACAAAAATGTTAAGAGTTAAAATGGTTGTTTTGTTGGTGAAATACGGGAAACCGTAGAATCTCAGCTTCGTTGCTCAGAAACAGTTTATCTCGTAGTGTGCTACAGTGCTTCGATTTGGCGGACATTTTGTGGCCCGGAGCGCATACATACGTTCGAAAATAAATTCATTTCGCTGAGATGAAACCAACAGAATTTACGGACAAATGGCACAGTCACCTGAGATGAGACTTCGTCCTAGCAAGTTCACAATGTCTCTGGCTGGGATGGCGGAGGGAGTGGGGATGGTCGAAGAAGTATGTGTGGGCGGAAGATGCGTTGGTGTTCCAACACCCCTTCGGCTCGCTCAATGGCATCGCGTGTGTTGCTGGTAAAAATATCGAGATGGGAGGGGTGACCAAATCACTTGGTCGCGTCCTAGAGTAAAACACAAATCTGTTGTTCGTGGATTTTGTTGAAAATGAATTTTGTTCGTGGAAATCCATTTCTCTGCTCACCAATTGCAAAGCGTCGAGAAAATATGGCGAAATGTGAGAAACTGTAGAATGGGGAAAACGCGATCACATAGACGGTGCATTAGAATTTTTATTTAAAAGCGTTGGTCATTGTTTTACTTTTGAATATATTGTAACATTTTGTAACTCCGAAGACAGTGAAATCAATCAGGTAAACGTGGGCTTCCAAAAAAGTCTCAATTTATTACCGTTAAGATATAATTTTCTGAAACATAGAAGAATAAGTATTGTTATCGTATTTATCTCTCGGATATTGTTCCCAAATGGGGACACTCGAGATCTATCGACTTCCCTCATCGTGGAGCCAGGGCGTTCTCTGTGCGTGGGGTGCTCCCATCTATTCCGTGACTCAGTTCATTCTAGAGTGAGGGAATCTGTGAGCAATAGAGTGCAAAGCTCCAAAGCAACCTGTCTTGTTAGGGTACAATTAAAAGGACATAGTGTTTTGACCGCCTGGCGACGGTGTACATTTGACGCTTGAGTAAGGTGAGTTGCGTACTCTCAAAGCGTCGTACATCATTAAAGTTAATGAGCGCTTTACGAGCCATGTAGATGTCATTGTCAAACGAGCGCCACATCCACAAACCGTCAGAACATTATCCAAGTGCGTGTGTTGTGGATTCTCAAGGGAACTACCTTCACTTGCTTTTGATTTGTAAAGCGCATACGGCACTTCATAATTCTAATGTCCCGCGTACATCAACAGAAATGTGCCACGTTAATCGTTCCACTTCTAAAATTAACCCACTCGCTCACGCGGCGTAATGAACGTGGAGTGTTGCGGAACTTGCTGTTGTAAGCTCTGTGAGGTGAAACCACAGACGGTAAGGGGGGAAATCTTCATCGACTTTCTCTGGGCGAGAGTAGTCGTGGGTGCTCCAGTGAGTCTGCGAGTGAACATCCCGACGCGAGGGTGAGCAAGGCGGGTGATTTCTCGCTTCTCGGGATGGAAAGGTGCCTCATGTACGAAGAGTTAGTGGCTCTTGTGGGCAGGAAGGCTGCACGAGGATTCGAAGAGGAGCTGAACGTTACATCTTGCAAATCAGGGATCTCCGGCCACCAACCTGCGCCACTCATTTGGATATAAAACTCGTCCAATAGGCTTCAAAAGTAGAAAAGGTATATCGAATTATTTTTTTTTAATTTGCTATTTTATTCTGGTTCCTTCTCAATAGTTTCCAAACATTACAGTAATTAAATTGTTTAAAAAATTAAGAAATGGCTTGTACTTGTCGGAAGTCAATTAAGAACGCAATATAAACGTAGGCTGATTTTCTTTAACAGTTGCCATGCAACTAATTTTCTCGTTTCCGAAAAAACCCTGTTTTGTGATTTTGTTGTGTAAATTATTTCGAATATACCTCCTTGCTTTCACTCCATTGTATCTTCGTCATAATAAATATTTTTCGTTTCGGGAGCTCTTTTCTGGGCGTGCTACCCCTCTCTGCCTGTGAATTGTGCAATAAAAATTGTACTGTCATAGCCACTAAGTTATTTTCCCCTGTAGGCAAGCTGGAATATGTGCGCCCCATGCCCGATATTATTGCATTTTGGGAATAATATTTTAAAGTTAAATACCAATGAATAATAATAAATATATTATTTTAAGTTATATATTAATTAACTCTTCCCAGCACGGTGGTACAAAATACATGCCACTGTGCGTAATGCATCGGCCGCACGAGGTACAAAATTTGAACCATCCTTTCTTCGTAGGTGTGGGTTCGTGGTAGGATAATTTATGAACCACCGCCAAATATTGCCGAAAAGTTTCCAGAATCACCGAAAGATGTTGTAGGGATGATAAATACCTGCAGAACCCTTGAGAACCGTTTTTTGTAATGTCTACAAGACGTTCTTGTCAGCTGTTGGTGTGAGCCGAGGTCCGACCTGTGAAACTAGTGCAAAAGATGTTCCCATGGCACCGTGTTTGAAAGGGTTAAAACCATACACACTTACATTAAGAAAAATTAATTACCAACTCTTTTATTTTAAGAAGACAGCTTACTGTTTTAAATTTTAACTTAGAGCCCTTTGTTTCTTGAAGTTCATTTATTATGCCGTGTTATTCGTGTAGATGAAGCAGTGATACCCCAGAAATAACTGGTTTATAAGATTATTTCAGCATTAGTGACGGTATTATAAAATTATAAAAAAAATATTATTATATTATAATATTATATCAATATATATTATAATATATATAATATATATTATATTATAATATATTATAATATGTTATATATTATAAAAAATATCTTTAATGTGGTGGATTTTACATTGACGAAGTGCTGAAATATGGCTCTTTCAAGGTTTTCGTCTTAGGCAGCCAACTATTTTCTTCATAGGTAGCGGCGAGCCTGTGAACTAGGGAAGAAAAAGAGATAGGCAAGACAAACAAGCAGGAAGAGAGACATAAAATCCACAGACGAAGATTTCTCCCGTGCAGCGAAGGACATAGTAACTCATTCATAGCAAGGCTGTCACAGTGGAAAGAGCAAGATGGCAGAGTGATAATAGTATTGAAGGGGGAAATCTCCGAAGAAACTGTGGAAACAAGTATTAAGGACTCTTTTTTGTACCTCGATGTAACCAGAGGCATTTCGTTGTATCTTTTGGCATCCAGTCGGATGGGGGAATTGTGGTTGGCATATCTTAGGGTTCAGTCAAAATATTCGTTTTTTAAGTAAGGGGGAGACGATTGTGTCGAGAAAAAAACGAGAGGGGTAATATAAAAGGAAATATTTCACAGAATATGAAATATTCTGTGGCCCCCCAGGGTGCAGCATCCAGATTTAAGACGAGAAAATTAGAGTTTTGTAGATTGCACAATGCAGAACTCAGCAGACGCACATTCAGTATGAAACACATTGCCTTCTTGCATAAGCAGAAACTGTCCTTTTCACGGAAAATCTGGTTTTGGGGCCCTTTATGAAAATAAAGTTACGTTTCGAAATAATTACACA
>JAHLJT010002630.1:94835207-94872789 GCA_031308135.1 Acheta domesticus | reverse complement strand
CCATGTGGGTGAAGAAAAGTTATAAGTAAATATCAGTCATCGCTGATCTGAAAATCTATACAGGAATATGAGATATTAGTTGGATCCGTGCGAACATTTGGCAATTTGTAAATCATTGTTTTAAAAATGAAAAAAACTTCACCCTGGAACCCGGAACATTTCTGAACACCCAGTACTTCGAAGTGGGGAACCTTCCAAAGAAAATTAACCCAGAATTTAAAAAAGGCGAATTGTGTAATTTGAGTGATTTTTAATTTGTGTCATTTTTTCTTTCTGAACAAATATATTAATTTCTTTTGTAAATAATAAACAATTTACATGTTTTAGGAGTGTTTACATATTTTTTCTATGCCAATTTTTGCATAAAAAGCATTTTTTCAACCAACTTTTGAGTGCTTATTGCGGCTCAGTCATTCAGAATATCCTAGGAGTTTATTAGACAAATATGTTTAAAATTGTCTTAAGAGTTTATTTTCGGAGTTTCTAAGTTTCCTCTCCGGACACCTGTGTATCCGTATGCGCAGTAAATAATTTAAGTCAAATGTCCCTACTTTGGGAGCACGGCTGTTAAAGTTTGCACCGTTGTGTGAATTGGGATTTTGTAAAACAACAATGGAATACAGAAAAACCTACCCCAATGTCCGCACTGTCCTCACCATTACAAAGTCGATATCGTTAGTGCCATTGGAAATGAGATACATTAAAAATCGTGCCCTGAAAAATTGGAAATTTTGCTTGAACCCTCCGGCTGGCGCGTAGCGGCACTCAGTGCCGCATTCTTACATTTTTGTTGATTTCGTATAAATATGGATGTCGCACTACTGACCTCATAGTTATTGTTCGTTCATTATATTTTCAACTAGATGAAACTCAAATCACGATTTTTGACACTCGGTTGACCATGATTCATTAGTAATCGGAACTCTGCAACGTTTGCGGCACAACGGTTCGGTTGCGGTACCGCACGCGCTTTGTCACGTAAGTATAATTACTGCGTATTTTATCCATTAGAATTTTTACTGCAGTTTTGTTATTGAGATTTGTGACACAGATTTTGGAGTTCAAATTGCTAATTCAATTTAGATACGTTGTTTCCGAAGAAACGTTAGAAGGCATGTTTGCTCCGTTTTCATTCCCCGACATGTAACACGTGCCAAAATTTGGAGGGAGGAAGTGATGGATCCAATTTTTAATAATATTCTAATTTCTTGTGGTAGTTACTTAATTATTATGAATAAACTCTATAAAAACATAATTAAAAGAATGTTTCATTCACATTCCCTGACAAACTATTACTGTAAATTAAAAAAAAAAAAACTATTGACGCAAAAATCGAAGCAGTTCAATGCGGTACCGAGTGCCGCACGCGCCTGCTGGCGGGAACTGATGGGGCGCGCCCGCTGGAGGGTTAACCACTTACACCGTTTGCACACAGATGTAGATGCCATATTTTGCAGGTAGGCTGGACCACACTTGCCTTGCAGGGATCTCTAAGAAGCCGGAACATAAAGGGAGCGAATGGAGGAAAGGTGAGGGGAGCGGAGAGGCTAGATGAGGGAGGGCGATTGTGTTTTGGAAATGGTACAAGAAGTCATTCTTCGAACGTTAGAGGGGGAAGAGGGAGCGTACTTTCTTTGCAGTGATCTCTAAAAGCCTAGAGGAAGACGAAAACCCGTGGTCTGTCTTCTGTCTGTACTGCCACAGCTGCCTCTGACGGGACGAAGGCCTGCCAGCCTTGCGGCCATGGGTTAAGGGGTGCGTGTGAGTAGCACTTAAACATTCCCACGCCAAATTCTTCTCGACCTGAGAAGTAAGCTTTCTCATCGTCACACAGCATCAGATATATGGACATTGCACGGAAAGCGCCCACTGTAATCTGCCCCTACAATCGTGACAAGAATAGAAAGATGTGGACTAAAAGCGTTCAAAATACTGGGCAAAATAAGAATTTATAACTGAATAAAAACAGTTATGTAGTTAAAATAATTCAAGTGTTAAAATTATAGAATTAACAGTGAAATAATTTCTAATATTAGATCTAGAACAGGATTTAATCATGTCTTGGTCTAAAATAGTCTCTATTATTGGGTTATTGAAAGTAAGTTTCTTAATCCTTACAATTAGCAACTTAAGAAGAAGTGGGTTAAAAAGCCGTGTTTTAAATCATTAAATGTGAAATTTCCATTTTATTTCGTATATGGTTTCTTCTGGCTAAAATCCCGTTCACATAAAAGTATTTTATCTTGAACTGTGCAATATATTGTGGAGTTAACTCCAGATCTACAGTAATCCGGATTCAAACCTTGGATTTGTAATTTTTTTAACGCGCATTATTAATAGAGGGGATGTAGGGAACCTACCTGTCTCGCGGTGATGTCTAAGACGCCTGATGAAGACGCAAGGAGCGCCGAGTGATGGGAAGGTGCTGGGAGCAGAGCGGAGCGGGAGCGGGAGTGGGGGTACTGGGCGACGGGGCGCCCTATCGATTGGTGGCGTTGCGTCCCGGCGCCTCTCTCCCTCTCTCTCTGTCCCGCCCCTGCCGCTCCTTGCCAGCGCGCCCTGCCCCGCCCCTGCCCAACTGCCCCGGCCCGGCCCTGCGCGGTCCATCTGGACGAAGGTCTGCAAAGGTCAATAGAGGAGGCGCGCAGACGCTCGAGAGGCGCTCGCTGAGCTACCTGTCACGACGGCAGGCGCTCTCATCAGTGGCGAATACAGGGGGGGGGGGCATGGGGGCCATGCCCCCCCCCAAAAGGCCTACAGTTTTCGTTTTTTTAACTTCTATTTGGCAAAACTGATTTTAATATTTATTTATATCACACTTATGCAATTATTTAAACAATAATAATCTTTAATCCCATGTATAGACTACAAAAATAATCAATATAAGAGCTAAAACTCCGACACCGTGAGACCAATCTCCATGAAAGTTGGCACTTCTCATATTTTTTGACCGAGAAGGTTTATGTGCTGTTAAATCTGTTGTAACTCCACTACATGGCGCAGCAGAACAAAACCTAAATATTTACGTAAAATGCAACCCGCAACACATTCGGCAGCATATTCAATCTATATCGTTAAATAACTCCTAAACGGTGCGTTCTATGTCATTAAAAACTAAAATTTTGAGGCAGAAGGCCTCAAAGAATCGTTTCTCACACCGTAACCTACAGGATGAAACCTTTTGAACATTCTATTACAGTTTTGCTGGTCCGGCGCTTCCAGATATTACCTCACCCGCTCAGATATGTGCAGAATCTGCAATTAAATGTGAATGAGAAGGACAGAGAGCAGCAGAGACAGCGAATGGGTGAAGGAAGGAGGGGCTGTGAGAGGGTGATGGGAGGGGAAAGAGGGAGATGAAGGGCAGAACAACATCTGCCGGGTTCTCCTAGTATCCAATATAATAACAAAGGTTTATTATTTAACAAAAATCTATGATGGGCCCCCCAACAAAAACAATCCACTGTATCAGATCCGCATCGGCTTATGTGGCCGACAGAGCGCAAGTGATCTTATCTACTTCACGAGACCAGCGGACTACAAGTGGTCTGACGTATCCCCTCTGCATACGGTAATATGATAAGCAAAAATGACGGTTTTGTTGCGTTTACGAGAAACCGTGGTTACAAAATCCCGTAGGTGTGCTGTTGCTGGATGAGGAACCCTCATCCAGCAATATTGTAGCTACATCAGATTTCAGACAAAATATGTACAAGTTCACATATTATTATGCGTGGTGCACACGCAACACCCAATACTATCGTGATTACTCGAAAATTATGCTTCTGTGACTCGAAAAATCAGATGTACGAGTACGTGTCCCGTGATGGACACGCTTTGCTTCTTATGCCGTTATTTACAATACGAGGCATTTTTTAAGGTTCTGTTACATATTTTGAGGGTACCACCACATGCACACTGTAAAAAGTTCCAAGTAGGGTTCCAGCATTAAGCTAATCATATTATCACTTACAAACCATTGATTTAAAGAATGCTAAATTTTCCCATACGCTCAGCGGTTTCGCGGTAATTTCATGCGGTAAAAGCATACGTCTTCTCTATTAGACGAACAAATGTTTCCGGTGTCGTTTTGCCGAGAAACTCTTCGTTATTGTACAACTATTCCTTATATATTTCTCTTTTGTATAACCTCTAGAAGGTTGTGCCTCAATTGAATCGACCCGCTCAGGATGTATCAAAGTATTGTCGAATAAAAAAAAATACTTTTTTACGGATACAGACGACGAGAAACGAAAACGTGTGAAATGACAGTAATTTGAGTCCTTATTACCATAGCCCTGTGTTGAGTGTGTCCCTGCTATCATGCCCGACGCTAGGATGTCAAAACCGTAGCCCGACAGCCGGCCGTCAAAATTGCAGTGCACTCACTGCTCTCAATGACGCGAATGACCTCCCGAGTCTACAGCAGAACCTCCAGACTTGGAAATGCTCCCTTAGCTCCGGTAGCGAAGTCGGCGACAAAACTGGAAAATTACGAAACAAGAAACGTTTTACAGGAATCCATGCTTCCGAGCTCAAAATGACAAAGGAATTATTTATTGCTAATATTACAAGGAACAAGTTGGGATTTTTTTTCTGTATGAAATGTCTCGCCTTAAATACTTCTGACAGTGGGTTACTGCAGGAGAATCTTAGCACCTACAAGGCTTCAAAATGCCTTATTCTTTCGTTATCACGAAATTTTGGAAAACTTATAAATTCCACATTGATGCAATTGTTTAATTATTGTATGCAATAACAGTAGGTTGCGAGTGTTCAATTGAAAGTTCGTGTTCGGACCCAGCTAAGCAAGTGTATCGAGACCTACCGCAAACTGAAAGAGAATTCAGCGGTCCTTTTTTGACCGATATGTCCCTACATTCATCCTGAAGTCCTGGTGTTACGATGATTGCCCGTTTCTATCTCTCACCTCGCACGGTCTCGAAATGTTGGCAGTATTGCGACTACGCTGATACCAATAGCCGTTTCGTAGCTCCAGGTGTAGTTTATAAAATAATTAATATCATTCATTACATACCTGGTAAATTCAAATAAAGTGCTGAGATGGATCTAAGGGCTACTTTGCTACGGGAAAGAATCCGATCGAGGTGGTCCTGCGTATAGGATGGAAACCGGTCGTGATATACTTACGGCTACCTTGGTATAGGAAGGAATCTGATAGAGACGGACCTACAGGCTACCTTGGCATAGAAAGGAATTCGATCGAGATGAACAAACGGGATACCTTGGTGTAGAAAAGAAGCCGATCGAGATGGACCTATGGGCTACCATGGTATAGGAAGGAATCCGATCGAGAAGGACCTATGGGTTGCATTGCTACAGGAATCCGATCATGACAGACTTACGACTACCTTGGTGTAGGAAGGAATCTGATAGAGATGACCTAGGGCTACCTGGGTGTGGGGAGTCCGATCGAGATGAACCTATGGGCCTCGCGATACGCTACTTGAGAAAGAGTGAGGCAAGTAAGGCATGACAACTGCCTTGAAACAGCCGTACCAAGTTTAAGCGGTAGAGCTGTAGCTAAAATGATACGTTTCTCACAGTGTACTCCAAACATCTTACCTATGGTGCCACTCGACAGCTGCTCATATCCCCTAAGTAGATCAGGCAGGCGGTGACAACGTAAACACATTGCAATTATCGATCTGACACATTCTGAATGAGAAGTAAATATAACATAACCTAAACTGTTAGAGAAAAATATAAACTTCATTAGTGCTCCAGTATTTACGTGACCTCAGACGTGAACAAGATTTGTTACAGCAGCGCTTAGTACTCTTATGAATGTGCTTTGCTTAATTTATATGTGAACAAGAGCTTTTATGAATCGATAAAAGAGCAAGAGCGTTAACGACTCGCACAAGAATCACTGTCCCCAGTGTAAGATGTTAATGTAGAGTTATTGCTTAGGCGATTTACCTGGGAATTCCCGGCCAAGAGAAGGAAATTGAAGGACAATTTTCTCTGAGATTCTCGACTATGATATCTATGATAGTTTCCATTCCTTTCGAAATTGAGAAAAATTCTTAATTCCCATGCCACTCTCTTAACCCTTATTCCCTTGTATTTTCAACTCCTACTGTAATTCGAGATCCTGATAGCTTTGTTAGAGAAACGAAGATTGATACGATGTACAATAAAATGTGTGCGACGTTGGAAGTGGAACCCAAACAATAATTTCTTTGTTTGCAATGCAAAGAAACTTTCTTCTCTTCAGGTGATGTATTACAACAGATTACGTTAGTAATAGAGAAACATACTTTCTCTTAGACTTCACCCACTCTCACTCACACTTTTAGAAATGTGATAGAAACACGAAGTGTCAGGGAAATATTCTGTGCATAAATGGCTTGATTGATAAGAATTCCCCCTGATTTCCGTAATGCGCAATACAAAATTTAAAATGGACGTGTTGTGTTGTGAAAGAAGTTCAGGCTATTTGTAACGTGGTGACAAGTTATTCATATCATGGTGCTACAATAGTTTGAAATAATTGGTAAATATTTATTTTGACGCATTGTCCTCGTATCTGCTCCCTCGCAAAACACAATAATGTAACCAGGTTCGAAAATTAACTTTTTCTTATTTAACAAGAATAAGCGGTGTTGCAGAATAAGCATTTTTTGCTGCAGCAAACCGCTTGGAAATGAATATGTACTCCAGTTTTTCTATTGGCAGCCCTGAGCCTGTTTGTCAACATCACGAGCGATATGGAATGCTCGCAGGGGGTTCATACTGGCCTCAAAACATCTATCGGTTCAGCAATGCAATAAATGAATGAATGACTTTGTAATGTGTGGTGTGGGGAAGAACGGCCCAGAAGTAAAATATCTGGATTCCTGATATACATGTAAAATTCGCATTATTGCTGTATCAATTAGTTTAATTTCCTGTATTAATTACGGCTTTTTTCTGGTTTACAACATGAAGGAAGGTGGGTATGTTTTCCACAATGGACTTGGTGAGTTGAAAATTATTAGTAAAAGTGTCCAGCGGCGATTGATTGAATTCTTAGTCCGTATTTACGCAACTTCGGGCTTAATGGTCTAGATCCCCCCCCCCCTGATTTACGATGTTGTGTACATTAATGCGTCCATTCATCACAAAATTTACGACACATGGCTTTTGAAATCGGCTTTTCGAGCAATACATTATTGGCGTATGTTGATAATTGAAGATTTGAAACAACCATTTGCTTTGTTGAAGTTTATTCTTTCTACAAGAAATACAAACTTCCTTAAAGACGTCTTTAATTGTATGGTGCCTGCAAGGACGTAGCTGGGGAAGGTCTAAGAGATAAATTCCTTCCCCCTCTCCCAAAACATTGATCTTAGTGTTCAGCTGTATTTGACTGTTGGAATCGTTGAGTAAATTTAATTAATATTTATAGATAATATAAAACAATTGAATGTTATCGATATTGATAGCAAATCTCATTGAGAGGAAAATGCATCGAAAGACGGGGTTTATGAAATATGATGACTCCACGTCAGAATAGTCTTCAATGTTCTTATCGTCTACTTTCTTTAGAAATCTAGTAAGCTCCTATTTTCTTCCGTTTTTATGTTGCATAAAACACCTTCTTGCAAAAATCATTTACGCTGTTGTTTTCAATCGTGCGCCTGATAAAATCAGATATGAGATTTTCCTCTCCTTAAAATTTGCTCTTTTGGAGATTCGAGCTTTTTGGTGGAAGGTGGCGATATTGTTAAAGTTCCGTTGTCGAGCTCCTCCCGAAACGAAATTCTGCGCGCAGCTCTGAAGCGAGTCTTGGAGCGTGGAAGTTGCAGCGGCCCCACTGACACACGCTCTGGAGGCGGGAGCAGTACGCACTCGCCCATTCCGACGGCGTTGTTTCCCGGGAGATATTATGAAATGGGCTTCGAATGGGCACTAACAACTCTCACGCCTGTTACTTTTCGGCCGCCACATTTCCCCAAATGAAAGCAGCTTTCAGTATGATTACCGCGTTACCTACCTACATACTTTGTGGTCGAAAGCTAAGGTTGATAATGTTGATTAATCTTTTCATATTCATTAAAGTTTCCTTCATTTCTATGAAGATATATAATGATCGGTAGGGGCGGATCTTTATGACATATAACATCGCCAAAAAGTGTCAATAAAATACTGTGATATACCAAAATATATAATATTTTGTTAATAATATTAGCTGTAAATGGGTTGGACAAAAGGGTATGCAAATGGCGATATACAGCCTTAGCAACACCGGCGCAGTGGTTGGCAAGGTCAACAAACTGCATTCAGGCCTTGAAGAGATGGGGGCGCTGGCTAGATAGACAAATAAAATAATGTGTGATTGGTCTGAAAAGGAATGACTGTCGAGGGCGTGGCTACTTGGTTTGATAAGAGATGAATGGATTGGCTAAGGGAGAATAGACTGTCTAATTTTGTCGTTTTGTTTTAAAAAAGAGGAACGAAGTACGGATACCGAACCGTTGAGGACGAAATAACAGGGAGAACCTGGACATTCTGATAGTGGTCGTCGAGTAGTAAAGATCGCTCGCGAGATCAACATTAGTGAAGTAGGACTTGTAAGTTTCGAGTGAGACTCAATAGTTTTTCGGAATCGGGAAGTTCGATTAGGACTTGAAAGTTTTTTCTTATATTGCGGTTTTGGACTTAATGTTTTACCGCTAGTTGGGGAAGACTAGGAACTCTGAATACCAATTAAGAACCGGTAGATGTTCTAGTCAGTGAGGGCTGGATGCGTCCGGCAACGTCGCAAGATTAAGAAGAGAGAAGCGGAACTTGGGATCGCCTAGTGAGAAGAGACTGCGGGGCGTCGGCGACCAAGACGGTAAAATAAGTACTGCAGTACAAAAGATATATTTTAAAACGAGGTCATGACCTAAGGACAAAAACAATTGTAAATATTGTTAAATAAATTGTTGAATTTTTTTCTTTTGGAAATGAAAAGATTTCATTTAGTCAATCAAAATTGTTAAATAGTTTAGAAATAGATAATTATTCCCTTTCAGATTCCTCGCCATACTGTACAGTTGGCAGATCACGTAATGGGCTATCTAGGCGATAGCGATTATCCATAACGGGACCCATTGACCCAGCTAGCCGGACATTTATACATTTGTTGAAATTAGCTGTGGAAGCATTGGTCATTTTTAATTAACGTAACCTGTTCCTGGCGCCCAAAATTTTAATATAAATTCGGAACGGGTCACGATTATAACCATCTTAGATGAATGATGCCAACAATCTCGTAAGAGTCTATGACGAGACCGTTGGTACATTTCAATACTCTTAAAATATTTTTAAAATGCCCTAAAAGCAAAGACAAATATATATATATATATATATATATATATATATATATATGTATATATATATATATGTATATGTGTGTGTATACACATATATACATATTCATATACTGTGTGTAAGAGAAAGTAAAATGATTTAAAGATGCAGATACTATGAGAATGTATCATTGTGACTGACGCTACTTTCCCTCAACCATGTCGCTGTGACACGTGCGTTTAAATGGCCCCATATATACATATATACATTGACCTTCCGTGCGAGTCGATCTTGCGGCGCTCTGCTCTTTCGTCGCTTTCACCCTTTCCTCCGCGTTTTCCGTGGAGATCAAAGGGCCGGCGCTCTAGCATGCCCTTTGTCGAACCCTCCGTCCGCCTCTCCCCCTCCCCCACCCCTTTCGCCGTCGCTGACGACGAAGGCTCCGGGTGACGTCACGGTGTATGGCGCACGCGACCTGATGCGTGTTAACGAAAAAAGGACTCGCCTTCTTATAGTTTCCTGTGTCGCTGCAGATCACCAAAAAATTCGGGCTTTGGCCCTCACAGTCAGAATTTTGGGTTTAGACTGTACTGCGGGTGGACGGTGTTATGTATCAACCGGATACGCGCCATTTTGAAAAAAATGAGATATGGACGCCATCCCTGGCATTGGACCATTTTCTAAGTGTACGCAAAATTTTGGCGCCAAAACTGTAAAAATAGTCTTATAATAATTAAAAAATGTAAAAGCCATCAGTCACATCAGGGATTTTATGTTTCGCAACAACCGGCTACAATCTAGATGTTCAAATCTGCTGTTCTTAATTTCACATTAGGCAGGTAAGGGCCAGATATTGCACTCATGTTTATGTAGTTTGGCGCTTATGAGTGAAATAATTAAATTATAGTTTTTAGAACTGAAAATGTAATAAAATCTTTGAACACGACTTTCTCAAACCTTGTATGATGTCGCATATATGCTACAGCCGGTTGATGCATAACACCGTCTAGGCGTACTGGTTTCGAGATCGTAGGAGATGGGTAATGTGAGGGTGGAGGTCATCCCCCGGCTCTAAAGTTGAGAGTAGCGGTGAGCATGGGCTTTTAGGCTGCGGTAAAGTCTGAAGTACGAGACTAAAATTCATTGAATCCGAAGTAAAGTAGTTGTTTCTAAGTTCAGATGAAATTATTATCAATGTTATTCATATTACTAATTTCCAATGCGCGCAGAAATTGGAAGAAAACTACGCAACATCCGACTATTCTGTGGTTATTGTTTCGTTAGAGACCCAAGAACTGGGGAAAAAATGCAAAAACTGTGAAACGGTTTCGAGGTTAAAAAGTGTACATTTTTATTGTTAATTTCCGCCTATTCTCATACAACGCGTACCGACTGAATTCTCAATTTCAATACGTCACTGTTTACGACATAGGTAACGTTAGGCATAGCAAGGCACCGAAGAAGAGATCTCGCCGTTGAATGTTTGCCATTCACATGTTGGGTTATGAAACAAACTATTTTTATGCTCTCGGAACGTAAAGAACTGTTGTTATACAATGTTATTCCAGTATTTATGGAGACTGTTTTCGTAAAAATATTGAATTGTGGTGTGCTGATTTCATGTAATTCCAGAATGAGTTCATTGGCAAATAGTAATCGTTTTTGACATCTCTACACGCTCTAGAAGTTTGTAATATTTACTCTTAGACGTTCTGTATCTCTGGTGCACAATATAATAACTTGAGCCGTGTTGTCTCCGTCTACGGACCGAAACGCTAACCACAGCCTTCGCAACGACGTTGCTCTTGTCCAGTGGCGCGATGTCGGCTGTGTCTATTGTGAGAAATGCCTGAAAATAATAGAAATAGTTTTCTTTGTCCCTGTACTTAAAGGACACAGATTATGTTGTCTTTATCTTAATCTACAAAATGAGACCTATGTGTATTTGCTTTGCTTTTAATGGTAGCCAGATTCCGTTGCATGGTTTGATGGAAACGATGAAAGGTGAGATCCAATTTAAAGCTACTTTTACTTTTAAAACGGCGATTTACACAGTGCGGAATTTTTGCACGGGTCCACCAGGTGTAAAATTTCAGTTCTTTATAAGCTGCGGATTTTTGCCTATTTGCCGATTTTTATCCTTCAATTAAAAACGCAGTATTTTAGGCTACTTATTCATTTAGAGGCATTAGTATTATTATATTTTAATACACCTAATGCTTTAAAATTAATATGTAACCTACAATACTGCTTTTTAATTGAAGGATAAAAGTCGGCAAATAGGCAAAAATCCGCAGCTTGGTTATTTATTGCAAAGCATTTCACGTGGCTACGCCGTGAAGCCCGTACTCTCTAAATTTGTAAGGGTACGGTAAAAACAGATTCGTGTTCGTCCAACGGAGAAAAATTCGGGCGCGAACAGCCGACTGCTATTCCACTGCACCAGACATCCGGCTTCAAATTATTTCATGCATGCGAAACGTAATGGAAGCGAAAAGATTAAAGCTTCGTTGAGAGCTATGTTTGATGTGAGATAGGTTTGATATGATATGAGAGGTTTATAAAAGAAACTTCACATTTCAATTTCATTAGTGTGGTTAGGTGCTGCGGCAACCATCAGGAAAACGTTTCGCGCATTTCTTGTTATTCTTTCCTGCTGATGATCCTATTGTGCTGCCTAGAGCCAAGGTCTACTTCAGGGCTTCCTCGGTATAAACCGACGAATAAAGTTTATTTCCTTAATGAATGGCTCAGTTCTACCGAATAATTCTTCTGTGGACTGGGAACATCGGCCGTGCTCGCCAGAACTTAACACCCGAACTGCCATCTTGTGAGTGTTCATAATAATTAAGCTGCGGATTTCTGCCTATTTGCCTATTTTTATCCTTCAATTAAAAACGCAGTATTTTAGGTTACTAATTCATTTTTAGGCATTAGGGATGTTATAATACTCCTAATGCCTCAAAATGAATTAGTAACTAAAAATACTGCGTTTTTAATAGAAGCAGTTTCCGCAGCTTAATAATAATCTTTCGTAAACGACCGTGACCACCTGAATGCGAATTTGGTCGAACACGGACCCACCCTTGCCGTGTTCGCTCTCAGACATTTATCATAGGTAAGACCACGAGTGCTTTGGAAATTGTCGATAAATCTCCGACTCGCGAAGCGAGGAGAGTTCCAAAATGCACCAAATACTAAAAATAACCGACAGCCATGTTAAAATCAAAGAGATTTTGTTTCCGTACGAGGCTGTTTATTGGACATCGACATAGCGATCGATATATACCGCCACCTAAGATATTTGAGACACAGTTTTATGATTGGTCAGTAGGGAGAAGCGGTAAAAGAATCGGATAGAAAAAGCGATACCATTTTTGAGATATACCGCCCTGATTGAAGCTTTTTGTATGTATAGTTAAACAGTATTGGTTTTAATTTCACGAGTGAAATAGTCCCAGAAATTCTCTCAGTCCTTGTAAACCGTGGAAAAGCTTTGCTATTAAACGAGGGGCATAGAAACCTGCCTTCAGGAGAGGAAATACCCTACGCTTTTCAACAGATTAGTAAAGGCAACTGCCGTTTACAATTGCAACCTGGGTTGTGCCCTGATCTTGGGACAATATTGGAACGTATGGAGGACACAGGTAATGGGAAATTGTCATTTGTTTCGAAGAAGGAAATAATTGAACTCTTAATTCTTCGGTAATTCAAGTGGTGATACTGGCATGCTCTTTCTCCTGGTTTGTTTCACGTTGCATCTGCCTGAATTCTGTTATATTTTCTCCCGTAAAGTGATAAGATTTTGTGGAATAATACCGTGTGATAAAATATTCTGAAATACAAAAATAATGTAATTTCGATACATATGCGTAGCAAAAGTTCTGAAGGGTGGGAAAATGAAGTACCGTGTACGATAAATAAAAGAATAGAAAGCAAATGCTGAATTAGCCCACTGGGACAGACTTTGTTACCTGCGTCGGGGTTCGTAGAACTAAATTTCGTCTCATTACAAGTGAAACACATTAAGCCAAAATTTTTCAGTTTTGAGTAATTTGGTTTTTCATCTCTGTGTTATATTGAACTTTAGACTGGATATATCCACTATGTCAACAACGATAATATGACATAGTGAATATATCTGGACAAAAATTCAGTACCTCAAAGCAGAAAAAAAAAGAATTCAAAACAGAAAAAAATTTGACTTAATGTGTTTCACTTGTAATGAGACGATTTCCGCCAATGCACATCTGGGTTCTCTCTCTAGCGCTCTTCGGTCAAAACCTCTGAATCACTTTTAAACTGAACGATGAAACTATTGCAATATTTGTTGTATGCAGAGTAAAGTGTTAGTAGGGCGTGACGCCTCTGATATTCACTGCCTTTAGTTTCTTTGGCGCCATGAACGCCTGTCGGAAAATTTGACGTCCTGGGTTGTGGTAAATTTTTCTCTGTTCTTTTAAAGAAATTTTTAAAATGAAATATTAATATTTTATTCATATACGTTACTTCACGATTTCGAATTATTACCCATGTAAACTTTTTATTACAAGAATAATTTCAGTGAATTTTTCATTCGTGTGTTAGTTCACCTAAGAAGAATAAAAATTCACTTGTATTGAAACGAAAACTAGACATATCTTTTCGAAAAATGATCGATTTTTTGCTGTAATCGCTGTAGCCAGGATGAGGAGCATTTGCTTTTCTTTCAACAATGAAAATGGCGTATTTCTTGAACTAGGCCCGTTGTTTTTGCGCCGTATTACCTAGCGATAGGAATCATTTCGCCGGTCATTTCGTTTCACTTGTTGTTTACGAGTTAAATAATAAAATCGTGAAGAAATAGTCTTAGTCATTCGAGTTATTGGGCTACTCAAAGGAATACATTTCCAGCCGCTACGTCTGTCTTGATTTAGTCGATTATCCCAAAATAATTTATTTAATCTTTGTTCAAAATTACATAAATACAATTGAATTATCATTGAATGCCCAGGAAACTTGAACGTAAAATTAACATCTATGTATAGTACTCAAAGACTTCAACACCCCATCAGAATGTACTAAAATTATCCATCTGTTAAAGAGATTCTATACTTAAAAAAATATATATATTCAAATCATTCTTTGTTGATGTAATGGTAGAAGTAAGTACAAATTAAACTTTTCGGGCGCTAAACATAAAGTAGTTATAAAGCGACCTACAATAAATGAATAACTACTGGTTTTAAAACAGCAGGAACTTTCTCGCCTGTATTTTCACACAAAATTACGCGAAAAGTACTCACATTTTTGAAAAATTGCACATGATCTTGTTTCAAAATCATCATTAAGGAACATATTTCATTAAGAGAAAAATCTTTATCTTTAATATGTTAGTTGTAAAAAGACTTCGAAAAAAGTTTCAACGTCTGAAATTTTCGAAAAATCAGGACATGAGACCTGCGCACCATTCTCTTAAACGTTCTGCACACTATCCACTAACAAAATATATTCCGGAACGATGGAGCTTTTTTATTTTTTTAATTTTTTTTATTTATTTATTTATTTTTGTTGAAACTTTGGAAAATGACCCAGGGGCTTCATGTAAAGTACCCTCCAAAATTAAAATATTGGTTTCAAATTGGGGAATATCAGTTCGGAAAAAATCGGCTTCACGGTTTAGCCGCTTGTTGGCAGATGGACGGACGGACAGACCTTTTTGCCGTCAATCGATTTTTTCCGTATCAAGGACCCACAAAACATGGATTCTGACTACACATCATGCTAGAGATTCCCCCCCCCTCTTAAATTTCGCTTTATCCACTTTTTTGTCACCACGGTCCTGCAATTTTCTACCGAAAATTCGCCCGCTTTTTCTAGCAGTATTACATAACTCTCTACTCCGTAGCCAGAAAGTAAAAAGAGTGCGAATGATTAAATTCAGTTGGCGTCGTATTAGTTGAGATATAAACTTCGCAGTGCGTGGGCGCAGCGGATACCACAGAGTGGGGGGGAGGGGAAGGAGGGATTCGCGTGACGTCAGCGCAGATAAACGCTTCCGCCCCCGCGTGCGCTGGCGCGGTGACGTCACACCCACCACCCGCAGGGCCTCCTCCCATTGCGAATGGGAAGGAGTGCGCAGCTACAAGTGCAACGGAAGTGAAGGTTGGCAGAGATGACGTCACTCCCACCACCCATAGGGTCCTCTCCCGTTGCGAATGGGAAGGTGCCGACATGGGCACAGCTCCAAGTGCAACGGAAGTGGAGGTTCACAGAGAGATTACGACGGAGATAAGGGTGAGGATGAAAGCGAGGTGTTAATTAAACATGTAGATTGTCTTTTTGCTTTCGGACATTCTACGGGGTCGGCGTTGTCCGGATCGTAGATTGCTTTTTTTGTGGCGGAGGGGCACTAAACCATTGAATTCTATATTTTTCAACACAGCCTAATATGTGTATATATATATATACATATATATATATACATATATATATATATAAAGCTATCAATTACATAATTATTAATTCAAAAATATTATTTATGGGTGTGCACTGAAGTTGCCTCTCACCTCTGAAATATTTTCTGACTCGTTACATAGTTTTGAATCTCCATCTTCAAAGAGCATGTCATTCGTGTTCCATTTACACCATAACACTTTATCTCAGCCCGTCGTACCACCAAACCGTCGATTGCGAGCTACTAGTATTTCGCGGGGAAATTGTTTGGTAGATCGTAGTCACCATCAGGATGTTTTATCTGGAGGTCCTCCGCTGAACTTAGATGACTCTCGAAAACATCTACTTGCTTAATCCCGAGTAACTGCCACGGTCAGTCTCCTACTGGATTATTTGAGGTTATGTCCGTTACGGTTTGCGTGCGTAGATCATATGTGGATAGTTTGTGGTTAGTTTGATGGAACTTTTTATTTCTGGCCTAGCTGTTTTTAGTACCTCACAGTAAGGTTTACAAACTAAGTTTGCTCCGAAGCTTCTTAGGGGACCGTGCACGAATTAGGCAACTCTAATGAGAAGGGAGGGGATTTGACATAGCTCACAGTGCCTTACGTAGGGATTGGGGGGGGGGTAGTTTAGTGCTACGTAACGCTGATATTTATTTCAAATTTTTGAACATTTACGGAAATAATTCCCTTTATTATCTTATACTAAAGCATTAAAATACTCCAAATACAATTTTCAACATGTAAATACAATTAAAAATATTTGATGTGTAAATTTTTTATAATAAATGGAAATATTTTTCATCAATGGTATTAATGACTGAATCAGTTAAATTACAACGAACATATTCAAATCAGGACTTTAATGCATTCTAGAATCAAATTAAATTGCCGCAGTAGTCACTCACACATGCTACATCTCACAACGGCTTTGCATGGGCTTGTCAGAAAATTCCCGCCTATGCGTCCTGCCTTCACTAAAATATTGTCCCTAAACGTGCTATTAGGTGCATTAGAATCGCCAATTAATTTTGTCTTTAATTATCATACATTTTAATATTCAATGAAAAATGAGAGTTAATAATGTGTACTGTTTTTAAAATTTATTTTTACTCATTGTATTCGGGTGGTGGTCGTAAGGGTATGTAAATTATTTAGGGGGTCAAGTGCGCGTTGCAGGTATCTGGGGGGAAAGGAATATTCAAAAGTATTCCGAATATGCGTTGCGTATACGCTGTCCGAAATGTCATTAAATGTAATGTAGATTAATGTATTGCACATGAAACTTAATGTAACATTGTGCATTAAAAAGTGTATTATATTTGAATATTAAATTTAATACAGAAGTTAAAATCAGTGCAGATTTAATGTAGAAATTCTCCCGTTGCTTCTCATCATTCATACCAAATATTCGTAATATTCATCAAGATCATTCATTCATTCATTGATTCATTCATTCCAGATATGACCATAAAGCATTGAATCTTGCATCCTTATGCACATTAATTAATGTGTACATTAAATTTAACGTGCGTTCATGATAATTGCTTTGATGTAATCTACATTGAAGTAATGTGATTTACATTATAGTAATGTAATGTACATTAAATTAACGCGGAAGTTTCTGCCAGTGTAATTCATGGACGGCTCCTAAGTCTGGCGCCTGCTGCTTTAGCTGCTTCTCAAAGCACGCCCCGCCTCCCTCCGCGGCGCGCAGGCATCCCGCGGTGCACGGCCGCGCCAGGGCGCATCGGTCGGGCGGGCGACCGCTGACCCCGCGGGCGAGCGGGCGGGGGCGGGCGTGGGCGGAAGGCGCCGGGGCGGCGGCCGAGGCGGGGGGGTTCGATAGCCGCCTATTGATCGCCCTGGGCCAGGGGGGGAGAAAGGGGGCGGCGCAGTGCGCAAGTGCGGCGTTGGCGCCGCGGCTCAGGCCACGGTTCTTCCATTGACACGATCCCCCTTCACACAAGCGCTCGCGCGCGCGCGCCTACGGACACACGGGCACGCGCGTCTACACGGGCACGCGCGTCTACACGGGCACGTACAAATGCGCCGGGACACACGAATGCACAAGCGCACTCGAAAACCAGCCTCACGAAAATACGATTACGCGAATACACTGGCACTCTCAAATATACAGGCCACACTCAAATACATGGGCACACGCACAAAAATACTGGCACACGCACACATACACTGGCACACGCACAAATGTACTGGCACACGCACATATACACTGGCACACAAACAAATGCACTGGCACACACACAAATGCACTGGCACACACACAAATGCACTGGCACACACACAAATGCACTGGCACACACACAAATGCACTGGCACACACTCAAATACACAGGCACACACTCAAATACACAGGCACACACTCAAATACACAGGCACACACTCAAATACACAGGCACACACTCAAATACACAGGCACACACTCAAATACACAGGCACACACTCAAATACACAGGCACACACTCAAATACACAGGCACACACTCAAATACACAGGCACACACTCAAATACACAGGCACACACTCAAATACACAGGCACACACTCAAATACACAGGCGCACACTCAAATACACTGGCACACGCATACATACACAGGCACACACACAAATGCACTGGCACACACACAAATGCACTGGCACACACACAAATGCACTGGCACACACACAAATGCACTGGCACACACACAAATGCACTGGCACACACACAAATGCACTGGCACACACACAAATGCACTGGCACACACACAAATGCACTCGCAAACACACAAATGTACTGACACACAAATGCACTGGCACACGCACAAATGCACTGGCACACACACAAATGCACTCGCAAACACACAAATGTACTGACACACAAATGCACTGGCACACGCACAAATACTTTGGCACAGACACACGGGTACATCCAAGTTCACAGGCACATGCAAATTCACAATTACATGTGAATTACACAGTTACAGGCTCACACGGGTACGTAGGGCAAGGTACAAAGGCATATACCTTCACTTGCTCTCGTGCGCAGTCTCTCCCAGACGCTGCTAACAGCACGTTGCGCGCTTCTGAAATTGATTTTTTTTTTTCGAGAAGCATGAAAAGATTTATGAAAAAAAAAGAAATTTCCGCTCCGGAACATCCGGGGCGCTAGGTAAATACCCCGGACGCCAGGTAATATCCTTGCCTGAAATGCATTTGCTCTCCTTTGTTCCGCTTTAGATGAAATATTCTCCCTGTGAAATTCCCGCCTCTGTTCGTGGGGCAGACGCTCTGCTTCGGCCGCGGGAGGCGTGGATCTGCTGCGCGTCAGAGGGTCGGAGGACGGGGGGTGTGGCGTCGGCGAGAAGGAAGGAAGGGGAGGAGGTTCGCACCTCTCATATGTATTTGGGTTTTCATTTCTTGGCGCGTGAGGGCCTCTTTTCACGGTGGAATATCTCAGGGCATTTTGCACCTTTCTCGGTCGTGCCGCTAGATGTCGCATGATCGTGACCGTATCGACAAGTACTGGCCGTCATGCGACATCCAGCGGCATGACCGAGAAAGACGTGAAACGCCGTGAGATGTTCCGTAGCGAAGAGAGGCCCTCACGCGCCAAGAAATAAAATCCCGAGTATACAAGCAAATGGGTTCGAGTCCGCTGCGTCGCATCGCCACGGCAGCCGCGCGCCTTATCAGATCGCGCAGGCGGCGGCAGCGGCTGCGCGTTCGCGAAGGGGCTTGTACCGCGTGGCCTCAGGGGGGCACCGCTGGGGCAGCGGCTGACGAGGCGCGGGGACAGCGCGTGCGTTTAACTCAGTGTTGTCAAGGTCGATGCCACGAACTGGCGTCCGCTGTACGAGTGCCACACGAAATCGCACCTCCACACAGTTTTCTGTGAACATGAGCTCAAATTTACGCGTATTTAGAAACGCTCAAATACCATAAATGTGAAATTTGATGCTCTTTTTCACAAAAAAATTGAATTTTTGAAAACCTTCATTAAAAGTCATTTAATGCATTTCTACTCACAAATGCAATAATGAGTACAGATCACTGGGAATGTACATATTAACGGCGTGAGAGATATTTCAAACAAGTTACATTTGCATAAATAAAAAAAGGCCCAGCAAAATACATTTTATGTCATCTTAAAAATCATTTAACACTCTCCGTACAAAAAGTTTGAAGAAAAAATTTGAAGCCGTATTTGAGAAAATGGCATTTGAGCATCAGTGCCAATAGTGAGTAGTTACAGCATCTTTTATAATGTCAGTACAAATTAAACTTTCCGGTAGCGTAAAGCCACCTTCCCTCTGCTGCAGTTCCTCCGGCTGCCCTGTGTCTATTTCCCCGACATCTGTGCTCTTGTTCGCCGAGGCCAAATCCCCGCGCGACCGCCTTTATAAAATGGTCGCACTATAGCTCAAAAGATTAAGCAGAAGGACAAAAGAAGAAGTAGTGTTTGTGCATTATCTTTGCGTTCCGCCGCATCGCGATTGCGTGCACGTCTCTCTCAAGCGAAGCAGATCCGCAGCTGCTGGGGTTCGCGAGCGTGGCGAGATATCTTTTGTGGATCGGCCGTTTTCAGACAGGGCCTGTCAACTCCCACATAAAGTGGTGGAAACTCTCCTGTGTCACCTTCTAACTAAGGGGACAGGAATTAAACGACGGACTGCTGCCTCAACGATACGTGGCCGCTGCGTGCGTTCGTGAGACGCAGGCAATGTTGCAAAAGATGTGCGTCGATGTTCGCGCTTTCTTCAGCGGTTTCTTTTTATGTACACATTATGAATATTTGAACATTTAGAAGACACTTTTCGTATTGCTCAGAAATCAGCCGATTTTTATGCACGGACGTTAACGAGCCTAACTTGCTGCTGGACGCGGCGACACTAGCGCCTCCTACAGTATCACCCTCAAGCTTTGTCTCCGGTTTTGATGGAGAGTTTGCAAAATCCTGGTTTCAGGACCTTTGAACTCTCTCCAACAAACCGGGGACAGAGCTGGAGGGTGCTAGTATAGGAGGCGCTATTGACGCCGGGTACTGCTGCAGGTTAGACTCGCCATAAAAATTGGATAATTTTCCGAGAAATACGAAAAGTGTCTTCCAAATTTTCAATAATTCATTATTTATATATATATATATATATATATATATATATATATATATATATTTAAGAAACCGGCTGAAGAAAGCGAGAACATCGAATATCTTCTGTAATATTAGTGCCTGCTTGCGTCCCGCGAATCCACCCAGCACTCACGCACGTTTGAAGTATAGTTGGCAGCAGTTTGTGTGTTAGTTCCTGTAACAAGGTGCTACAGGAGAGCGCACCACTGTAATGGGCTCCACCGCGTTATATGGGAGTTGAAAGGCCTTGGGCCGTTTCACAATGCGCTGGTGAGACAAGGCAACGACCAGTCTGAACTCTGATCTCTCCGTAGAAAAACTCTTTTTCGATAAGAATCCTTCCGGCAAACAGTTGTGAAGAGGAGTCGGACATCTTGGGCGATCATGGTTGACTGCTCGAATCTCGGTCAGAAAGTTCACATTCCTGCCATGCTCTGTCTGTTGTGTTTTCTTGTCAGTTGTGGTTGGTTTAAACTGGTTTTTAAATGCTTTTTTTTTTAAATCTAACATAAAGTCATTACTAAGTGGCGTTACTCTCAAGTCATGTGTGTATTTTTGTGTTTATTGTCATAAAAACACAATAATTTTAAATTTAATTTGTAGTTGGCATGTGAAATGTATTGGTGGATGCGGACTAACTCTTTTCATAAAGTGGAGAGAAGTTTCTTGAGCAGTCATTTGCTTTTCGTGTGACGTTCAAAACTACGTTTCATCTTGAATAAAAAGCTGCGGCTAATAACTCTGTGAAGGGTGACGAATTAGCTTTGGTATAATGTGGACCATCAATAGGAAGAGTGAGCACATGAGACTTCTTTACATTTTGCTGTATATTTTTCTCTTACGAATGAATAGATCCAGGCAAGGTTGCTATGCCCAAACTAATGAAAATCATGAAACGTTCAGACATTTCGACAATGCAAAATTCAATTAGTACAAACCATAGTGTTTCCTGGTGTGCTTTATGGTTGTGGAAGTTGGACACTTAAGAAAGTAGATAAAAGAAAACTTGATGCGTTTGAAATGTGGACTTGGAGAAAGATGCTTAGAGTTCCATGGACTGCTAGGCGGACAAACACATCTATTCTAAAGTAAATCAAACAGAGCTCTTCGTTGGTAGCTGTAGCCACCATTCATAAACTTCGATATTTCGGACATCTGATGAGAAGAGAGGTTTCTTTAGAGAAGGATCTATTTCTATGGTCTATTTCCGGATGCCGAGGCAGGGGCAGGAGGAAAACAAGATGGACAGATCCAATTAACACAATAATAGAACTAGATTGGAATTCAGTCATCCGAGTGACTGAGGATCGAGCGAAGTGAAGGAATATGGTAAGAGTACGAGAGAAAATGGAAAGAACTAATGTGTAAATGGTGGCAGCCTTAATTGCTGTGTGTATCCATAAATGGATCACCAGAAGTCGCTCGCGACCTAAGGATCCAGGCGGTTCACGGTCTCAGTTTAGTTCAGATCGAGCATTTCATTTGTCTCCGCAGTAACTTTGCGAGGGGATAGGGGTTCGAGTCCCGAGGGTCGCGGATTTTCGACACTAGCTGCACAACTGCGTCGAGTTCACCTGCTGTCTGGAAGAGATTCTATGAGCTCGGCTACTCTGATCCGTATTTTTTCATGGTTTCTCTCATCAATACCAGGCGTTTGTCAGAGCAATAGCGTAACAAACTGGCCACGGACCACACGCGATCTTTACTTCCTCTTCCCTTACACACACTTATATGCACTTCTGCACATCTCTGGAGAGTCGCTTAGAGCTCGAGGCGGCGCCTCGCTGGGGAAGAGAGATATCTTCCGCAAGCCGACGTGTAGGTCGGCGCCGGATCTCTTCTTCCAGCTGTGGAAGATCACTGGTACCAACTGCGATAAAATCACTACACTAATGCGGCTAATGACCGTAGCAGTTGACGTACCCGGAAACAATCAATCCCAGCGGCTCAAGTTATTCTCACGGTATATTGTTATTTATCTGAGCAAATAAAAAATTCCCTGGTCTTATTGAGTTGTCATTTTATTTTTTGCTCCAAATTAAAATTTCTGAGGATTGAATTTACTTTCAAGAATTAATTTTTTACTTAGTTATTACTTCCGAGCCAAGTTTATACTACTGCTACAGCTACTGCAGCAGGGCAAATCTGTGATTTTCTTTAGGAACCACTTTTTTTCTCTGTTTCTTGGTTCTTGGCTTCTCGTAACTGTGAGGCTCCGAAGGGACAATAATTTATTGACAAGACCTCCTCGCATCCTAGACTTAATGGTGAATGGAATGATGATAATTAAGTTGTTCCAGCGGCGAACTTTGACTTTGGCTTGCGAGGCAGCTGCCTCTATCTCTAATCTCGGAAAAGTGTAGAATAGTGTGGAGACACAGGATGCGAAAAATATTGTTATTCGTTACGAAGTACGTAATTCGCTTTAGTATTTCTTTTGATAATTCAAATTGCAAGGTCAGCTATATATTTTTTTGTTTGTTCGTTCCCTTTGTCCTAAGTCGATTTTCCGTGCATTATTTTAACTTTATAGAGTAATTTCTAGATATATAATCCTTCCGTAAGTAATTAGTGATTGGTCAACTTTCTTTGAAGTACCACTTGCCTAGGTAGTATTGCCTGGGAAATTTCGTTGTACGCGTTACCAACTTTATCTTCGTACATGTATAGTTAGGTTGAATAATCTCGTATCGATTGAGTTAGTTGCCCAGGAACTCCTGCATGGGGGAAGGGCAAACCTCAAAGAAACTTTTCTGCGATTATGTTGATAACTTAGTGCGACGTGCTGTAGATCGGGTGCTTGAAGCAGAACGCCAAGGAAAAAGGGAGGGCATAATATGTGAGAACTGAGTGAGTCGCTTGATGGTCTAGCTGCAGCGACGGGGTGTAGGAAGGAGAAAGGTAGGAGGAAGCGAAATATGAGTTAAGAAGGAAAGGGAAGGAGGAGGAGGAAGAAGAAGAGGAATGAATAAGAGACATGCAGAAAGGTCAGAGGAGTAGAAATGAGAGAGAAGGAAGGAAAGGAGAGGAGAAGAAGGAAAAGAATGAAGGAAAGGAGAGGAGAAGGAGGAAAAGAATGGAGGAAGGGAAGGAGAGGAGAAGATGGAAAAGAATGAAGAAAGGAAAGGAGAAGAAGGAAAAGAATGAAGGAAGGAAAGGAGTAGAGGGAAGGATTAGAAGAATGGAAAGGCAAGGGGAAGAAGTAGTAGGAAGAAAAGTAACGGGGAGAAGTAGATGGAACAGGAGAGGGGGAGGAGTAGGTGAAAAGTATGATAGAAAGGTGACGCTGGCGTCGAATCAAAGGAGAGAGGACAGAAGAGCAGCGGCGGGAGGTAGCGAAGGAAACCAGAAGGCGAAGGAGGCGAGATGGAAGGGGCGCGCGGGCGGCGCAGGAAGGAGGCGTCCGCAGCAGATGCCGCTCCTCCACCTGCGCTATTGATCTGCGGCGGAGCGTCTCCTCCGGCCCTCGCCCCTCGCCCCCCCCCCCCCGCACCGACCTCCGTCTCGTCTCTCCTTGCGCTCGCCTCTGCGCGGCGCTCGCAGGGCCTTGCAACTCTCCATCAAAACCGGAGACAAAGCGCGAGGGTGCTACTGAAAGACTGTGCATACTTTGTCGTATGCGTGCTTCTATACGTTGTATTGTCCGATGTAAATACAGCGGTTTGTGACAGCTGGACGCAGTTTTCCAATCAGGAGCTTCATTACAACTTTATTTTTTGATAATGAAGCACCCAGATTGGATACTCGCCTCAAAGTTGCTGGTCGCTCAAAGTGTCGCACAAGGCGCTTGTGTCGAAGTGTACAGTTGGAGGTTAGGTTCGCCAACATCCATACATACAAATTGGCTAATTCGTCAGAAATTCGAAAAGTACCTTCTAAATACACAATTATTCAAAATATATAAACATAAAACCGTTGAAGAAACCCCGAACATCGATGCTATTTTGTGTAACATTACGCACCTGCTTGCGTATCGCGACGGCCACGCACGTTTGAAGTATCGTTGGCAGCAGTTCGTATTTTAGTTCCTGCAAGAAGGTTCAACAGGAGAGCGCGCCACTGTAATGGTCTCCACTACGCTATTTGGGAGTTGAAAGGCCCTGAGTGCTCGTCTCAAACTGTTCTCGTGCTTTTTTATTACTTTGTAGTATGCGTGCTTATATAAGTTCTATTGTCCGATTTAAATACAGCGGTTTGTGACAAGTGGACGCGGTTATCCAATCAGGAGCTTCGTTACGACTTTAAATTTTGATATTGAAGCACCCGATTGGATAACCGCCGCAAAATTGATCGTCCCTCACAAGTCATTGTAATTAAATCGGACCGAAATGTACGTAGTAAGTTATGCAATGTTACGAAAAATCGATTTCGAGATTTAACGGAAATGCACCTTTTGGGGTCCCCTGCTACCGAGAAAGTATGCGTTGTTTTTTCATAATGTCCATTCGCCCGTTCGTTCTTCCGTCCATCCATCCATGAATAACAGTAGAACCTACTCGTATGAATTTTGCGAAAATGAATATTTCGTGGGCAATCTGAACTGCGCGCGGTCTCTTCTTCCTCTTACTTGTCCTATCCTCACCCCTTACTTACATAATTGCATGCACTACACTAACACACATGCCGCGAGATCGGTGGGAGCTTATACTGCTATTTTTCTAACTTTGCCCCTCAAGGCCACTCAAATCCCATCTTCGCGATGGAATATGTCACTTTTTTCATCTTTCGCATCTTTCTCAGTCGTTCCGCTACATTTCGCATGATCGCGACCGTATCAAGCAGTGCTTGCGATTATGCGACTTCTACCGGCAAGACCGAGAAAGACGCGAAATGCCCTGTGATATTCCGTCGCCAAAAAGAGATTTGAGTGGCGTTGAGGGCAAAGTTCGAGAAATCGCGGTATAGAGCTTGTCACGGCTGGAGCGCTGCCCCTATGGTGGGAGGTACCTGGTTGAGGAAAATCCCAATAGCAGACAGTGAGTCGGTACCGGATTTCGCCGTCAAGCAGGCAAGATCAGCACCACCTCCCGAGGAAAAAACATGCCCTACACTTACAGGAATAATGACCTTGCCAGTGCCCGGAATCACTAGTGATCAATCAATTAATCAACCAATCAGTGAGCGGACCGTATCAGCTGGGTGGGCGGTAAGGTGCTAAGCTCTGTTTGTGGCTGCCTACAAGACGGGCGTGCCGGGTTAAAAGGTCTGGCGCGTTCACTGCATTCAGAGTTACCTTCTTCGAAAGCCTCGTGCTGTCCTGCTTTGGGACTCAGCTTGGGTGCAGCACAGTACGAGGAAAGCGTAATGAATGACGAAGTGGATATTGTCCCTTATTACCGAGAAGCTTTAAAACGTAAGGGGAAAGAGGAGTTATCGGAATGCTTGGTTGTGGGACTGTGTGGAATCATGAAACTTGTAGTGGGATGTGCAATAATTCTTGAATAGCGGAAGTCATTTAATTGTGTTCTTGATTTATGACGCGGGATATCGCTTCCTTTCCTTTTCATGTGTTCTCTTGGAAGAAACGGAAGTAATAAAAAAAGTAAGAAAGATGGCTGTTTTACAATTTATAAAAAGCATGATGTAAACAATATAGCATTTTCCATTGAAATGAGACTGCAACAAAATCTTTTGGGAGTCTGTAAGTTCATGTGGGCAATGAAAACACTTTGTGATCATCAAATCATACGTAACACATATTTTGTCGAGTTGAAATTTAAGAGATGCACCAGGTTATTGTGAGTGTGTCGAGGAAATAATGGGTTTCTGGCCCTTACTGTGATGAGAAATGTCTCCTGGTGATATCAAACCCGAGAATAACGGATACGTGGACCTGGGACCTCTCCATCCCCAGAGTTCCGTTGTGCGATTTTTTTTACAAAGCTGCCCTCTCAAGCCCCTATGGACACGATGGAATATCACACAGCATTTCTCGCCTTTTTCATGCCGCTAGATGTCGCATGATCGCAAGGACTATTTGATACGGTCGCGATCATGCGATATGTAGCGGCATGAAAAAAAACGCGAAATACCGTGACGTATTCCATCGTGAAGAAAGGTCTTTGAGAGGCAAAGCTATAAAAATCGCACTAGAGTGGAGGACTGGCAACCTCATTCGCCGCAGCGGAAGAGAGCGCGGGGGGAGGCGGCCTGGAGTGCGGAGGGTGGAGTGAGGACCTTCAGATCGTTTCCGGAGTGGAGGGGGGAGGGCAGCGGCACGTGGCGGAAGTGGAGCGCCCGCCGGGCTTCCGCTCTCGCCCTTTCTCGCGTCCCCCTCCCCTCCCACGTCACCGACCCCGTCACGCGTCTTCGTCACCGACCCCCCGGCTCGCGAAGACAAAATGGACAAGGGGACAAAATGGGACATGGGAATAAATGGGAGAATGGGGGCTTGGGGACGAAATGGGGCAAGGGACGAAATGGGGCAAGGGACGAAATGGGCAAGGGACGAAATGGGGCAAGGGACGAAATGGGGCAAGGGACGAAATGGGGCAAGGGACGAAATGGGGCAAGGGACGAAATGGGGCAAGGGACGAAATGGGGCAAGGGACGAAATGGGGCAATGGGGACGAAATGGGGCAATGGGGACGAAATGGGGCAATGGGGACGAAATGGGGCAATGGGGACGAAATGAGGCAATGGGGACGAAATGGGGCAATGGGACGAAATGGGCAAGGGGAGTATGCAATTTAGCTTTTTAAAAGTAACTTAAATTAATATCATCCCTGCCTGTTGTGCCGACACAAGAAAAAAGGTCAAGGAAGCCACAGACAAAAGAAATTAGGCAAATTAGTCTCATTTTATGTTTTTAAAATTAAAATAGGCATCAATGTCGAAATACGCTCTTTTAGGCGCCGTAAAATTGAAGGGTTTTAGTTCAAATAAACGTAAAATGTATATATAAAAACTTCGTTTAGGACAAGGTACCCAAGAAAAAGTACATTTTTACCTAAATATCCGCGGGTCTTTAATATAGTGTGTAGCCGACCTGGATGTCAGAGGTGGCTACAGCATGCGCCGACTCAGCGCCTCCTTCTCAAGGGTCACGGGTTCAAGTCCCGCCGTGAGCGTGGTTGTTTGTCCCCTTCTCTTTCATGTGTGTTGTCGCGAAAGGCCTTGTTTGCTGGCCACAGACCGAGACGCCCGCTAGTGTGACTAGTGTAAAGATTAATATGTGTCTTAATGAGGAACATAGTGTGTACTCAGCGCGGATAGTCGAAATCGACATCCTCTTAAAAGGCTCAGGAAGAAAGAATTATAATAGTGGTTATATTCCAACAATAATTTATAACAGCATGTAATAACACATGTAGGGCCCACTATCTTTCAGTTAAAGAACAAAATTACGAAATTCGGTTGTGTACAAAGCTTAAACATCTTTCTAAACGAGAAACCCTTAATGTTTTAAATACGAGTATAAAGATGACAATGCTCATTAGTTGTGATTAGACGTGATATTTACACTCTAAAATCTATTTTATGAGCCCAAAAAGGGCCTTTAAAGGGCGAAATTGGGCAGTATCATTTCATAAATATGCTAAATTTTTTTTGTGTTTAGAAATTCACTTGAAAATGGTTTTCTCGTGCAATTTTTTTACATCAGTCTGTTTTATTGAATACGAGTATGAATTATTGAAAGGAAAACATGTAGATATGTAAAAGCAAGAACAGCTATGATATTCTGTTAAGAATTATTTATAAGCAAAAATTATACTTCTATTTTTACACGCGTGACTGGAGTCATATCAGAGTTTTATTTTTTCTTCTTTTTTTGATGCAGGATAATCCAAACCTTTTTATTTAATACACATTTTATTTTAATGTGGTGACAAAGTGAGAGTTTCTGCAGTAGACCATGTTTCACTTAACTAATAATATCGCAACATGTGATGTAGCTTTCTAGATCATCAACAGGTAAATTATAAAACTTTCTTATACCATGTGTATTCCAAAAGACAAATTTAACACAAGTATTTGTAATGTATGAGATATTTACGTTTTAGATTTGAGTTTGAGAAATTTTCTATTGCATTTGTGTCTATGTTTAATTCGTGGGATGCATTTGTTGGTTCAATTTGGTTATTTGTGTTGGCTGCACTGGTGACGGCGTTGATCACTGTCTCTGTCGGAGCTGTTACTTTCTCACGCGTTCGAAAGCTGTCATATGGCTTGTTGTTATGTCTGTTTTGGCGTCGACGTTGGTCATCGATGTTGGCAAAGCTGTTGATCTCTTCGCGCGTTTGAAAGCTTTGGAGCCCTCTTCCTTCTTTCCAGATGTACGGAATGTCGTTTATTTTGATTTTGTTGAAGCCCAGGGTGACTGTATTTTCTTTTTGCTTCTCTTCTTTGCGATTCTGTGAATTTCTCGCGGCGCTTCTCTCTGGTGAAGGGTTCGATCACTGTTGATGTAGAATTGAGTATCCTTCAACCTTGCTTTGTTCTTCGTAACTTTATCTTTACCCTTGGCATCGCACATTTTCACCAATATTAAGTCACTGTTTGGTTTACCAATCGTGTAAACTTCATTTATTGGATCATCAACTTGTAGTTTCGTTTTAAGAAAATCTTCTACTGTGATTCGTAGGTTTTATTCGTTAGTTTTTAGGCCTCTCACTGTGAAGTTGTTGCGCCGTTCTTTTTTTTCTCTTGCTTCGTCTTAGTTTTCCAGACTCTGAATTCTGAGAATTAGAGTTTCTCTTTCTTTGGTCCATTCTTGGTGTTTTCTTAACATTTCTTTTTTAAATTCATTTAACTCATCAATTTTTTTATGTAGAGTTTGGGTTTGTTAAAGTTAAGTTTACCACGCTGCTAATCAGTGTGTCAAGTTTTTTCATGATTTCATTTAGTTTGTCGGTGTCTTTGGATTTGTCACTACTTTTCTCGTTTTTTTGGGGGGCGCCATCATACTTCGTATAACTTTGTTTCTCTTGTTACTGGCTATAGGTTCTCTCTTTCTCTGTCTGATGTCGCCACCAGTACACGATTCTACTATTATCAGCTCTAAACAAAGTTGCTTTTAACCTTGAGATTAATAACCACCTCTTAATTGATGTTAATAGATAGCGCGCTTATCGTGTTTAGCACACGCACAAATGTTTGTACAGTTAGCGTAACATGTACTTTACCGGTCACTGGATTGCACTCTAGGTTGTGGAACTTTCTTCTGTCTTGTGTCGGTGGTGTGAGCCTGACGTGGCCTAACGTTCAATACACATTGCAACTTGTCATATTTTCAATTTTCTTGTGTTTCATTTACAACAACCATTCACTTTTAGTTTAAAACAAGATGAACAGAATTTTTAGACTCTAATGGTGAAATAAGTAATTTTGAAGTGGTTTCTTAATATCACAAAATCATGAAATGTATTCTAATTAATTTGGAAAGTCTGTGTCAAAATAGAATTATAGATATTTATCAACAGTTTCAAATACTACATGATATTGGTACGCTAATTACCGTTTACAAATTTTCGTCGATCTTGAACTATTCGATCAGCAGATCGTGCGATCCTTTCTTTGAAATGTAATAAACACGGTTTGTATAAAAATCACCATTGTATTCTGTATCTCCCTTATTCTCGATGGCAGTGAAACTATTGGCGTGCATCCTATTTTAACCTCGTTATCCTCGGATGTCATTTAACTCCCCTCTCCCCATTTTCACACTTCCTGATTTCACGGCGCCATTAATTAAGATTGTTTCCATGAGGAGGAGCCACGGAATAATCGATTCATCTCGCTTCGTTAAGATGTTGCTGAACAAGCTCCGTAGTGGTGTAATGAGCAGTCACCTCAAGGCCTAAAAATACTTCGACCTTGCCAGAAAGGACGTTGTTGTGATAGTGATTCATTACAATAAAATTAATTTAATAGATTTCACATGATGTAATCAAAGGAATTCTAATAATCTAAAATTCAATAATATTTTGAAATCTTTAATGTTCATTTTTATATGGCATTTTATTGTCCTTTCATTTAACTCGTACATCTTGCATTCGAACCTAAACTGCCAAACAAAAATCAAAACATCATTTGCAATTTTTCTTTTCAAATTGGATTCCGGGCGGAAGATCGTTTGAAAACATCGACGTCGATGTCGCATCCCTAGTAAAAACATCGAACACAAAACATCGTTGTTAAAAGGCTTCGCCTTCACAAAATCTGTGATAAATCCATGAATAATTAAAAAAAAATATTTTCACAATATCGACAACGATGTCGCATCCAGAGTAAAAACATGCATCAAATATCGATAGTAAATCAATAGATCGTTTTATAAACTAACGATGTTTTCAAAACATGGACATCGCTGTCACCTAGCTAGTCGAACACAAAACACTAAACATCGGACATAAAACAGCGATGATCAATCCACAGATGTTTTCAAACATGGTCATGGATGTCGCATCCCTAGTAAAAAACATCGAACACAAAATATCGATGATAAATTTATGATGTTATCAAATCATTGGACGTCGATGTCACATGCCTAGTAAAAACATCGATGATAAATTCATGATGTTATCAAATCATGGACGTCGATGTCACATACCTAGTAAAAACATCGATTCATGATGTTTTCGAAACCTGGACCGGCGATGTCACATGTCTAGTAATAACATCGAACACAAAACATCAATGATAAATTCACGATGTTATAAATGATGGTGATCGATGTCGCATGCCTAGTCAAAACATCGAACACAAAACATCCACGATAAATTCCGTTATCAAAACATGGATATCATGTCGCATGCCTAGTAAAAACATAAATGATAAATCCATGATGTTTTTCAAAACATGGACGTCAATATCACATGCCTCAGTAAAATCCTCGAACCCAAAACATCGATGCTAAATCCATGATGTTTTCAAAACATAGGCATTGATGACGCATCCGCGATGGCAGCGGGTGCGACGCGAGGGCGGGTGGCGGGGCGCGGGCGCGGGCGCTCTCCGCCCTCTTCGCCGCTCGCTCCGCCGCGCTATTGATCTCGCCGCCGCCGCCCGCCACTGGGTCACCGGCGGCGCCGGCGCGCAGGTCGCGGCCGCCCGCAGCGCGCGGGCGGTGACAGGAGGGGGGAGGGGAGGAAAACGGCGCGTGGCCGAACCCGGCCCCGGCCCGCCTCCCGTGGAGGATGCAGTGCGGGCTGCGCCCGGCAAAGCAGGCTTCCTTGCGCGCTTGTTATTAGACCTGGGATTTTAGGACAAATGTGCGGTTCGCGATGGTGTAGCGGTTAGCGTAACGGACTGCTGTACCCAAGTTTGCGAGTTCAAACCCGATCTAAGCCGTGGATTTTAAAGGGCAAAAAGATCCTTCGTGCGCCTTCCTTCGGGGGGAAGTAAAGCCGGCTGTCCCAGGTTAGTAGATTTACTTGCATGTGAAAGATCCTCAAGCCTAAATGACGCCTCTGAGCTAAATTCAAATCGCTTGTTTCGTCGCCCGGGATAATACCTTCTTTCTCCTCTAGTTGGTGAAAGGAGTGTAGCGAAATGTGCGTGGTCAGACGGAAGAGCGGGCCTCATGGCCTGAGTCTTGCCACGTAAAATAAGGCATCAATTCAATTCAGTTCAATGTGCAAACTGTGGAGTACTTAAGAAAACGTGCGCAAATAATCTTCTCCCCCATACGTCATATACAGTTTTCACACTTTTTGACCAAATAGACAGTTGTTTTTGTGTGTGTGTTATTTAAGGTCGCATCAACTATTAGGTCATTACTCATTATCGACCACTATTGGATATAACGTTATGGTATGAAGATGAAACGATATAGGGGGTGAAAAGTCGAACCCGCGACCCCACGGTCCAAGATCACTACGACACTAATTCCTTTGCGATTTCGGCCACAGGGTCGACCCTAGAGGATGTTTAGGAAAATAATTGCAGATGTTTACGAATCGTGAGAAAATAGATCTACTGAAAGCCGTCTAATAGTGCCTAAAATGTCCTAAAAGGGCGGTTGATGCCTATTTTAACATTTTTGCCTAAAACAAGTGATTTTGAAGAACGATCATATTTTAAATGCTAATTTTTGAAATTCGTTTTTAAGGAAACGCAAATACCTTTCCCGAATTTCCCGAAGTGCAAATATTATGTGATCGAATACGCAATCGAGAACGCACCAAATCTCTTACCCAAAACCCCGAACTCAAGGAGCCCTGCAAGTCCACATAAAAACGATGTTTCACGCTCGTTTCCGATCAGCTCGCATCATTCCTGGTGCAGCTCCGCAGTTGACAGGTTGAGGCTTACCGCCGCAGCAATACCATCATTTTGTAACCTATGTTAAGAGCCTAAAACGTCAATTCTCATGCCTATTAGTGCCTAATTTCGTAATTTTGTAACCTAGTTTAGGTGCCTAAATCATCACTTTTTTGTGCCTAAAATTCCGATGTCTACTTATTATGTACAGTAAAACCCAGGTATTCCGAACTAATAGGGGGTATGATCCCTTCGGATTCGGAAGTGTCGGATTATCCGAAAAAATGTTTCGTGTGTATACAAATCATCTTAGGATTGCCAGACACATTACAACGTAGCCTAGCGATCGCGTCATCAAACAGATTCAGTTCCTTACGGCAAAAGAGGATTGCTTTTGCATTTTCCTCTGTGTGAAAATTATTGCTATATAAACATGTGATATTCACCGTAGTTACCAGTGCAATGAATGTTTCATTTTGAGAATGTGTTTAAATAATTAGTAATTCAGTTGTACAGCAATTATAAATCCTTTCTTACACTCCTATTTTCTTCTTTCTACTCTTCACTTAATACGCATTTTATTTATATTATTTATTTTTCCTCCGCCCTGAATTTTCTTCGGATTTTGTGGGGTTCGGACTAACGGGTTCTACTGTTTACGGCATTGTAAGGACGGATTAATCCGACTTTTGCAAGCTAAGCGGTGTTCCCAGGCCTGGGCCATGCTTTTATTTATTATCCTCGCATAGGAGACTTGTAGCGAGCATGACATATTCCCTTAACCGTGTCGAGCATACTTCACTTTTGTTTATTCGTCCTTTATTTCGTCACACTGGTATAGAAACTGAGACGATCTGTGATCGAAAGCTGTGGCTTAATTTTGCGCCAGCCGAGAAGTGAACTCGGGACCACTGTATAGAAAGCTACGCTGTGCATGATCCACCCGAAGGGGCCCAGTTGTCAGGGGCAATTAATTGCTCATCACATCTCTTAATTGCTTAATTCCTTAATAGCTCAAGACGAATTGCACAATGAGTATATACTAAGGAAACTTAAAGAGGAATTACAACAGATGAAGCCTAGTTATAAATGAAGAAAAAATGGAATTTATCTCCACCAACTTATATATAATAATATTAATTTCACGGAGATGACATCCATTATTTCTTCATATAATTACGTCTACAATACCGCATCAGAATTCCCATAATTTGTTATAAATTTTAGTAACAGCGAGTGCAGTGTATTGGAGTAACCGTGATTGATGTAACAGATGCTTTAACCTGTAACAACTTTAAGAAGGTAAACTTCGCCAGAAATAAGTAACATTGGCCCCTGTGATTAAGGTATTAACTTCACAATAATAATTGAAAGAAAGCAACGAAAGATCTGCATAGTGTGAAATGTAATGGACAATATTCAACAAGAAATACAGAAAAGATTTCTCTGTAGCGTGGTAAGAAAATATAGTGATTTATGGAGGATAAAAATACCCCCAAACTTCAAAAAATACACTAATATTAAATATCTATCGAGTAAGAAATGATAGGATGATTTCAGCGGGTGCTATGATAGGCAACAGGGCGTCACATTGACCTGCTTACCTTATCTTAGACACTGCTTCATAATGGACACTTCCGTCCGGGATCTAATGTGAAAATGAAAAATCGCAAATGATCAGATGTTTTTATTGTCGTTTCTTTTCAAAATGATACCATTGGAATCAAATCACATCTATTTTTTTTAATTACAGCATTTTCTGTAGTTATTTTGTTGTGGAAATTGTGTAAAAGACGCGGCCTAACTTTTTGAATGCTCTATATGATGTGTTGACCTCCTTTCGTCACCATCATCAATTTGGAAAATCAGAACTCGCAGTGAGTAAGACCGCTGAATGTGCAGAATATTCGAGGGGAGCGAGGGTTTTCTTTGCCAACTTACAGCGACCACTTTTCGCATTTCAAGCCGGGGCAAATACATCCAGAGACCAAGTATCTTGTTCTCGGTATTGGAGCGGTCTCGACGAATCGTGACCATAAACTATTTAAATCACCTCATTACATTCGGAGTTTACAGCTTGACCTTCCGGGTGAATTCTGTCATTGATACCCATACAATAGACAGAACGTTATTAGAAACGACTTCAAATTATATTCTGCGTGCCCACTTTCTACTTTTGGTTTCCTTTCTCGGGCTCAACCATCCCGCAACCCAGTCTACATCTTGAACCCTCCAACACACCAGAAGAGGTTGTTCAGTGCATCACTAATGTCACTACAGTGCCTCTGACCGGGTGGTCCTAGGTTCGAGCCCCGACGGCGGAAGGATCACGTAACATGATTATAATGTATTAGTGAAATCGTAAGTGCAACAGTTTTGCTGTGAAAGTACGTCTGCATCAATCCAGTTTGCGCAATAATACATCCGTCATCCGTCGAAGGTTTTCGACAGTCGTGTGTCTAATACTCCTATCTTGGACACTTGTGCACTGAATAGTTGAGATACCACCGACTTGGGTTCATTTCAAATAATAGTACATTTGTAACCATGGATCTTTTCGAAACATAGTCTCCGCCAAGTCGTGTATCATAATTCGAACTCTACCTTTCTATATGCCGCGCAGTATGACAGACTTGGAGCAGTAACAAGAGTAGGTACACCGGCTATGAGAAACCTCCAGCTATTCATAAATGTTAATAACTCGATTTTGGTGAAGAGGCCCTCACAAACTGTTACTGCCCCAAACAAACAAACACAAACAAACAACAAACAAACAAACGTCTGAGCATTGCAAACGTAGAAACTACTAATGCATGAAGATAGGCCGACAGTGACAACTTTTGTCAATGAATTTGCATTGGGAAAATTTCACATAACGGAGTTTCACGTGGCATTTTTTCCTGATTGTTAGGCCACCCCCATCTCCACAGATGTTCGTCAGGTCCATGAAATCTCCTTGACGGCGGCAGGACGCGACCTGCCTAACACATGTGCATAAGAAGTTTCGGTAAAATTAGGGGGAAATGGCACATGAGTAACTTAATTATGTGAAATTTCCAACTGCGTGGTCATTAGCAAAATTAATAATTTTTACCGCCCTACATACGTTTTGCAACATTTATTCTGAGATACTGTGTAGCAACAAGATAGACCGCCCCTTCATTCTCAATGAGATTTTAACATTTGGGTTCAGCTGTAGTTTTGTTGAGGCTGGCATGCCCCAAAAACCTCATGTGCGGACATTTGCTTTATCTCTCTAAATCATACGTTTTTACTTAGGTAGTAATGACAAAGTATTGTAATGCTGCAGCGTAAATATGAGCTTTTATTAAAAACTCGCGTTGTTGGTCTCTGATATAGAAAATGTTGATATATCTTGTTCATGTACTAGATAACTTCCTCTTAACAATTGTACTCATAATCCACGTTTTGTGGGACCTTGATACCGAAGAACAGTTTTACGGCAAAATGTCTGGGTGTCTGTTCTACGTCTATAGTCAACGTATTGTCTATACCATTCAGGTAATTTTCTCCAAGAATAGGTAATTCCCAACAAATCAGGCCGAACTCCAGCCCCTGTCGATTTGAAAAGGGTACTTTGACTTTTTTAACCTTTTATAAGAAATGAGTCCGAATTGTATGATTAAATTCTTTCTCGAATAGAGCAAAGAACGTTTTAAAAAATAGTGTAGGTCTCATTTTTGTTGAAATCTCTGAATTTTTCGAAAATTACAAATGTTCAAATTTTTCAGCGTCTTCCTACACCTATATTATCGAAGATATAGATTTTTTCCTTAATAGATCTATTGCTTAGTAAAGAATCTTAAAATATGGCCGGCGTACAATATTTCGAAAATACGAGTAGTGTTCATAAAATTTACTTGCAATGCAGACAATTAAAATAGTTCCCCTAAAATGGCTGCAACTTTTTTCTCGAATAGAGCAAAGTACGCTTTTAAAAATGACAGTTTCCATTTTCGTAGAGCTCTCTGAGTCGTCAAGAATTGCAAAAGGGACACGATGCCAGAAAGTATGAGCTTTTGTATAGTGTGTTTTTTCTAACCGTGTCCCTGGTAGGTATCAGCTGTTGACGGTTTCATCCAATCGGGAGTGTATACGTTGCTACAATGACGTCACTATGGTGACGTTCAAGCTCCCGTTGGATGAAACCGTCAACAGCGGATACCTGCCAGAGGCAGAGTTGAATAAATCGCAGTATAGTTTCAACTATCAAAGATACCTTCGTAAGTTCGTAAGTACTTCGCATGATATTATCCTGCAAAGATTCGAGTTTTTCAGCATTTTTCCGGATTCACAAATCATCTCTTCCTTGACCGTGATCGCAGCGCGAAGCCCAGCAGCGCGTGAGGGGCGGGAGCCTGTTGCCCGAGGCGAAAAAAACCGCTCCCCTCGCGTGACCCAGGCAGCGCTGGCAGGGGGTCGCCGAAACTCGCGCACGCGGGGGGCGGGGCTATTAAAAGGGCGGGCGCTTTCGCTTCGGCGCGGCT
>JAHLJT010002630.1:94569865-94834207 GCA_031308135.1 Acheta domesticus | reverse complement strand
TATAAAGAACAACAGATCTTTAGATACTAAGAGTACAAAAAAGTTGCTGTTCTATAACCAAGTCATGAATAGCATATTCTTAAGGGCGCATGGTCTCTTCCTTGGGGCTATGCTGTTGCAAGATTTAACTGTGTCGTAAGCAGTCTCACCGAGTATGAAGATTCAGTTGATAGTGGGATATAGTAATAGTAAAAGTTAACATAGAAATTTAAAAAAAAACGCCCAAATTACACAATTTGACTGCTTTTTTTCGTTAATTTCTGGGTGAATTTTTCTTTGTGAACAACTGCATTCATTTCTTTTGCAAATTTACACATTTCTGGAGTGTTTATATGTTTCTGCAATGCAAATTTTTGCATAAAAAGCATTTTTTTCAACCCAACTTTTGAGTGCTTATTGCAGCTCAACCATTCGGAACATCCAAGGAGCTTATTAGACAAAATATGCTTAAAGTTGTCCTAAGAGCTTATGTTCGAAGTTTCGACCTTGGAGTTTCCCCGTGTGAATTTTTTACTATTTTACTGCACCAAATCAGCATACAAAATAGGTTCACTCCAAAACAGTACACGATAATACGGCTCATGAATGAGAAATATCACTCCTCGTATGTGGTGGATAAAGAATTTTCAAAGATACGGTTACCGCTCCAAGGAAGAGCGTCCTGCTTCACCCGTTCACAACCTGGGAGTTCCTAGGTTCAAGTCTCGAAAGGTAGCAGGATTTCCGACACTAGCTTATCAGCTAGGTCGAATTCAGTCGCTGTCTGGAGGAGAATTCTAGTGGTTGGCGGTTCAGATAGGTTGTTTTCCGCGGTTTCTCCTATCAACACAGGGCGAATGCTGGAGCAGTACCCTAACAAAAGGGCCACGGATCGCAGAACTTTCCCTCCCCCTCCGTGTCCTATCTTCATACCTTCCTTACACTCTTACTTGCACTACAACACAGAGTACATAACAATCACTACAACACGTATAGGGAGCTTAGAGCTTACCCCGGCTGGTGCGGTGTCTCGCTGATGGGAGAAAAACAGGTTGAGGAAAACATCGACATTGAAAAAACATGAACTGCACTTACGGGACTAATGACTTTAGCAGTTGACGCGCCCGGAATAACTAATCAACCAATCCCGGCTTCGCCCAATACCGCCCCACTGCCCCGCCCCATTACGTCCCGTCACACCGCATCCCCAACCGCCGTCCCGACCCATCCCGTCCTTCCCCTCTCGCTCCGTCCCTTTCCGTGACGCCCCCCCACCCGGAACCACCTCTCGGTCCCGCCCCGTCCCGTCCCGTCCCGCCCCGCCCCGCCCCGTCCCGTCCCGTCCCGTCCTGCCCGTCCCGCCCCGTCCCGCCCTGCCCCGCCCCGTGCCGTTCCGTCCCCTCCCACCTCGTCGCGCCCCGCCCCGCCCCGCCCTGCTCCGTCCCGGCCCGCCCTGCCCTGCTCCGTCCCGCTCCGCTCCGCTCCACCCCGCCTCGTCCCGCCCCGCCTCGTCCCGCCCCGCCCCGCCCCGCCCCGCCCTGCTCTACTCCGTCCCGTCCCGCTCCACCCCACCTCGTCGCGCCCCGCCCCGCCCTGCTCTACTCCGTTCCGGCCCGCTCCGCTCCGCTCCACCCCGCCTCGTCCCGCCCCCTTCCATGACACTCTGACCCCCGCGCCCCTCCCTGCCCCGTCCCGGCTCGACCTTCTCCTCCCTGCCCTACCCCACACGTCCGCCACGCTGAGCCCCGTTCCGCCTCGCGTTGTGTCGCCTCGCTCCGCGCGTCGCGGCCCGTCCCTTTCCACTCCGCCCTGTCCCGTCCCGTCGCCCCCCCCCCGGCGTTCCGCATTCGTTTCGTACGTTCTGCAGTCTCTTTATGGATACGAGGAAAATTGAACCGGACTAGATGGGGCTAGTGGCCCAGGAGCAATGACTAGTTCTATTAGCAGACAAGCAATTACAATGTTTCGCTACGAGTTAAGGTTATAAACCCGAATGAACATGAATGATTTACAAAGAGCCCACGTGTTTGTGGAGCAAATTGAGTTCTGTCATCGTAGCTTGGAGACGAGTCGAAGCGGGACTACAGGGGCGGGGTGCAACGCTGCCAACGTTATCTAAGACAAATTAAGTCCTTTATCAGTCAGTATATGAACGCAAACTATTCTGTTATTTGTAACAGTCCGCCGTCCGTTAATAAAATCGAGATTTAATGAGTTGCAGGTGAAGACGGCAGTTGAATATTGGAATTTTAAGAAACGATTTTTCTTATTTTTATGAATTTCTCTTTTAAGAAGGCGGCGTCATGAAAATTAATGAATGAGACGCGGCCGATATCACAAACAACGGCCTTTGTTGTGAACCTCGTTAATCGCTTCAACCGCGCCCATTATTTGCTTGATATTGATCTAATGACCTTAACAATATGGTTTTCTGTAGGGGAAATTCGGTTGTTTGTGTATGGTCATTTAGATAGCGGATGGCGAGAGACGTGGGTGTTGACGGGTGCGGCGGGTGTCAGAGGCGGTGGTTTCCGAGAGGGCAGTCGGAGGATCCGGATGTCGGAGGGTAGGGGTTGAAGGCCGGTGGGTGTCGTGGCCCGCGTTGGGAGAGGGGCTTGCGGGTGTGGAGGGCAACGAGTGTGAGGGGGAGGGACGAGTGAGGCAGGCTCTTGCACGGGTCCGGTCGGGTTGTGTGGGGTCGGAGCTGCGCGGCGGCGCGCCTCTCGCAGAGGAGGAGAAGGCGCGGAGCGCGGGGAGCGAGGTTCGAGCCCTATCGACCGGGGAGGCGGGTGACGTCATGGAAGGCGCCCCGCGCGCGCCGGCCTCTGATTCAGCGCCGCCGCCCGCCCCCGCCCGCCCCCGCCCGCCCCCGCCCGCCCCCGCCCGCCCCCGCCCGCGCTGCTCTCGGCTCCTCTCGGGCGACGATGGCAGCTGCGGCTGCTAGGAGCGCCTCTCAGAGCAGCTTGGTCCCGTCCCTCCCCGCCCCGCCCCGCCTCTCCCCGCCCCGCCCCGCCTCTCCCCGCCCCGCCTTTCCCCGCCCTGCTCCGCTCCACCCCGCACTGCTCCGTTCCTCTCCGCCCTGCTCCGCCCCTCCCCGCCCTGCTCCGCTCCTCCCACGCTCACCTCGCTCCTCCCCGCTCGGCCCACCCTCCACCGCTCGCTCCGTCCCTCCCCGCTCGCCCCGCCTCATCCCGCCGGACAAGGGAAACCACTGTCTGGAGGAGAACTCCTTCGGCTGACAGCTGGAGTCGGTAAATTTCTATGGTTTCTCCCATCATTACCAAGCGAATGTGGGAGCAGAAGCCTCAAAAACGAGCCATGGACCACGGGTGATGTTTCCTTCCTTTCCGGACGTTCCTCTCCCCACTGCGCACGAGCACACAGACACACACACACACACACACACGTACGCTTACACGTACTACACTATAAGACACCAGCGTGGAGCTTAGACATTTGCAGTTTGGGGCGGTTCGCTTCTGGAGGAAATACTTGAGTGAGAAATTCCGCGCAAGCCGACAAGTAGGTCGGCCCAGAATCTTACGTTCCGGTGAAGAAGGGAGAGGGTCACCTTGCGGAATGTAACGTACCCACACTTTCAGGACTAATGATGGAAGTAGTTGACGAGCCGATCGATAAATACTCGATTTCGCATTCGGACAGGGGCGCTGACAACAGCATTTTATCCCCTAACGCGAGAACGTAGTGCAGTTGATCCGTATAGAAATATCTGTCGCCGATTCGCGGTGGCCGAGATCGTTAAGGCAGTAGTGTCATAACGATCTCGGACCCAAAGATTGCGGGTACGAGTCCCGCCTCGGGCATGGTTGCACTTGTGTTCGTCCTTTCACCCCCTGTCATCACCGTATCATTACATAACGTTAATCCCAATAGTGGTCGCTAATGACCTTGATGTTAATGCGACCTAAAATAAAAATAAAAAATCAGCACAACGCAGGCGGTGAACTTTTTCAATGGCAGCCGTTCGATGGATTGCGGATTCGATGGTATAACGCGTATCGGGTTGTTGTACCCAAGATAGCGAGTTCAAACCCGATCGAAGCCGTGGATTTTTCAGGGCGAAGAAAATCCTTCGTACGGCTTCCTTCGGAGGGAATAGTAAAGCGGACTGTCCCATGTTAGTAGATTTACTGCATGTAATAGCCTAAAGAGGCCTCTGAGCTAAATTCAAATCGCCTGCTTCGTCGCCTAAGACAAAATCTTTATTCTCGGTTAGATGGTTGAAAGGAGCGTAGCGAAATTTGCGTGGTCAGACTGAAGAGCGGGCCTCATGGCCCGAGTCTCGCCACGTAAAATAAGGCACTAACTAACGAAACCTGTTCTGGCCGTATCCTCTCCGCCCGCCATCTCCCTTGGGGGTTGGCAGTTGCGCCGCCGTGCGCTCGTTGGCGGGCGCGGGCGCGAGCACCGATTGCGTCGCACGCGCAGAGCGCCAATCGCCGATCGCCCGGCGCCAGTCGATCGTTGCGCGGCCGAGATCGCCCTCCCAACCCGCCCGCCCACTCCCCGACTCGCTGACGGTAGAATGAGCGAGGAGGTGATGAGTGGGGGGCGGATTTTAATGAAATTTCATTTTTTTTCTTTTCACTTTAGAGCAATATTGTTTAGTACAGAAATTCAATTTTTTGTGTTCCAGTATTATAAACGACCTTTTCTGTTGCAAGAAATCGTTCATAATCAGGCGTTTTATGGCACAAATAATGACGTATTAGATTTTACGGCACGAATGATTGCGTCATCGCACATTCAGCCAATCGCAGCGAGAGGATTAGGGGGAGGTAGAGGTGAACAGAACAGCCGACCACAGCTTTCTTGCACATGTGTCAATACCCGAGACTTCACAGGAAAGTTGTTCGCAAAATTATGTTTCATTCTCTTATAAATTTGTAATGCTGTCATACAAAAAAATAGCGAATGCAACTCGTTTATAAAGTTTCTTTTTTGCATTCGTACAAATTTGAAAACTCGCTCCTAACGTCGCCAGTTTTCAAACCATGTACTCATGCATTAAAGCTTTACATTATAAACTAATTGCAAAAACAACTATTATTTTATGACAAAACGAAATGACACATTTTTATACCCCATTTTGTTTGGTTTCATATTTCGTCAATTTCTAAAAGTTATTTCTAACCAGTCATTTTTTTACCTTTTTATGTAATTTTTAATGCATTTTTCGCTGATTTCGTAGATTTTAATATTTTAATGGTATCTACTTGCTTCAAACATATTTACGAGATGCAACACATATTCCCCACAGAATCCCTGAGTCACCTATTCGATTTCTTCGCTCGTATATTGTAATGTCAACCGTTGTGAGTACTAAGTAATACAAGGTTCCTTTGACGCCTATCGGTGCCATTGTCAGTTCGGCCGATTTCGCGATAAATAAAGGCAGATATTTTCTTTTAAAGAACAGTCCAAACCAAACGTTTGCAAGCTGCGTTCACTTGAATAAAAGAAGCCACGATTACATGAAAAACATATCCAACAGCTTGAGTTGTTCACCTGAAGTGGTTTTGATAATTTTTGTTGTTTGTTATTATTGAATCACTACTACTCGGTACTAATCATTACTATTGAATCATCAACTACTCGGTCATTAGCGACTACTCTTGGAAGTAACGTTATGCCATGATGATGACACGATATGGTGATGATAGAGGGCTAAAGATGTTATGAGTTGGCCCAAAATAAAGTCTACTCCAGGTTGGGACCAGCTACCTAAGGAGCAGATCTAGGGATTGTCGGTTGCCTCTACAATACTTTGGGCAAAATGTCGGCTGTTCCAAATAAAGCAATTTCTTGAACTTCTCAGTCTTTTGAATTACCTGGGAGTTTAGCCAAGTTGTTACACAAATTTTGCGGAACAAATCCCAGAGCTCCGATAACTATCGGAACGATCTGTGCTTTTACGCCCCACATTCGGCTGATCTTGATTTCCAAACTCTTGTATTTAAGACGTTTTTCTGCCTCCTTGGTTAAGATGTTTTTGATCACAAGGCACTGCAACATCTACAAGTAGACAAGATTTTTTTTCCTCCGAATCCCGGATAACAATATCCGGTTTGTTTGCTGCTATCGTGCGATCCTTTTGAATTTGTTGGTCGTATAATATTGTATAGAGTCAAACAGATGTCACCGGTTTTGGTGAGAGTTCGTACCATTTGGGGCATGTATATGGAACTTCGAGGGCGGTACAGGTCTGCCAGTAGAGGTAACTACACACTCTTTCGTGTCTTTTCAAGTATTCGATCTTTGCTAGAATTGGACAAGCTGAGACGATATGATCAAATTATTATTATTATTTTCCCATTACATCACGACTAAAGATGTTTTGAGTCGGCTGAATATAAGATCTCCTCCAGGTTGCAACCAGCTACCTAAGGAGCAGATCCGGTCACTATCAGTGCCTCTACAATACTTTACGCAAAATGTGGGCTGTTCCAAATAAAGCAATTTCTTGCACTTCCCAGTCTTTTGAATTACCTGGGAGTTTAGACAAGTTCTTACTCAAATTTTGCGGAACAAATCCCAGAGCCTCCGATAACTATCGGGACGACCTGTGCCTTTACGCCCCACATTCGGCTGATCTCGATTTCCAAACTCTTGTATTTAAGACGTTTCTCTGCCTCCTTGGTAACGACGTTTTGATCGCAAGGTACAGCAACATCGACAAGTAAACACGATTTTTTCGCCAAATCTCGGATAACTATATCCGGTTTGTTTGCCGCTATCGTGCGATCAGTTTGAATTTGTTGGTCGTACAATATCGTACAGAATCCAACAGACGTCACCGGTTTTGGTGAGTGTTCGTACCACTTGAGGCATGTGTTTGGAACTTTGAGGGCGGTACAGATCTGCCAGTGGAGGTAGCTACACACACTGTCATGTCTTTTCAGGTATTCTGTCTTTGCTAGGATTGGACAAGCTGAGACAATATGATCAATGGTTTCTACTTGCTCCTGGCAAATGCGGCATTTATCATCTTGGGAAATTTTGAGAACCGCTTTATCATAATGTCGTGTTCTCAAGGCCTGATCTTGGGCAGCTATTACAAGTGCTTCCGATTCTGGCTTCATCCTTCCCCTTTTAAGCCACATAATGATTGATCTTTATTGATCTGCACCTTGTCCATTCTTTTTAGGTATTGTCCGTGGAGTGGTTTGTCTCTCCACGTTTTCTTTAACATTTTTTGTGTCTCACACTTCATGTTTAGCAGCATCAGAAGTTCAGTGTCTGTGTTACTCGATGTGTCTTGCCTAGTTTCTTCGCAATGCTTCTTGCTACACTAACAATGCCTCTGTTTCCCATTCTTCGGTCAGATTTCATGACCTGCCTCATTAGAGGGTCATCTTGATGGCTGACTACATACTTCCCCAACCCGACTATTGCGTTGTGCCAGGAGGCCTCAATTTGTCTGAGGCCTCTTCCTCCTTCCTTACGTGACACATAAAGTCTATGTATATCAGCTCGAGGGTGGGCAACATGATGCATTGTTAGCAGTTTTCTGGTTTTTCGATCCATGGTGCGAATTTCTTGCTCAGTCCAGTCCACTAGTCCAAAACTGTATTCGGCTACAGGTACCGCCAAACTACCTATTGCAGATATTTTATTCTTGGAATTCAGTGCGGACTGCAGGACCAGTCTCACTCTCCTATAATACTCCCTACGAATTCTCTCTTTCATTCTGTCGTTCGAGATGGTTTCACATTCTTCAATGCCCAGATATTTGTAAGTTTTACCTGGTTCAAGATCTTGAATCACAGTGTGCGTATCAATTTCAATGTTCTCAGACGTTGTGAGTTTCCCTCTTTTTAAATTGATTTTTGCACACTTGTCAAGACCAAACTTCATGCAGATGTCATTGCTAAAGTCATTCACGACAGACAGCATTTGGGAGAGAATCGCTTCATTCTTAGCAAACACTTTCAGATCATCCATGTAAAACAAATGTGATACTGGCCTTTCATCACCATGGAGCTTATAACCAAAGTCAGCTTGCGACAACTGTCTCGATAGTGGGATCAAACTAATGCAAAACAGCAGAGGGGATAGTGAATCTCCTTGAAAAATACCCCTGTTAATCTGAATACTTCTGGTTTCTACTGCTTCCTTTTCCGCTGGGTATTAGTAACCTGGTACTCCACGACTTCATACTAGCCTTGCAAAATTCAGTAAGTCTAGGATGAAATCGATAGATCTCCAGGGTCTTCAAAATCCAATCGTGTGGTACACTATCAAAGGCCTTTTGGTAGTCAATCCAAGCCATGCTCAAATTACGTTTGCGTTTCTTTACATCATTCAAGATGACTTTATTCAGGAGCAAGATTTCCTTACAGCCATAAGAGCCTTTACGACATCCTTTTTGTTCAGCTGGCATTAGATGATTCTTATCTAGATGTCTATACATTTTGTCAGCTATGGCTGAAGTATAACTTTGTACAGTACTGGCAGACAAGTAATTGGCCTGTAGTTCTTCGCCAAAGAGCTGTCTCCCGCTTTGGGTAGCAAATACGTGATGCCGCGTGTGAGCCATTCCGGGATTTCCTTTGGGTTTTCAAAAATTTTATTAACAGCCTTTGCTAGATGAGAATGTATTGCTGTTAATTTCTTAATCCAATAAATCTGGATCTTATCAATCCCGGGGGACTTCCAGTTTCCCATGTTCTTAATTGCTTGGAAGAGGTCGTCTTCCGAGAATTGGTGAACATCTTCCACTGTTTTCTACAAGTTCATCGGCAGCATCAACTTCAGATTGAAGCCAAGATGCGTCTTTGTTGTAGGATCTGCTCTCTTCCCAGATTCCGGCCCAAATGCTTCGACGTCATCTTTTGAAGGAGTAACAGCTTTGCCATTCGGTTTTTGAGTCAGATTGCGATAGAATCTCTTCGCATCTGTTTCAAACAACCGGTTCTGTACACGGAAATCTATTCTACGTTTGTACCTTCTTATTCGTTGAGCCCATGCTTGAATTTTCTCTTTTAGCTTCTCAACTACCATTAGCCTGCTGGTGTCATTTCAATTTGGTATTTTGTTCAACATTGAATATTTTTCGTTGAACTTTAGAGGTGTGCGTTGATTTAGAAGATGCCTCAGCTAAGAGTGATATTTCACGCCGGGTGTCGGCTATCCGTTTCATAATTCTGTTCATCCATGGGGGTACAGAGCTGTTTTACTCTGTTTTGCTGTCGGCCGTCGGTGTTCTTGGCTGGCCCCAAAATTATCTGAGATACTAGATATCCAGTTGCATATATGATGTGATTGATTTCAGTAATATCTAGATCTCTGCCTGGGGTCTCCACCACCTCATTTAAGACAGAATTCACTGTTTCTATCACTCTTTTAGCTTTGGCATTTTCGTATATTCTCCTCAACGGTTCGCGAGATTCAAACGGAAGTTGACTAACTCTTTCTATCTCGCGCCGAAGGAGATTTCGCATTCATGTCCTTATCGTGTAATTCATTGCCAGATGAGTTGTCACCACTGACGTGTGTTTCACTGGAAAGCGATGAACCTTCGACGGGATCATCATTTTCCAGTTCTACATGTTCGTCATGTGGATTGTTCGAGCGAAGTACATACTCTGCATTTCTCTCAATGTCAGCAAGTTGTTCTGCTGTGAATTTTCCACTGCTGAGTATGTATCGTCGTTGACTGGCAAGCTTCTTTGAGTCTAGGGTAGGTCTCATATCTGGGTTCCGCTCTCTCCATACCTTGAAAACTTCTATTTCTGAGCCCCCATTTTTGGCTTTTGCATAGTAAAGCACCACATCACCTCCTTTAATTCATCCCGGGTCCATCTCTGACGATGGCTTCGAGCTACTGCCGGCTCTGGGTCCCTGGGACTAACACCCGTGGGATGGCCAGATGTCGACAAGGTGACATTAGCTCGGTTTCTGAGCAGGTATGGGACATTGGTAGAACAAGGCACGTTAAGATTCATTACATTGCTTGTTCTATCCATTTTGCTCATTGGTTTGAATTGAGGATTCGCAGGACGCAAGTTCGAGTTCACAGATCACACTTAACCCTCGGGTTGTTTCCTGCCATCCGTTACTGCGACCCACAGTGGCCTCAGGGGCATCCCCCCGCAGGGCCCAGCAAGGGGTCCCTCCGATCGCCAGTCGGCATTACTAAACCCTACGGGATTTTCACTGACTGCTGAAGGCAGCCTCCTTCGCTGGCTAATGCAAGGTTCGGGCCTCCACTCTAATCAGTGGCCTGGTGTGCCAACCCAGTTTCTCTCCTGTACCCTCTATGGGCCGACAACAGGAAGTCCAAAGGTTCATGACCCTTCCCTCTCTACTTACTTCCCACTCTCCTCAAAATGGAGTACTTCTTCGTCTGACCCCTCACCTTCAACCTATTCAGCAAGGAGGCCCTACCGGTAGCTAGGCTACCACTGACATAGCTTTAAGGCTCATGGGGGTACTCAAGCTCCACCACCAACTCCAAGGTCGTGTACTCCCTAGGTGGAGTTATTATTATTATTATTATTATTATTATTATTATTATTATTATTATTATTATTATTATTTACCATTATTATTATCATTATCATTATCACGAGTATTATTATTGTTTTATCCGTCAGAAGAGTAATTGTCTTGTATCTCTTTTAGATCAGTGACGACCCAGAAAAAAAAATTGTTTTCTTTTTGCCGACCCTTGTACGAAATTAGCGCGACGCCGCGTTTCACAGACTAAAGGGTGCGACGCGCATCAGTAGCACAGCACGAAAGGTCGCGGCGCCACCTTCTCCTCTTCTACGCGAATGGCCTAACGGGCAGACACGTCGTCTTCGAAGCCGCCCCCCCCCCCTAATTACTGGCGTATCTCGAGCCCTCGTCGTCACAGATCCACCGTTCTGAGCGTATCGGCAGCCTTCCAGAAACAGAAACTGCCGCGAGACTGCGCCGTTGAAGGCTGCGTTGATCACAAGGATGCGTTTCCTTGGGTCTCCAGGAAGCAACGCAGAGGAAAAACACAGCGGCGATGCTGGACAAGCGGGGCGAACGAGTCGAAGGTCGTGTTTATCAAGTCGGAATTCAGCTTCCACTCGGAAATCACAATTTCGTCACCTTTGGTTAATAATCTTGGACAGAAAAAACTCTCATTAACACGAATTCCAAGGGATCGACAGTATAGAAGTTCGCGTTAAAAAAATTGTTATTCGAATATTATAAATGTCCATATTACCGTAATTCCTTACCGGGACCGAAGATTTGTTCGTGTTACGGCGAAATTCGTGTTAAGCAATTTCGTGCTAAAGAGGGTTTACTGTACAACATATTCTATAAATAGTGGGACTGCGCAGCATACATGGATTTTTCCACCTATCAGTTTTATTATTTCAACTACTCATATTTCAAAAATATTCCTAACTTCAAAGATTTCAATTTGAGACATGAATTGCATTGAGATAAACATCTCTGGCTTCATTATTGGAGGTGTAGAACAAGTTTGAAATGTTTTAAATTTTGCAATTTCCAAAATTTCAAAGGTTTTAATGAAAATCAGACTTATAACATTTACAAATGCACTTTCCTTTATTCGAACAAAGCATTAAAGAAAAAAAATTGCAGTCATTAAAAAAAATCGAAAACGTCACAGCGGATGTAACGTTGGAATCGATTACCAATTGCAGTATTGGCGAACATTCGGAAGATCTTGGTTGATAAGAGATAGCACTCGACCAGGAAATCGGTGATATTAAGAAGCAATAAGACTCGGGAATCTCAATGATGATGGATCAATGAAGCAGGGTTTAGAATTTCAGAGTGGCCACCCATTTCTTGAATCAAATTTCGCAAACTTTTCCGGTGTTGCAGAGCATTCTTCAAATTTTTCGCTGATAAGATTTGTAGAGTATTTTAGATTATTTAAAGAAAATATTAAAGCAAGCCTGTGCTAATTTGTTTGCCGTGATAAAGTACAAATTAACACAATCTCAACAAATAGAACTTAAACAAATGAAAATGCTTTACTATATTTGGAACAATATATAATTTTATAACAATTTCAAAATTTTCCCTGATTCTAACGCAGTTTCCACGAATTCCCTGAGATTTCCCTGATTTTTCTTGAGTAATGAAATTCCCTTATTTTTTCCGGTTTTCCTTGTTTTCCAGAAAGTGACAACCCTGATTTATGTAAGAGTAAAAATCCCCGTGGGCGTGACTTGCATCATATGGAAAACAGTCTTCTTCCAAACTCATCACTACGGAGCGGATTTCTATAATTTTGCAATTTTTTTAGAATTGAATGCTAATGTTAGTGCATATTTGTGCAGATTTTGCCCAATTTTTCCTGTTGGTGCATATTTATGTAATTTTAGGGGCATATTTTGCATATTTCGTAAAAATAGAGACTTATCTCTAAAATGTTTCAACTTTTCATACGACATATTTATTTGTGAGTGTTCATCAATTGCGACGAGCTTGTTACAGTTTGCGTTTTTTTTTCTTTTCTATAGATGATAAAATACATGTGAAAATGTAGGAAATTTCTTGATATATTATTTTAAACCAGACAGAAGATATGGAAGGAGAAATACAATGTACTTCACTATGGTGAATATTCACTTTATTTATTTCTCCTGAAAAGTAAGGTGGATTATGTTACATTTGCCCAAAGATATATCTTTTCATTCCAAGTTTTCGCACGATGTGGAAAACCCACATATTGATTAATTGTGAAATAAACAAGTTACTAAATATGATTTAGATAGACTCGCTAAAACACATCTGTCCGCAACATATCTGATGCTCCCTTTTTAACTGTCATTTATTCACTGCCTTCTCTACCGAGTGTTATGCTCGGCGTGATTTAGCTCTACCAGTGAATAACAGTTCTAGTTAAACTAGAGGAATTAGGTATTTGATTTAAAGTATGTAAGATTAAGATTTAAAGAATATTATGTTTTAGTTTATTAAAAAAACTGGTGCTTCGCCCACTCTATCCTTCTAATGCTTCGGTTCAAACCGAAGATGGGCGTTTGAGTTGGTGAACATCTCCAAGCCTGACAATGACAGATTGACCTTTTCCTGCTCGCTGTGAGGCTGTTCATTGTTTTGGTTCTCAATACAGCACCCTTTGCCATTTCACAGCGCTCCGAGATTCGAAGGATCGTATCGAGAGCGTTTGTGATTATTTAACACCTTGTTACTTATTTCGCTTAACTTTATTGCATGTATTCTTAATTGGGACGTCGACTTCTCAAGAAGGACCTTTGAGTTGCAAAGGTTTTGGACTTTTTTTGAGTTTGTTGTTTAAGCGACGTTTTGATCCGCTGGTTTCCAAAGTTTCTTCTCAAGATATTACATTCCAATTTAAGTATTTCTAGCAAACATAGGTCTTTCCTGAAGCGGTACTAAATAACACGCGATGGAAATTATTGATTTATATTCACTTTTCGTTAGACGCGAACCGGCGTGGGTAGCAAACGGTTTGACTGACAGGCCAGAAGTTGACGTAATTATATTTGAAGGTCATGGAGTTGGAATAAATTACCAAAATTTCAATATTAAAACTGCAGAATTCAATGTAGAGGATAGAGAAAAAATGAAGAAATGATTCAAAATTACGGAATGGGATTTGTTTTTTAGAGAATACTAATGCACAGATGCAAATATTTCTTCTGAAGAGATTCTTGTGTGTCCGTATGGAACAGGACATTTTGTTGGAGCACGTAACAATTAGAATTTTGGGCTTTCTGCAACGAAATCCATCTTCGTGCTACATTTTGATGATGTGTATTTGGAATTGTGCAGTGGCCACTACCACACTTTGGGCTTCTCGATCCGTTAAGCGATATCTTTAAGAAGAACGCGTGGTTCTGCGAAATACAAAAAATGCTCCAGCATTCGCCTGGTGTTCATCGGAGAAACCACGGAAAACTACCGATCAGAGCAGCCGGCCGCTAGTCTTCTCCTGACAGCGGCTGAATTCGAACTAGCTATCCAGCTAGTGCCCATTCGAGCTAGCCGTAAAGCTAGTGCCACAGTCGGGACTCGAACCCTAGGCCATCTCGGTCAGAAGCACCGCAGTGACATCAGGTGATGCCCGTAGCCACCCTTGGCGGTAGGAACCGATGTTTCGATCATAGAGGTTGGGGTCTTTGCGATTATTTATCACCTTATTACTTGTTTCGCTGAACTTGAACTTGCAACGAAATCGAGTATGTGTGTGCCGGCCCTTGAAGTGTATAGCCATGTAGCCAGAATTGATTAATCTGTACACACACACGAAGCCGGATTAGTTACATCATTTATAACTCAAGAAAAGCTAGACCAATTTTAAATATCTCTGTTTTGTTGGATTTATCTCCGCCCCGAATAGCAGAATAATTATTAAAATATTGGGAAAATGGCGCTGTAGAAAAATAACTAAATATTCATGTCAAATGCAACCCGCTACACTCTCTAGGATTTTTGAATTTATATCGTTAAATAACTCCTGAAACGAAGCGTTCTAGGACATTAAAAACTAAACTTTGGAAACTGAAGGCCTCAAAGAACTGTTTCTCACACCGTAAACTACAGGAAGAGATCTTCTTAAGATGGAAAGGGAAGGGGAGAGGCGAAAGCCACGAAAAGATCATGGCTTTTTACGATTACGTTCTAAATCATTCCCGTTTAACTCAAACTAATAGAAATGTTAAAAATTAACTCCAAATGTATATTAGTTATTATATTGAACAGGTTTGGAAAGTAGTAGGATAAGATAGAAGAAGTAGCAATGAAAAGTGTTATGAATAGGAAGATTTCAAGACAGAAGAGGTAAGAAGACCGAAAAAAAAAATGCATGAAAAAGGAGTAGTATTGGAAATGACAAAGGAATGGTAGACAAGTGAAAGAGATATCATCAAACGATGGAGAAATTAGAAGGAAACGATGAACGTAAATATCAAGCCCTTACTCATTGCTTAATAATGCAATGAAATACGGTCAAATGTGTGTATGAATGGGCGTGGGTCATAACGCCAGAGTCCTTGGCCACTAACCGCCTCTGGACGTCCCCATGAGAGGACCGTCCGAGTGGGCCCTTGAGTGTCGCGCTGCTAACGGGCGACGGGACCCTCGTTTTGGGTTCTGGACAAGCGAGTCATGCCTTAATAAAGGGGTTGTGCTGGGAGCAGTGAGGATCTTGGAACGAAGATTGACGTGTTTATCTGTAATTCAATTTAACCGCTCGCCATCACTAAGTGGAAGTGTGTATTAGACCATTCAAATATCTATACTTTAGACACTTTTTTTAATTTGTTTATTTTAATTCGCGTCAACAGCTATGGTTATTGGCGACTACAAATTTATACATTACATAACATTTTCTTCAGTTATAAAAACAATGATAAAACAAAAAGTACAGAAAAATTATACAGAATAATTTAACAGTTTTGAAGTACATTTAGTAGGATTATATGTCATTTAGAAAATTACATGATTTACAGAAATGTAGTACTTTTTTTTTGATAATCCTCACAGATGTTAGGATTAGTTCTTCCTCATGCACATCAATATTCTGCTCGCGTCTGTTGTCCTGAAATAGATTACAGTAGTATAGCAAATGATGAAAGTTGAGAGAGGTATTGCAGGGCACACAGTTGGGAGGTGGATCTCTGGTTAGAAGGTGCTTGTGACTAAAATTACAATGACCAGTTCTTATTCTTGATAAGATCACCTTTTAGACACCTTTTGACGGCATTTTTAGCAACATATTTAGATTTATGGCTCTGCTATAGGTTCATATTTAAAGTAAATTAAATATAAAAAAACGGCCCGTAGTGAATTGGATACATTACAAGCCCACGAACTAAACAAGTCAAATGCAAATTTAATTAATACTTTCTGCTCACAATATTCTATGCATTGACCGAATAGCAGTCACTTTTTTAATTTTATTTATAGATAGAAATTCTTGTATCTAAATCGTTCATTGAATGTTTAACTGAAATAAACTAAGAAATTGCGCTTACTTTTAAAACGTGGACAAAACTGGCTTATAAAAAGTGTGTGTTAGCAGCTGCAATGCTGGATGTCGCTCGCCCTCTGCGCCAAGCGAAGGCAAAGGCAACCGGGAGAGCCTGGAGCTTCCCGCAACAAGGAAGCCCTGCGCAGCCCATGCGTCAGCACATTCGGTCCACGCCCACGCCCGCCCGCCCCCCCGCCCCCCGCCCCGCCCCGCCCCCTCCCGCGTCCGCACCCCTTCGCTCCCCGCCCCGCCCCGCGCCACGCCACTTCTTCTGCCCGTTCCCTCCCCCCACCCGCGTCCGCTCAACTGCTTCGCTGCTCCGCTGCTCCGCTCTCGCCGCGCGCCGCACCCCGTGCCCCGTCCGCCCTGCCCGCGCTTCGCAATCCACCACGCCCCCCCCCGCTCGCTCCTCTCTCGTCCCCCGCACCGCCCACGCCTCGCTGCCGCCACTGTCCGGGCCCGCCCCGCCCCGCCCCGCCCCACTCCGGTCCCGCTCCGCCCCGTCGTGCCCTGCGCCCGCCCCCGTTCCGCCACGTGCCCCACAGACCCCCACCTCGCCCCGCCCCGTCCCCTTGGCCTTCAGCACCCCTGACCTCGACCTCCCCTGCACAGCACCTACGCGGGTGACTCACGACTAGGGACCGGGCAGTCATGATTTATCTAATGTGTTCGCATTTGTGCAGTGCAAACGTCAAAAGTATGCGCTTATATATGTTGTAAGTCCTGGCCAATGGCTCTAGAGCCCTCTGCGGGCCTTGCCCGACCAGCGGTGACTCAACCTCTCGATCAGGGGATGAGGAGGGAGTTCGTGTGGTTAGCAGGAAGACATCCCTTCGCTCTATACACTGGTCTTCATGACTTTAGGGAGGGCTTCCTCATTGCCACGCAGAAATAGAAGCAGGGACCTTTGTAAGGAAAGCTCACATTTTTACTTTCCCGTATACGTAGTATAGGGAAAGTTATGTAATGCTGCGCGAAAAAAATGGCCAATTTTCGGCGGAAAAAATTAATTGCCGAGCCGTGAATACGAAAAAGTGGATAAAACCAGTTGCTAAATTAAGAGAAAAAAAATCCCCTAACACGTGGTGTAGCCATAAACCCTGTTTTTTAGGTCCTTGATACCGAAAAACCAATTGAAAGGAAAACGTCCGTCTGTCCGTCCGTCTGTTCGTCTGTCCGCCTGTGAACTGAGCGCCTAAACCATGCGTACGATTTCTTCCAAAATGGATATTCCCCAGTCGATCTGCTTCTAGTCGAAGCTTTGAGATTTTGAAAAAGATTCTTCAAAATTTGGGGGTACTTTATATGAAGCCCCCCGGGGATTTAAAAAAATTTCTCAAAAACGGCTTCAAATTTTTTCTTTAAATTTCTTGTATGAATAGAGTAAAATACAATTATTAACATGGCATAGCTCCGATTTTCACGGATAACTCTGAATTTTCGAAAATTGTGAAAGTTTAAATTTTTTCGGTGTCTTTCTCCAACTACAAAATTGAAGATAGAGATTTTTTCAAGAAAGCAAGAAAGTTAGAAAGCAAGCATGCTAACGAACGAGCCACTGAGGGCCTAAACAGGACCTACACACTACTAAATTAGCTCATATTTTTTACTCAGAGTACTTCATCCAGTGGCCCTTGTGATTTAGTTAATTGGTCAGCGTGCCCGCTTTCCATGACACGACCCCGGGTTCGATTCCTTGTCGGGCAGATTATAGTGTGCGTTTTCCTTGCAATGTCCCAGTATATGTTGCTGTGTAACGATGAGAAAACTCACTTCTCAGGTTGGGAAGACCAGAATACGGCGGTCTTCGTGTTAACCACACGTACTCCTTAACCCATGGCCGCGAGGGCGGGATGCTGTTGGTAGTAGGCTGCAGTACGTGGGCTGTCGCACCAAGTACAGACATACTTCATCCGTGCACTTATTATAACGCACAACAAAATTTGAAGAGTAGTATTAGTTGCCACACTGCCAAAATCTGCCTCTAAATTACATTTTACTATTAGCATTAGAACCACGTTTGAATACAATTCTGAGAATCCGGTTGCAGTCACTTTCCTATCTTGGAAAGGGAAGTTCATACATTCATACCAGGGGGTGGCACCCTTTTGATGCATCGATCCGTTTTAAATGAATGGGTTGTTTCATGGACCCCCTTCAATTTTCCCCTATAATTACGGCATTAAAATAATTATAACGTAAATAACTGATTAAGGAAAACAATTAAACAAATAGTATGCACAAGGTTTGAAAAAATATTCATTTTTTGCACTGCTACTAAGTGTTGTGCATGAAGGAAAGTCCGTTCAGCCGGAAGTAATAAGAAAGACATCCTAAGTAGCTAATCCAAGGGGATCCCCCCCCCCAAAAAAACATTACATTTTGTATTTTGACTCTACTTATTCAAAGCCACTATCACGTATTGATCTCATTACATACAAAGGGGGGGTGAGTATTTATTTCGGCCACGCTAGCTACTCATACGTCCCTAAAGTATGGTGCATCGTAAAAACGGCAGTTGTTAGCATTTGTATCGCGCTGCAACGTGAAATACCGCGACGTCACCTTGCGGATTGTTTCTCCTTTAGGTATCCCCGTTCAGGTAGGCGCTGACCTAGCCGGAGTAGGTCCAATTTCCCGCCATGCGAGGTTGTCGAGCAGGGGTGTCCAACTTCCAAGGCCTGAAGGACCACAACTGCAATGTTAGGGTTGCGAGCCATATTTTCATTACCCGGGCAAACCACACGTGACCCTATATTGTAGATTGCGGGGTTTGCTCTGAAACAGGGGAGAATGGAACCATGCGTGATATGCCATGCCATAACGCAGTGAAACACATTGGGATGATATGAATTTCTGAATTTACTAGAAAAAATCCCTAAATCTAAACGTAACCTAATTTTACATTAAAAGAGGTGTTGGCCCCAGCAGGATGCGTGCGCTAAGCATACAGTTTTCTCGCCCCCACATAGATGCGAGAGACATTCACGTTTGACTAATAAGTAATAACATTTCGCGAGCCGCGAAAAATGGCACCGCGGACCGCCAGTTCGACAACCCGGTTGTAGTAGACCGGGAGCCAGCAAGAAAATGAGACGTATGATAAGCTCAGAGCTAAATTGTTTTGAGAAGTTAGCCAGGATGATGAGATGAGGAACAAGGAAACGCAAGTATGGCGGCCTGAAGCTGTCGGCATTGCGCTGCGCAATTTTTTAAATATGTCGAAAAAAACTATACCATTAGGGAATGAGTACACCGCTAATTCTAGTTTTATATTGTTCGTTAGATAACCAAAGTCTGAAGGAATTGTATGCCATACTAAAGCGGCGCGCCGTCTACTACTATACTATACTATACTATACTATACTATACTAGGACGTCGCGGCGCGGCGTCTCGAACTGTCTGCCATACTGAATTGAACATGTGATTGTATTTATGTCCGCTTGGATTACGAGCTTAAAGTTATTTTTGTGGTCTAATGGTAGAAAATTCTTTTTCTTTGCCGATTATGACCACGCCATACCGCTGCGGTGTCTCTGCGCGGAGTGTAAGCGAATCCGCTGCCATCGGACTCGAACCGTAGGACCTCTCGGTCGGAGACGAAGCAGCGGATGTTGTGACTGAGCCAGGCCATATGTCTTTAGCAGAATTTGACATCGAATATATGAAACATTTGTTTCCTTTCACAATGCATCACGTCACATCCCGATACTGCAGTAGAGACATGTCATTCCCGTGACAGTTTGAACAACCTGAAACAGTATAGTACCTTCGCGGTCCGGGCCTCGTCCTAGGCACAGTTGCCAACGTTTCGACGGTGTACTGCCGAAACGTCATGCATAGTATAATGCCGTTCGACGGCCGACAGGTTGGCAACTGTGCCTAGGACGCGGCGTCACCCGAACAGCCAAGAATGCAATGTCCTCGTCCGCGGTAACGTACGCTTTCAACCCAGACTAGTGCTTTCCAAGGCGCGCGCGCCTGGCTGCGCAAGGCGGCGAGGCGGAACGCCTAGGCGGAAGACTAGCCGGGGAGCAGCGAAGGTGGCGAAAGCCGCCGCCGCCTCACCGCCGCCGCCACCACATCGCCGCCTCGCCGCCGCCGCCGCCTCTTCCTCGCTCATTGCCGCCTCATCGCCGCCTCACCGCCGCCTCACCGCCGCCTCACCACCGCCTCCCCGCTGCCTCGCCCCCGCCTCTCCGCCGCCTCGCCCCCGCCTCTCCGCCGCCTCGCCCCCGCCTCGCCGCCGCCTCGCCTCCGCCTCTCCGCCGCCTCGCCCCCGCCTCGCCCCCGCCTCGCCCCCGCCTCGCCCCCGCCTCGCCCCCGCCTCGCCCCCGCCTCGCCCCCGCCTCGCCCCCGCCTCGCCCCCGCCTCGCCCCCGCCTCGCCCCCGCCTCGCCCCCGCCTCGCCCCCGCCTCCTCACCGCCTCCTCACCGCCGCCGCCTCACCCCCGCCTGACCGCCGCTTGATCGCCGCCTCACCCCCGCCTCACCCCCGCCTGACCGCCGCCTGACCGCCGCTTGATCGCCGCTTGATCGCCGCCTCATCGCCGTCTCACCGCCGCCGCCTAAGACTCTCCTTTCGTCTCCGCCTCTTGGGTGGGAGCAGGAGAGCTGCCGGAGCCGCGCCGCGCGAGAGGGCCTGCGCCGAGCCGTGTCCCTGGCGCCAGCTCGTTCGCCGGGAGGCCTGACGCTCGCTCGCTCGCTTTCGGCCGCAGTCAGGCGCCGCTCCAGTGCGTCCGACGAGGAAACTCATAGAGATCGTGTTTATTTCCTGCTGATATGTTATTGCCTTCGATAGGGAATTCGACATACGCTGCGTAACTTACCTGGATCAAGATCTGGGTTACGAAGGAAATTTGAAAACAGTTAAATGACCGTGCTCGGATTCAGTGTCAAGTCTTTGGGTCTGACAACAACCCCCGGAAACAAAAAATAGAATGCCAGATTTTTGCCAGAATTTTGCCAGAATGCCAAACAAAAGACAGTGAAAAGAACATAAGATAGTACAAACCGAGTCAATTTAACATCTAGTTAATTAGTAAATAAGTAAATCTGAATCAATAAAAGTAGGTAAGATAAAATCTCGGGCGCAAGGTCTCTGGGCTTTTTGTCGCCGATTGATCATTAGAAGTTTTATAACGCCCTTCAACGTGCAATTCAACGCATTCGTCTAAGGTTCGTTAACAAGCTCATATCGATTGAGTTCAACGACGAACCTCAACGTATTTTTTCTATCTTTCTTAGGAAAGGAGTTACTGCTGAATGGTTTAGAACTTGTATTACTCCGTCCTTTCTTAACCAGAAGTTATAGGTTCCTCTTTCAACACTTATCGGATCTTCACAAAACAATTCGAACCGTCGCCGTACATATTCGCTTCGTGGAATCTCTGGCGGTATCTTAGAGCAGGCTTGCACAAGGGCCCCAGCAACGCGCCCCACGACGGCCATGACATCCCTTCCGCGCCTTATCGACTTCTAGTAAACGACTCTCACTTTTGGGGCAAGTGGCCGCTGCCGTAGACCTCAGTGGGAGGAAAGCCCTGCGGCTCTTAAGACGGAAATGTCTTGAATTATGTTGAACCAAAACTCGAAATAACGGCTGTAGTTTCTGGAGAGGGGAGGTTTTGTTTATGTATACTTTTATTTCAGAATAAATTGCTCGACAACTTCCACACATTTCACGGTCAATCTTTACTGTTGCAACTGATTTTGAAAATATTTGTAATATAAATTACAAGAACAGAAAATTTAACTATTTCTCATTGTAATAATAATACACACTTCACAAATTTAGTTCAGAAATATCTAATTATAACACACTTGACCATACTGTTTTTAATTGTTTATTTTACTTTTTGATGTTACGTTTTCTCCCACACCATCTTCTGACAAACGAGACACGTTGTTGCTCCATTTCTCTCGGTGAATAAAAAAATTCGTGCTAGCACTTGTCATTGATCCGACGTTTCTGATCTGTAAAGTGAAGGGACTGCTCGACTGTCGGGGATTATGACAACTTTCCTTGTTCTCGTGAGGCGCCGTGCGGTGCCGGGTGCGGGCTTCCCGGCGCTCAAGAAGGGGCTCAAATGGGGCGCTTGTACACGTCTGTCTTAGAATCTGATCTGCCCACCGGGCCGTTTGATCAGCATTGGAGCCCTTGGGCCTAAGTTAATTTGGGGCCTCCAATTCTTACATTCACCGATCCATCACCCCCAAATTCTAAGCTGAAATATAAAGAAATCCTATCAATTCACATTGTATTTTGTTTCTTTCAATATTTTGAAAGAATTTCTTGCCGTTTCATTTTAACATTATTAAAAAAAACATTTAAACATTTATTTATAATTACATTGAAAGAGACTGCTTTTTTATTGAATTGTACACTTGCCAACAAGCAACATTTCATGTTATAAATTGTATCCAATGATGCGCGACACATCACCCTGTTATGCCAATTTTTGTGTAGAGTGTAATCATACATAACATGTTTTTTCCATTTTTTATTTTATTTTTGGAAAAAAACTAGTATTAAATACTTTTTTAAACCTAGAAAGATAGATAAACATAGTTTGTGTATGCTTAATGATAACGATGAGTAAAATTTACTCTCGTGATACATTTGGGACTACTATCGGCGAATGGTTTAAGTAATATTAAATTCCCTGCATTAAAGAATATGCACACATATTCTTTAATGCAAAACTATAACAAACATTATATTTTAGACACATACACTTCAAATGAATCAAAAACAAATACATACACTGTCAGAAATTACATTAAATTTAATGCAGTTTAATGCACTTTTTCACATTAAATTTAATGTACCGTGTACATTAAAACGATATTAATGTACATGTACATTAAATATAATGTGTAAATTAAAATCAATGTAGATGCAGTACATTAAATTACTGTACCGTGTACGTTAAAGCGATTTTAATGTGTTTGTGCATTAAATTTAATGTTAAAATTAAAATCAATGTAGATTTAATGTAGGACTACATTAAACGTTATGTACCTTGTAAATTAAACCGATATTAATGTGTTGTACATTAAATTTAATGTTTAAATTAAAATCATTGTAGGTTTTAGAAATATTTTCTTCCTCTATTTGAACTTACGTATAATAAATTTAAAATATATTTTGAACATGTATATTTTTAACAAAAAATATAAATGTTTAAAATTCATATTTACATTCAAATTGGTAACAAATAAAATTGTAAAAATCTTTATAATAAAATTGTAGCGATGTACATAGTACGCTAATTCTTTAGTTAATTTTTTTTTTCAAATTCTCCGGAAATATTTAAATTTTTTCAAAGAATTGTCGCTGTAACAATGTTAAAATTTAGTACTCTTTACGGCTACGAAACATATTTCCGAGCGTAAACGCATCCAAAACAGGTGAAGAAGTAGTGACATAAATAATATACATAATTTTGTAGAGTTAATACATATTTTATATTTATATATTACGTCTAAAGAAATATGTTCTGTAGACATAAAGAATATATTATACATATCATAGCAGGCAAAACATCAGGCCTAAGAACACGCTGAAGCTATTGGATGTCGCAATAGCTCAGTGGTTAGAGCACCTGCACGTAAACCAGGAGTCCCGGGTTCGATTCCCGGTCGGGGTAACTATTCGTTGTGCAAATTTAAGTATTAAAATACATTTGTTACTTAGTACCAAGATCAGAACTTAGTATTCTTTACATCTGCGGGACATATTTCCGAGCGTAAACGCGTCCAAAAATGTGACAATTTCATAAATCCCAACGGGCAATTCATCAGGCCTAAGAACATATTCAAAGAATCGATTGTCTCGATAGGATAGTGGTTAGAGCAAGTGGGCGTAAACCAGTAGAGACGGGTTTGAACGATCGGGGTGAGAATTATTTGAAAATATTTTAAATATTGAAGTTCGTACATGTACAGTAAATTTCATGCACATATACAGTAATTTCAATGTAAAAGTGCATTAAAGTAAGTATCATGTACGTAAATTTAATTTAATTTACACGTACAGTAAATTTAATGTACACGCATACAGCAAATTTAATTTATACGTACAGTAAATTTAATGTACACGCATACAGTAAATTTAATTGTACATGTACATTACATTTAATGCACAAGTACTTTAAAGTTACTGTACGTGTACATTAAATTTCATTTACGTACATGATACTTACTTTAATGTACTTTTACATTAAAAGTAATGCGGAAATTTCTGACAGTGTAGAATTAAATGAAAACGCACATAAAATGGAATGGCAATTCAAGAAGATATTTTCTAGTTTACGGACAAGAATTGCCTACTTTCTTTTGGTGTTCACCACAAATTGTTTTTTCACAAAGAGCACAGTAAATTGTTGTGTACCTTCTCTTCGTATAGTCGCACATGGCGCAATAGTTTCTTGGACACTTCTACGCTTGAGGTTCCGTTTCTTGGATATTTCCAGCGCTTTGCGAATAACCGTTTGTAGGTTGTTGCTGATCATGGATGAAGAAATTCTTTGCATTCTCCAATGATCTGCTCACAACTAACATCTTCATCGAAGCCTTCCTCGTCCAGCTCATCTCATATAAGCCGAATTCTCTCTTCATCTTCCATCGCTTACGTCCCCGGGCAAAGAAATACGGAGCACTACACTTGTGAACCGCCTGCAATGTAAACATAATAAACTGTTTAATTTACTAGCACCGATGATAACCAAAGTGTAATAATATTTTACCCAAACGCGTTACATGAATGCTAAGCATGAGTAATACGTACTCACAAAAATACTTACGGTGAAGCTAACGAGCAAAATTTACTCCCTGTCTTACACGAAAACCACTCCAAAATCTTCAACAAGCGCATCAGGCGATCACTTTGCACTGAGGGGGGGGAGTGAAACAGTTACAGAAGCATTCGTAGACGGAGTAGTGGCAGGGAATTATGGCTCGGGAAAACGGAACCACTCCAAGGGGTCCCTGCGTTAACACACTCCTCACCATTCCCCTCCGCCCAGCGGCCACGTCGGACGTCACCGCTATCCTTCGGAACAAAATCGCGGCGGGGTGAGTAAAATTTACTCATGTTTAGCCTTCTAGGGTTAAGAATTATGGGTGGCCCTTCAACTTTGGGGGATCTGGGCCCGAGCCCTTCTGACCCCTGCGTTAACACGGTCCTTTTTGCCCATAAACACCTTGCAATCGTCTTTTAGTATCTTGTCAGTGTAGAGGGGCTGTATAATCGAAGGAACGATCTAAAAGTAGATCTACTTCTTCACAAAAAGGACGTTTTCGTATCTGTGCTCTCTCGGAAAGGATTTATGAGCACACACGCACGTACAGAAAATGTTGGAAATGCATATGGCTTTGCTGTACCAAAAAAGCTGAAAATATTGTAACACAAAGTGGGGAAAATGATTGTTTTTATGTTTCTAAATACATGATTAGTGCTAAAATATATAAAACGTCCTTCAATTATATGGCAATTTATTCGTGGTTCCGGCGTTCTCCCTACCCTCCCACCCTTGCAAATCACCGGCTATGGTACCTCAATGGCACAGGTGGACCATTGAAGAACTAGTTTAATTGCATTAAATTAGCATTACACCAGCTTGTAAAATTCGAATTTAGTTCTTGGAGACAATAGCAGAAAATAATAATATAATATTTATTTAAGGTCTAAATTAGTATTAAACCAGCTTGTAAAAATCAAATTTGATTCCTGGGAACAATAGCAGAAAATAATAATATTTATTTAAGATCACTTCACCTTCTCGTGGATATGTATGACCCTCATTCCGCTCATTACAATCAATCCAATCCATTGAATTATCCATTGTTCTTGTTCCGCGGGATGAATATCGCATTTCGTGCTGGTAAGAATTTACTGCTAAAGGATGAGGAAGGACAGATGACGCTCGGTCTATGGCCCTTTTGTTAGGGTACTGCTTCGGCACTCGCCTGATATTGATAGGAGGAACCGATCAGAGCAGTCAGACGCTAGAATTCTCTTCCAGACAGTAGTTCAATTCAACCCAGCGATGAAGCTAGTGTCGAAATTCCGACTCCGTAGGGTCTCGAACCCGTGCACCTCCTGGTCAGACACACGAGCGGCAACGATCGTTGCCCTCAGCCATCTTTGCCGGCGCTGTTACACGGTTGAGTTGGTATCGACGACAAATATCGAACAGCAACATCTTTAACTCCATCTTCGCCCCAGTGGCGACATGCAGCCTCTCCCCTCCCCTTCCATTCCCCCTCCATTCCCCCTCCATTCCCCTCCGCCCAGCGGCCGCGTCGGACGTCACCGCTCCCCTTCGGAAATAGACCCCACCCCCGTGGCGGCGCTACTGGGAGCGAGGGCGGCGGACCTCTCCCAGGGCCGCTATCAAAGGGAGAAATCCTATTCAAAGATCGTAGGGTCTGGATTTTAAAAATAAAAAAAAGTGTTAAAATAAAGGTTACGAAAGTATTTTTAAACTTACTCCTGTTTTCAACTATGGTCCGATTAAAATAAGTTGGTGAGTGACAGTTGTGCTTTTGAAGTTGTTGCTTCATACAAAATGAGGTTATGAATTGGTTACTTTTGTAAGTATTTATTTCAAGTGTTTATTTTCGTGTCCCGGGAACATGTACTCAGTGGTACGCAACCTGTCAGCGTTGTTCCTTTCCATTCGAAACTGTCAATCACCAACTTCTTTTAATCGGACCATAGTAGATAAAATCAAGATGCATTGAAAAGTTCTGCGATAGTTTAGTATAATAGTGTTTATTTTTGTTGGAAAAATCTTGGTTATTACTGAGAGGATTGAAAACGAATAATAGGTAACTTTATTTTCGAAATACAATACTTAGTAGTAGGGGAATAGAGAATTCGGTGCATAGAGAAATATTGAAACAATGCAAGAAGAAGAAATATGTTTTTAACAATTCTTTTCGATCACATGACCACACTTTTGTGTTCTGTTAACAAACAAGTAAAAATAAAGCACAACAAACGATAATATTGCAATCGCTTAATTATTCAAAATTCATTACAATAACTACTCATTGACACGGTCGTTACTTTTTTAAATTTTATTAATATCACTTAATTTGTTTTCCGGGAGATTGTATTCAAAATATATGATTCAATAGTAAAATTTTGGAGCTCTCGTGGGAAAGCACGTAAATCCTAAATATTAAATTTTCAGAAGCAGACATCTAAGCCAAGACGTCTGAATTTATACTTAATGCCGTGTAGTAGCTGCTAGAGTAAATAATCCAAGGGAGGTAGAAGGAGATGTTTTCCGAGTAGAGGTTTTCCGAGTAGAGGTTTTCCGAGTAGAGGTTTTCCGAGTAGAGGTTTTCCGAGTAGAGGTTTTCCGAGTAGAGGTTTTCCGAGTAGAGGTTTTCCGAGTAGAGGTTTTCCGAGTAGAGGTTTTCCGAGTAGAGGTTTTCCGAGTAGAGGTTTTCCGAGTAGAGGTTTTCCGAGTAGAGGTTTTCCGAGTAGAGGTTTTCCGAGTAGAGGTTTTCCGAGTAGAGGTTTTCCGAGTAGAGGTTTTCCGAGTAGAACTTTCCTACGGGAGTAACACAAAGAAAGAGAAAATATGCATGTGGTGAGTTGGAGGATCGATTCGAGAAATCCGTGCAATTCAGTGAAAGGTGGAAGTACATGGGGAGGCGGACAGAGAGAGTAACTTACCGAAGCGGTTGCTTATTAGCAGGTTATTAGTATCTTATTAGCAGGTAGTATTGAAACCCCGATTTTTCGAAAATTGCAAAAGCCCACATTTTTTCGGCGTCGTCTTAGTGTCATGAAATGAAAATATAAATTTGATCGAGTTGAATGAACTCGAGGAAAAGAGACAATTGAGGCATGTAACATCGGTTATCATGGACGCACGTTTGTTAGACGGAGGCTGGATCGAGTTCCCTAGTAAATGGATGCTTGAATGTAGGTCGAAAATATTAACGTGATATTCTGTTTATAAAAGCCAATTAGAAGTGACTTCGTGATATTGGAAATTTGGCGAAATCTTGGGGAAGGTACTACAGCAGTTCTTTAGTCGGTGGTTCCCGACTAAGGAACAGGATATCCGCGCGGAAGTGGAGAAGGTAAAACAGTGTTGTCAAGGACGATGCCACGAGTGGAAGACCGTGGCACGAGTGCCAGGACGAAATTGTCCCTTCACGCAGTTCGTCACCCAGTCACCAGACACAACGCCATCCCTGTTGTAAAACGGCGGGGTTACTAATAGTTTCCTTTCCCGATTCCAGTTGCGCAGAGTAGCTCGTGGCATGCTACGGAGCCACGACGCGTGCCACTGCCACCAGTAGAAGACCTTGACACCACTGAGGTAACGTTTGCTGACTGATTATTTAAATTACCTCAGAGAGAGGCTAACGGACAGCGACGTTTTGGGTGGCAGTTCAGCTGCAGTTGAATTGATGGGCGTTACCATCGATCGCAGGCATTTACTTGTGCATACGCCGTTGCGGGAGCATTGAGCTCAGTAGATTCGTAACACCTACAAGCAAAATATTGATGATCGTCCTTAATGATATCTGTTGTTCAAAGAGAGATCTTGAAATAAGGTCATCTAAAAATTTTCGAAAAAGTGAGTAGCTATCTTGAAATTTTGCTTGAAACATAGGCATTTTTAAAACAATTATTTTCCCAAAACAGCTCCAATTTTTTTCTTTGAATTTTCTCCTCGTATGTAGCAAAGGACAGTAAAAATGGCACTGATACCATTTCTGGTGAACTATATTTTCGAATATCGCAAAAAATGAACGTTGCAAAAAATACAATATTGAAGACAGATACTCACAATAAATAGATTCTACGAAAAGATGAAAAGTTTTAGAGATAAGTCTCTATTTTAACGAAACATGCAAAATATGCGCTTATTATTACACGAATACGCACCAACAGGAAAAATCGACCAAATACGCATAAATATGCACTAACATATGAATCTACATAGCATCATATTCTAACCTAATGCCAAGAAATGTCATTTAGCTATGCATTGAAACAACGGAAAATATGCAAAATCATAGAAATTCTCTCCCTACTTATAACGCTCTTGGTACATAATTATTTGTGAGCCTAACGTACTTACGATCTTGACATCAGAAACGGCGGACGGCGGGGTACATCGCGAATCTCTTGCAAATTAAAGTTCGCATGTCACACGCCTCGGGTCCTGCACGACTCGTTGCGTTGTATTTAAAACTGCCGCGTCCGGCCATCTTCACACGCGATCCAATTACGGTGTGTGTTTTCTGCAGCTTCCACATGTGAGATTTTCTTTAACTGTTAACTATTTAACTCTTAACTCGTGTATTAGAAATCGTATTCGAAAAAGTCTGAATAAAAAATTTATAGCAAAAAAAAAGTAAAGAATGCTAAAATGCGACCCGGATGGCATCTCAGGCTCTCACACCGAGTTCCTCCCTTACATTGCGGCTACTTGCATCCATCTCTCTGCTGGGGCCAACCATGCAGTAGAAGAAGAGAAAGATGAAGACGATGGTATAAATGATCATCTCGCACTCCCAAGCAACTCTAAAATGTATATATAAATCCATGTAAAACAAAGGAAAGTGCTAATCCATTTTGTTCACAGGACATTGGATGCTTGCATTCGTGTTTAGAGAGTCAATTACTCAGGCACACACAAAAAGAAGTTGTCAGACCCAAAGACTTGAAAAATGTTTCTCTACGTATTTCGACGCGCTGAATCCGAATCTGACGCCAGAATTGCGCTGTCACCCACCATTTTTTTTAAAAAAATCGCAAAAGAACAATCATCCTGACATTCTATTTTTTGTTTCCGGGGGTTGTCAGTCCCAAAGACTTGACACTGAATCCGAATCTGAAGCCACAATTGCACCAACACCTTCCAATTTTAATCGCAAAAAACCATCGTGAAATTGTATTTTTTGTTTTGTTTTCAAGGATTGTTTGTACCTTGTAAATTTGACTAATTTCTTCTCATTCTCAAGAACTCTGCATCTTACCAAATGCTTAATCATAGATCGTGATATAATTGAGCAGGGTGCAGACTATTCGACTTCTCTTCAGGATGACATGTTTTTGTGCTTAGAAATAAATTTAATTGGAGTTTAATCACAATGTCTATTCATTCTTTAAATTTGTATCAACTAGACCAATTACTGTGCTAAGAAAGGCATTGGTTTTAAGAGAATTTAAGTTAAGTATTTCTTGTATTTAATGGCCACATGTGTATTTAGCAAATTTCTATTCTTTATCAGTGACGGTATCTGATGGATGCATGACACCTGTGAATAAAGCCTCTGTGCAGAGTCGTTTAGTACAATCCGTATACAATAGTCGAGTAACCTGAATCCGTCTCTCTGTCACTCACGATTAGACACTTTCCGGTCCATCAATCGAGACAAACGAGATGTCATATTCGGCGCACCTAAGTCTCCTGGAGAGGAACTGATAATTAGTTTACGGATCCGGCCAGAAGATTCTAACGGCCGTATTCTCAATCATGGATTACTTCGAAAATAATCTGTGAATCGAGGAATTCGTGGATTAGGTTAACACTCGGATAACTCTCAATTCTTATTCACAAACCGCGGTCATCAGAGAATTGGCGGATTCGAGGGTTACCCTTGGTCAGAATGTTACAGGAAATATGATTGGCTGTGGAGTATTCGATGTGGTTCTGTTTGTAAACATTAGTAATAGCGCCACTTCAAACGCGATCTCCAATGTTATCATTTCGCGTACTAAGTAATGTATCCAGGGCCAACCAATCTAACATTTCTATTTAAGAAATTAATATTTTCACAATTGTCATTGACAAATACGCGAATACTGTTGTAAGCAAAGTTACAAAAGCAAAAAAGAAGCATCACATAACCTGCAAACGAATTTCAACGCAGTAAGTATTGTTTAGCAGTTTAAGAACAACTATAAAGGCTTGAAAAGAATGGTTTAAAAGGCAGGAGTGATAATAAAGTTCCTATTTACAATGACAGAAGCAGCTACAACACTGTGTACTTAATTGGATGGGAAAATTACTGCATTCATCCGCCTGAAGAACGTACTGCATGTGACTATGATTTGGGATATGAAAAGGCAGTTAATATGACTCGAAGTAAGTGTTTTTGGTTTTATCTACCTTGCAAGTTGTGTATTTAATTTTCAAAACAACAGTACTGGCTCAACCCTGGCTCTCTACCAAGAGTTTTACAAATATTTTTGATTGATACTTTGTGTTCTGGTGAAGGGCTACATGCAAAAGTTATTTCAGTAGTTTTTAGTGCAACTAATAAAATAATTTCACTTCAAGACTATTTTCAAAGGAATCGTGCCACCCTAAACCATGGTTTTACCAAACAAAATCAAATCAAATATGATGTCATGAAACATTCAAATGCAAGTAATACTTGCACAATTTTTTAAAATGAAATGTATACAATAAAACATGATAAACCATGTCTTTTAATAAAACAAAAACAAATTCAGCATAATTGTCATAAAATTCAAAAATTGGAAATAATCCTGCCCAGATATCAAAGTTACTTTGTCTTCTTCAGAAGATACAAAATAAAATTTTATTTTTGTTTTGGTGTGACATACTGGAATAAATGTGAAATAGTATATAAAATATTCTTTGGTTTTCACATAGATTCCAAAACTATTATTTGCACATTTTCATGAACTCTTATTGTTAAATGTACTAATTCATATTTATGTTTTGTGCTTCTCTGAATCCATAGTAATATATACTTGTATAATGAAAAATACCCTTCTATTTCTGGAAGCTGAAGCATATTATTGTTACTTCGTTGCTGAAAATGTAATGTAGGCTAAATATAAAAAATATTGAATTTTAAAAATCATTTACATTTTATAATATCATTGAATTTAAAGAAAGATTAATTAAATGTCAACAATCATTATTGATTATATATCTGTCTTATGATATCTGATACCACAACTTCTATAAATATATTGTGCATATTGTTAATGTGCATAGTCTATATTAGATTGGGATTCCAGTATCAAACATTCTTTTAGAATATTATTTATGTTTGGACTGATTGCAGGGTTGGATTTCTGAACTTAGGATTTAAAAAAATTAAGATCTGTTGTATAAGGGAAGTAATTAAAACAAAATTGTTTTGGTTTTTCAATTTGTTTATTGCTAGTAATTTTATTATCAATTTTTTTAACAACCAAACCATCTTTTAAAGCATTTGTAGAGTGCTGAATTTATTTTTTCATTTATTCTCTTTTCAAAAATCTAATTCTACACTCTCAATTGTAAATGAATTGAAACACTTATGTTTCCTGAAGTTCATCTTTGGTAATCTTTACTATAACGTTGATGGATTTGTGACATATCGTTGACATTGTAGATAAATGAAACAAGTTTCTTTATTATCAGCAAACTTTTGTTGGCAGTGATGAAACCAGTTATTTTACAATTTCTACAATCATATTCATGTCAATAATATTCGTATGTTTTTATTGTTTGTCTTTCTTCATTGCATAAAGAAAGGTTCCATTCATTATAGACAATCAGGTGATAATAAAAAATATTTCATACAAGGTTGAAGTTTGTACATAAAACAAAGTTGGAGTTTTTACAATGTTTCAGAGATCATTTGTCTCCAACATCAGGTACTTTTTGGCTTATATTGGATGTAAGTTTTAAGTTTGTAAATCATAAGTTAATTAAGTTACTTAAGTAAGTGAATGGTAAGATGATTTGTCTCCATCATCAGGTACTTTTTGGCTTATATTGGATATAAGCCAAAAAGTACCTGACGATGGAGACAAATGATTTGTGATGGAGACGTGATTGTGATTGACATGTGATGGAGACAAATGATTTGTGATGATGGAGACAAATTATCTTTGAAACATTGTAAAAATTCCAACTTTGTTTTATGTACAAATTTCAACCTTGTATGAAATATATTTTATTATCACCTGATTGTCTACAGTGAATGGAACCTTTCTTTATGCAATAATATTCATATTTAGAAAAAGGGACTCATAAAGATATCCTTTAAAAATGAATATTTTATTTCCAAATAGGATATGTCAGAGATAGATAACCAGTACCAGCAGCTGTGAAAGGGACCAGAAATTATGAGAATGGTATCTACTTCCCAGGAATGCAAACAGTACCTGAAGGATTCCACATTCTTAAAGCATCAAGAAGAATTTGAGTTTATGAATGAACATGAGTTGAGGATGCAATGTTTATCTACCTAAAATTTGAATATTATCAAGATATGAAGAACGAACAATTCATTCTTTAAAAAAAATTAAATTTTGTCTACACGTTAAATTAGTAATGGAATCAAATATGGACTACATCCTTTATTTGTTTGTTTTTAGCAATTTGAGATTTTATATTTGTTCTACAAATGGTTAGCAAAGGAATAAAGTATTCATTACATTGAAACCATTCAGCATATTTTGCTATGTCTCTTCTTTTTAATTTTTGTTTATTGTGTTTATAACTTAGGGTTCAGTAATATTCCTGTATTTGGGCATTAAATTTGTGAAAATTATCATTTATTATCATTGAATCAATGAAAATTATCATGAAAATTATCATTACCAGAAAAGTTTCTGTTTCAATATTGAACATTAATGAAATAAAAATATTTGTTAACTGCATTCAGTTTTTATTTATTTACTTCAAATGAAAAAACTTATAATTCAATTTAGCCAAGGATCTACTTAGTAGCATTTTTGTCTAATTGTTATTGTATTCTTTCTTTAAACCTTTGTAATCCATTTCAATTTATTTGAATTTATGGTATATTCAAATATTTAACTTGAAATTCCTTGACCATTTATTTGCCTGATTATGTTAACAATATCTCCTATAGTGAATGTAAAAATTAAAAAAGACATTCTAATAGATGAAAGTAAGATAAACTATGACCATACCTTTAATTGAAAGCAAAAGCTAATAATGTGATTTTATTAAAAAATAACCTGCACTGATAGAATGATAAGTCCAAATTATATAATATTAAATACGATAATTGCTGAACCCGTTACCAGAAACAATATTATTATTCAAAATTATTCAGCATTAACTAACTACTCAGATTTATATTACTGATGACGGAATGGAAGCAAATAGAGGAGTCTCTCTTTATTTCAAACGCATTCCATAAATTCAACAGCAAACAAATCGTACTTGGCAGAGTCGTCTGTATTGTTTAACAGGGTCGCCAATGGCAACAAGTGCAATTCGCGAATTATACGCCGAAATCGGATGTATAACCCACGGATCGAAATCGGGGTGTCTAATCCTCGAATCGCAACCGATCCTGCCTCGTGAATAAGGATTTTTGCTTTGATTCGCGAATAATCTGGACTCGACGATAATTCTCGTATTACACGGTATTGAGAATATGGGCGTAAGAGTTTCCTAAAAGTTTTTTAAGCAACTAAACCGCATTTTGGGTCACTCATCTACAGAGGTAGTCAGTTGCTCAATCGCTTCCTCCTCCCAAGTTGTCGAGTGGCACAATTCGTGGCCAGTTTCCTCGTGGACGGGGCTGTCCAAATTAGAAGGGCTTATGGGCCACATATCAAGTTCTAGTTAAGCTGCAGGCCGCACCGTAATTTAAGATGTTTTTACCCTAACTACTGAGATTTTACTAAAAAAAATGCGAATTAGATACAACTTTTATTCAGCTTATTTAGTGATTAATGTACAGTATATATTAATTATTAGAAGAAAATTAATATATCATTAAATAAAAATAAGATAAAAATTGCAATTGTATTCTATTTGGTTAGTATAATAAAATTTTTCAAAGTAGTCGTAGGCCGCACAAAAAGATTCGGCGGGCCGCCAGTTGGAAAGCCTTGGTCTAGGATATTCTGGAAGGATTCTAAAAAAAACACGTGTTTTTGATAGTTGGAATGCATCTATTAGTACATTGGTGAAACTATGGTTTTTGATTGATTGGTGATTCTGGGCGTGTCAACGGCTAAGGTTATTTGTCCCGTAAGTGTAATTGCATGTTTTGTCTCTGGTAGTGGCGTTGATCTTTCCCCCGTTGGCTGGCGAGACAAGATGCCGACCTACGTCAGCTTACGGGGATTATCCTCAACGAGGTATCTCTCACCAGCGGAGCACTGCCCCAGCCGACTCAATCTCTCAGGTCCCGACCGATCTCCTGGTATGTGTGATAATGTAGTGCATGTAAGTGTGTGGATGAGTAAGGGGTGAGGATAGGACAAGGAAGAGGAAGTGAAGGTCGCACGCGGTCCGTGACCCGTTTGTTCGGCTACTGTTCCGGCATTCGCCTGGTGTTGATCGGAGAATCCACAGAAAACTATCGTTCGGAGCAGCCGGCCGCTAGTCGAGACTCGAACTCTAGGACTTCCCAGTGAAAGCCGCTGCAGAGACATATGTTGTTGCCCTGAGCCACCTCTCCCGGTGTTGGAACTATGGGAAGAGCGAGAGGCCTTAGTTTGGATTTCCGATGCTGCTCTGCTCGGATCGTTTTCACTGTTTCCTCGAATCAATTCCGGACGGATGCCCGCCGTTTCTTAAACAAGGACTAATCATTCCATTCATGGCGATGCTATGTTGCGTTGCACATAAGAGAATGAATATCTTGCCAACTGATTAATCTTCTTTGGACCGTAAGCGACACTAAGAGAATCTTCTAACTTGAGTTAATTCTTCTCAACCCTCTAGAGTTTGGTATCTTGGAACAGAAGAGAGTGTTAGATGCTAAAAAGAGACTTATTTAAATAAATGGATGTAAGAAAGAAAATTTTGTAAAATGACTGGTAATTATTGTTAATTACTTTATTGCTGAATGGCCATCAGTCAGTTTCCGTAGGGTGTGGATTGTTCACATGTTGAGTTGTGCTATTGACCCGTAAAAGATGACTGTGGAAGTCTGGGCGTATTTGCATTTACTTGTGTACCAAAATTGCAAGCGCATTGTTAGTTGCGCAGCTGACATTCCAAATTCGATGCTCATTTATTGTGTTTAGAAGTACATTACATGATAATGAACAAAGTATAAATGGATATAATGAATTTAAAAAATGCGAGATGATTTTTTTGTAGAATCATTCATTCAAAGAATGAGTGGTGTTCATTGCAGCTCGTGCTGTAGTTATGGTTTAAGGTCCAAGTCTACCCAGATTTAGAAGTAAACCCTGTGTGTTCATTTTTCTGGTTCTCTAAAGAGAGAACTGGTCTGTTCAGAAGAACCCGCCCATCCCTTTCATTGTTGAGAATACTTGTTTCAATTCGATTGTGGGTCGATCTGTGAGCATGATCCCCATGCTGAAAACGAGCAAGTTCGACAGGAGGAGTGAGTGTCCACAAGGTGAGGGTAAGGGGCTTTGAAAGAGAGGTCAGGTCCAGGGGCCGAGGGTGAGCTTTTGAGTCCAGAGGCCGAGGGTGAGCTTTTGAGTCCAGGGGCCGAGGGTGAGCTTTTGAGTCCAGGGGCCGAGGGTGAGCTTTTGAGTCCAGAGGCCGAGGGTGAGCTTTTGAGTCCTGAGGAGGTTGGAAGCTGGGAGCCCAAAGGGCGAGCGCGTTGGAGCGAGTGAGTGCGGGAGCCTGGAGGGCGAGGGCGTCGGAGGGCCGTCCTTGGCCCCTTTGGTCCTCCGACCGCGGGGTTGGCCAGCCTGTCAGCGGCGGCGGCGCCCGCGGATCGATTGTCGGCGGTTGGCGGCGGCGCGTGACGTGGGCGTCGTGGCGGGGGCGGGGGCGGGCGCGCGGTATCGACCGGTCACGTGACGGGGGTTGAGCGGCGCATGCGCGCGCGCGCGCGGGTTGGCTGGCGTGTGGGGGTGGCGGCGGCGGCGGCTGGTGGCGAAGGCGGGCCAGGAGGGCAGACCGGAGCGATGCAGCTGGCCGACCGGAGCGCGCCGCCCCGCAGCGCCATCCGCGCCCCCGCCGCCCGCGCCGCCCGCGCCGCCCGCGCCCGCTCCGCCGCCTAGCTCTAGCTGCCCAGCGACCCACCCGCCACAGCCGCCGCCCAGCAGCCGCCAGCCCCGGCCACCGCGCCTTCGTCTTTCGCTCTCCGCCTGCAGCAGCAGCAGCCGCTGCCCTAGCTCCGTAAGTACAACGCGATCGATGCGCCGCGCGCCCTCGGCTGCCCCACGCACGTGTGCCCGCGCCTTCGCCGAGGACCCGCACCGTTCGCCATCGCCGACGTCGACCCGCCACCGTCAACCCTCGCACGGAGCGACCCTCGACCTTGAGTCCGTCCCCGATCCGTGCTCCGTGACGGACTGAGTTCGCCAGCGTTCGGATGAGGAACCGCTCCCAGAGGGCGCGTCCGTATGCTGGGTCGCGTCGGGGGCTCTTCTCGCCTGCGTGGGGCCGCATCGTCGCGGCCGGACGGCTCCGCACGCCCACGGCGGGGGATTGGGGCGGGCGCGGGGCGGGACGTGGCAGGTGCGGCGGTGGGCGGAGGAGGCTAACGATTTCCAATGTGCAGGCGGCGGAGGCGGCAGCGGTGGTGGTGGTGGCGCTGGTGCTGTTCGCGGAAGGCCCCGGTTGCTCATCGATTGGCCCCCTGCCGCTACCCGCGTCTCAACTGTTCCCAGAAGCGGCGCTGCGTTCGCCGCTCCATTCACCAACCCCGCCCCGCTCCGCACCCCTCGGATGCTCGAGATGCGAAACGCAGCCTCCCGGCTGAAATGCTCGCTTTTTTTTCGAGATCGATCTTCGATTTGAAAAAAAAAAAATGAAAGAAAAGGTTGCGTTCTTCCTCGGCTGCTACGAGTCGCAATAGTAATCTCAACCGTATCCGTTCAGTGTTCTTGAAAAATATTTTGGTACTCATTTGTTGGTTCTTGTCAAGTCCTAGGTTCTTATTTTGGTCAGTGGTTTTCGTTTTAGTATTTCAACATGTGTTATTTGCCTGTGGTAGTGATGTCTCGTCTAAAACGATAATGTGAACGTTTCAGACGATATCCTGCAGCCATCAACAGGGTATAAAAACTTATAAAAATGTAGTGAAGACTGAAACAAAATAGGACAAATGGACTAAACAAAAATGTTAGAGTTAAAATGGTCGTTTCGTTGGTGAAAATACGGGAACCGTAGAATCTCAGCTTCGTTGCACAGAAACAGTTTATCTCGTAGTGTGCTACAGTGCTTTCGATTTGGCGGACATTTTGTGGCCCGGAGCGCATACATACGTTCGAAAATAAATTCATTTCGCTGAGATGAAACCAACAGAATTTACGGACAAATGGCACAGTCACCTGAGATGAGACTTCGTCCTAGCAAGTTCACAAGTCTCTGGCAGGGGTGGCGGAGGGAGTGGGGATGGTCGAAGATGTATGTGTGGGCGGAAGATGCGTTGGTGTTCCAACACCCCTTCGGCTCGCTCAATGGCATCGCGTGTGTTGCTGGTAAAAATACCGAGATGGGAGGGGTGACCAAATCACTTGGTCGCGTCCTAGAGTAAAACACAAATCTGTTGTTCGTGGATTTTGTTGTAAATGAATTTTGTTCGTGGAAATCCATTTCTCTGCTCACCAATTGCAAAGCGTCGAGAAAATTTGGCGAAATGTGAGAAACTGTGTTGTATGGGATAAACGCATTCACCTAGAGTTTGCATTAGAATTTTTATTTAAAAGCGCTGGTTATTGTTTTACTTTTGAATATACTGTAAAATTTGGAACTCCGAAGACAGTGAAATCAATCAGGTAAAACGTGGGCATCCCAAAAAAGTCTCAGTTTATTACCGTTAAGATATAATTTTCTGAAACATAGAAGAATAAGTATTGTTATCGTATTTGTTTTTCGGATATTGTTCCCAAATGTGGACATTCGAGATCTATCGACTTCCGTCATCGTGGAGCCAGGGCGTTCTCTGTGCGTGGGGTGCTCCCATCTATTCCGTGACTCGGTTCATTCTAGAGTGAGGGAATCTTTGAGCAATAGAGTGCAAAGTCCAAAGCAACCTGTCTTGTTAGGGTACGATCAAAAGGACTGAGTGTTTTGTCGCCTGGCGACGGTGTACATTTGACGCTTGAGTAAGATGAGTTGCCTACTCTCAAAGCGTCGTACATCATTAAAGTTAATGAGCGCTTTACGAGCCACGTAGATGTCATTGTCAAACGAGCGCCACATCCACAAACCGTCAGAACATTATCCAACGTGCGTGTGTTGTGGATTCTCAGGGGAACAACCTTCACTTGCTTTTGATTTGTAAAGCGCATACGGCACTTCATAATTCTAATGTCCCGCGTACCTCAACAGAAATGTGCCACGTTAATCGTTCCACTTCTAAAATTAACCCACTCGCTCACGCGGCGTAATGAACGTGGAGTGTTGCGGAACTTGCTGTTGTAAGCTCTGTGAGGTGAAACCACAGACGGTAAGGGGGGAAATCTTCATCGACTTTCTCTGGGCGAGAGTAGTCGTGGGTGCTCCAGCGAGTCTGCGAGTGAACATCCCGACGCGAGGGTGAGCAAGGCGGGTGATTTCTCGCTTCTCGGGATGGAAAGGTGCCTCATGTGCGAAGAGTAAGTGGCTCTTGTGGGCAGGAAGGCTGCACGAGCATTCGAAGAGGAGCTGAACGTTACATCTTGCAAATTAGAGATCTCCGGCCACCAACTTGGGCCACTCGTTTGGATATAAAACTTGTCCAATAGGCTTCAAAAGTAGAAAAGGTATCTCGATTTTTTTTATTTGCTATTTTATTCTGGTTCGTTCTCAATAGTTTCCAAACATTACAGTAATTAAATTGTTTAAAAAATTAAGAAATGGCGTGTACTTGTCGGAAGTCAATTAAGAACGCACTATAAACGTAGGCTGATTTTCTTTAACAGTAGCCATGCAACTAATTTTCTCGTTTCCGAAAAAAACTCTGTTTTGTAATTTTGTAGTGTAAACTATTTTGAATATACCTCGTTGCTTTCATTCCATTGTATCTTCGTCATAAATATTTTTCCGTTTCGGAAGCTCTTTTCTGGGCGTGCTAGCACTCTCTGCCTGTGAATTGTGCAGTAACAATTGTACTTTCATATAGTCACTAAGTTGTTGTGCCCTGTAGGCCAGCTGGAATACGTGCGTCCCGTGCCCGATATTATTGAGTTTTGGGAATTATATTTTAAGGTTAAATACCAGTGAAGAATAATAAATATATTATTTTATGTTATATATTAATTAACACTTCCCAGCACGGTGGTACAAAATACATGCCACTGTGCGTAATGCATCGGCCGCACGGAGGTACAAAATTTGAACCATCATTTCTTCTCTGTATGTGTTGGTTCATGGTGGGGTAATTTATGAACCACAGCTAAATATTGCCGAAAATAGTTCCCAGAAGCACCGAAAGATGTTGTAGGGATGATAAATTCCTGCAGAACCCCTGAGAAGCGTTTTGTGTAATGTCTTTTGTAAGTTTCTTATCAAGTTTTATTGTCAGCTATTGGTGTGAGCAACTAGTGCAAATGAGTTTCCCTATCTTTCCATGTTTGAAAGAGTTAAAACCATTCACACTTACATTAAGAAAAATTACTTGCCAACTCTCTTATTTTAAGAAGATAGCTTACTGTTTTAAATTCTAACTTAGCGCCCTTTGTTTCTTGAAATTTATTTATTATGCCGCGTAATTCGTATAGATCAAGCACCGATACTTCAGCATGATCGTTAGAAATAACTGGTTGACAAGATTATTTCAGCATTAGTGACAGTATTATATTATAAGCTTGTGCTTCGAAAAACTACATTCACTGCTTGTCAAGGACAATAGTAGTGTTTTGAAGAATTTTCAAAGAAAATTAATTAACACTTCATAAAAATGAAAGGAAAAAAATAATCTTTAATGTGGTGGATTTTACATGGACGAAGTGCTGAAATATCGCTCTTTCAAGGTTTTCGTCTTAGGCAGCCAACTATTTTCTTCATAGGTAGTGGCGGGCGTGTGAACTGGGGAAGAAAAAGACATAGGCAAGACGAACAAGCTGGAAGAGAGACATAAAATCCGCAGACGAAGATTTCTCCATGCAGCGAAGGGCATAGTATCTCATTCATAGGATGGCTGTCACAGTGGAAAGTGCAAGATGACAGAGTGATAATAGGATTGAAGGGGGAAATCTCCGAAGAAACTGTGGAAACAACAAGTATTAAGGACTCTTTTTTTTGTACCTCGATGTAAGCAGAGGAATTTCGTTGTATCTTTTGAAATCCAGTCGGATGGGGGAATTGTGGTTGGCATATCTTAGGGTTCAGTCAAAAGATTCGTTTTTTAAGTATGGGGGAGACGATTGTGTCGAGAACAAACGAGAGGGTTAATATAAAAGAAAATATTTCACAGAATGTGAAAATTCTGCGGCCCCTGGGTTGCAGCAACCAGATTTAAGACGAGAAAGTGAAAGTTTTGTAGATTGTACTATGTAGAACTCAGCGGACGCACATTGAGTATCACACACACATTACCCGCAAAAACGGCCCCTTTTCACGTAAAATCTGGTTTTTCGGGCGCTTTATGAAAATAAAGTTACGTTTCGAAATAATTACACAAGTTGAGATTATTGATGTGGGCACCTGAACTCCATAGCATTGCTGTTCAGGAACGCACAAAACAGCGCACAGCTCCAAACCGTCGTTTGGAGATATTAGTATAGTGCGCCAGGAAAGTCCGCACTGAGTCAAGTCCTGGCCACCTATTAAAAATTGCGTTTATGTTGGTAGCATCCAGATCACTGGGAAACAAATGAAGGAGACAACACTCCCAGCATCTGTTATGATTGTGTCAATTACGCAGTTTACTTTTTACAAGCTGCAACTCGTGCTCCCAACATAATTTTTGTTGCTCTCTCTCTCACCAGCAAGGCATCACTGTGAAGAGACTTTACTGGCTGTAATTCCCAGGGAAATTGTTTGGTAGAACTTAGTGTCACGAGCAGGTTGTCTTATCTGGAGTTGCTTCACCGAGCTCAGACAGATGATTCACAAAACAGTTGCTTGCATATTCCCGCCCATCTCTCACTCCCAGTTTCATAGTTGATTGTGTGATATTGAGGTTATGACCGTTATGATTTTCTTGTGTGTACATCAGACACGTTGCTAATGTGGACTGTTCGATGAAACTTCTTACTTCTCTCCTGTTTTCTTGTGGTATCTCATAGAGAGATTTAAAAGCTGTACTTTTCTCAGAAGCTTCATACATAAAGCAATAATTGGAACAAGATCTTGATAACTATAAATCGACTATTTTATATTCTGTGCAATAAATGTGCACGGATCTAACAAATGTTAATGTTTTTTAATAAATTCTCAACAGTATTTTTTACCATGTACAATGCTGGGTCTATATTGCTGTAACGCACAGTTCAGCGTCTGACCGTTGAAAGTCAGGTTCCAATATGATGTTATTTTCACTTTTAAAACAATGATTTACAGAGTCCATCTTCGTACGGATCCAGCTAATGAATAAAATCACTCGACTGTTAATGAAGTAATTTTGATATTTCTGTAGAGGGAGTTGTATATACAACGTTCGTCTGGAGGCAGGGAGGATGGAGTCTGGAGGGAGAAAAGGGAGGCTTTACAAAAAAGTTCAGTTTTCGAATGGCGTGATTTTTTAATGGACTGTTAGGTATTGGAGGAATCGATCGTGGCAAGTTGAGGCAACGTACGTTCTTTTGAAGCTCAACGCCAGGGTTCGTGATCTAGTCATGTCGTTAATGTCAAACCAGGCATTTTCTACATTATCCGCAACCCAGTTTGCCCTACTGAAGACGGGGCCAATTAAAGAATCATCTTGGGATATGGAGAAAGCGGAGGATCCTATTCGAGAACAGAAAACATATTTTAGTGATTGTACGAGTATTGAGTTTTTATAGTATATAGTATAGAGTAGTATTTTGCTGTAGCAACTATTTAAGGGAATCCCAGTTGTAGTGAGAATTGTAGTCAGGTTCGAATATCTAATTACGTTTACACTTGTGTGTACATCTCCGTTCTTAAAACAAGAATGTTATTTCAACCTGCAAATGTTTTGACAAACTTCACGCCAAACTTTGAATGTTACAGATTTATTGTTGTGTAAAAAGTTGTATCTTACAGGTAACACGCGATTTCACTTGAGAAGCAGAAGAGAGGGAATGGCCAAGAGGAAAAATAACAAGAAGTGAGAAAAAGAATAAAACTAGTGAAAAAACGACAAAAAGAAAGCAAACGAAGAGGAGAAATAAAAACGCCGACGAACGGGAAGGAAGTGTGAAAAAGAAAATGAGTACTAATAGGGTATATAAAGTGAAACAGGCAATAAATTTATAATCAAAAAAGAAAAGGTGGCGTAAATGATGTGAGAATATAAGGTTGAGAGTACAAATGTCGACATAAATAATTTGTCCACGATGGTTTGGTATTGTTATCATATCGTTTAATATGTAAGGTGAAGAACTTTCCGAATTACAAATATCCTTAGGGTATAACATAAGAGGTAAGAAAATAAATTAGCAAACTAAATATCAAGATGCTTCAAAGTGATAAATATTAAAATAATGTAATTTGAAAAATTAAAAGTAACGTACTTATGATTGAACTATCACAAGCATTGGCTTCGTAGATTAGAATAAAGAGACTTATGGCATATCTAACCTGCTGTTAATTCTGGCCTGAGGAGATGAAGAAAATCGGAAGAAAAGAACTCTGAATTCAGAGATGAGAGAAACTCGTTTGCAAGCAGGTTGAAACACTTGTGTTAATGAAGGTGCGTATGCTATCTGTTGCGGCGGAAAGAATCAAAGAAAGGATGGAGGGAAAAGCAGACAAAGGAAAGATGAATGTAGATATAAGAGATACTCGTTTGCAAGTAAGCCCCAACATATATCGTGCAGCTCTCTCTCAGGCTTCGCGAAGAAATGCGGAGAGGATGGGATAAAACCAAATTCTGAGGAAGATGAATATGGAGAAAAGAAATACTTGTTTGCCAAAAAAACGGAATATACTTATTTTGCAGTAATCTCTGATGGTGTGAAGAAGCAAGGAAAGGAGGAAAGAAAGAAAAAAAACAGATGACTAGAAGATGGTTACAGAAATAAGAGATACATGATTGCAAGCAATCTGGAATAAACCTGTTTTGCAGTCATATCTATTGGATAGAAGAAGCAATTAAGTGAGGAGAAAAAAATGAAGAGAATAGAAATAAGAGATACACGATTGCAAGCAACCTGCTATTATGCTGTTTATCTATATCTGTAAAGTAACGAGAGAGGATGGGAGAAATCGAATTATAGTGAAGCGGAATACAGGAATAACTGATATTCGTTTTCAAGAACCTTGAATGTACCTGTTTTACAATCATATCTGATGGTGTGAAGAAGCATGAAGACGAAGGGAATAAGAATAGAGGAATAAAAAGTGCTCGTTTGCAAGCGAGCTGCAACTTGTCTTGAAGTCGCCTATGCGGCTGAAGGATGCAAGGGAGATTGAGGGAAAGCCGACAGAAATAAGAATAAATCAGCGATTTCCGCGCAAATGTGAAATGTGAAATTGGGATTTTGTAAAACAACAATGGAGTACAGAAAAACCTACCCCAATGTTTGCAACGTCTCACCATTACGAAGTCGATATCATTAGTGCCATTGGAAATGAGATACATTAAAAATCGTGCCCTGAAAAATAGGAAATTTTGCTTGAACCCTCCGGCAGGCGCGTAGCGGCACTCAGTGCCGCATTCTTACATTTTTGTTGATTTCGTATAAATAATGGATGTCGCACTACTGACCTCATAGTTATTCTTCGTTCATTATATTTTCAACTAGATGAAACTCAAATCACGATTTTTGACACTCGGTTGACCATAATTCATTAGTAATCGGAACTCTGCAACGTTTGTGGCACAACGGTACGGTTGCGGTACCGCAAGCGCTTTGTCACGTAAGTATAATAATTGCGAATTTTATCCATTAGAATTCTTACTGCAGTTTTGTTATTGAGATTTGTGACACAGATTTTGGAGTACAAACTACTAATTCAAATTTAGATACGTTGTTTCCGAAGAAAACGTTAGAAGGCATGTTTGCCCCGTTTTCATTCCCCGACATGTAACACGTGCCAAAATTTGGAGGGAGGAAGTGATGGATCCAATTCTTAAAAATATTCTAATTTCTTGTGGTAGTTACTTAATTATTATGAAATAAACTCTATAAAAACATAATTAAAAGAATGCTTCATTCACATTCCCTGACAAACTATTACTGTAAATTAAAAAAAACAACTAACAACTATTGACGCGAAAATCGGAGCAGTTTAATGCGGTACCGAGTGCCGCACGCGCCTGCTGGCGGGAACTGATGGGGCGCGCCCGCTGGAGGGTTAACCACTTACACCGTTTGCACACAGATGTAGATGCCATATTTTGCATGTAGGCTGGACCACACTTGCCTTTGCAGGGATCTCTAAGAAGCCGGAACATAAAGGGAGCGAATGGAGGAAAGGTGAGGGGAGCGGAGAGGCTAGATGAGGGAGGGCGATTGTGTTTTGGAAATGGTACAAGAAGTCATTCTTCGAACGTTAGAGGGGGAAGAGGGAGCGTACTTTCTTTGCAGTGATCTCTAAAAGCCTAGAGGAAGACGAATACCCGTGGTCTGTCTTCTGTCTGTACTGCCACAGCTGCCTCTGACGGGACGAAGGCCTGCCAGCCTTGCGGCCATGGGTTAAGGGGTGCGTGTGAGTAGCACTTAAACATTCCCACGGCGAATTTTGGTCTTCTAGACCTGAAAAGTAAGCTTTCTCATCGTCACACATCATCAGATATATGGACATTGCACGGAAAAGTGCCCACTGTAATCAGCCCCTACAATCGTGACAAGAATAGATAGATGTGGACTAAAAGTGTTCAAAATATTGGGCAAAATAAGAATTTATAACTGAATAAAAACAGTTATGTAGTTAAAATAATTCAAGTGTTAAAGTTATAGAATGAACAGTGAAATAATTTCTAATATTAGATCTAGAACAGGATTTAATCATGTCTTGATCTAAAATAGTCTCTATTATTGGGTTATTGAAAGTAAGTTTCTTAATCCTTACAACTAGCAACTTAAGAAGCAGTGGGTTAGAAAGCCCTGTTTTAAATATTTAAATGTGAAATTTTCCTTTTATTTCCTAATATTGTTTTCTACTGGGTAAAATCCCGTTCAACATAAAAATAGTAGTAACGGAGTTCATCTTGAACTGTGCAATATATTGTGGAGTTAACTCCAGAACTACAGTAATCCCTATTCAATACCTCGAATTTGTATTTTATTTAACGCATTATTAATAGAGGGGATGTAGGGAACCTACCTGTCTCGCGGTGCTGCCTAAGACGCCAGATGAAGACGCAAGGAGCGCCGAGTGATGGGAAGGCGCTGGGAGCAGAGCGGAGCGGGAGCGGGAGCGGGAGTGGGGGTACTGGCGACGGGGCGCCCTATCGATTGGTGGCGTTGCGTCCCGGCGCCTCTCTCCCTCTCTCTCTCTCCTCTGTCCCACCCCTGCCGCTCCTTGCCAGCGCGCCCTGCCCCGCCCCTGCCCCTGCACGGCCCGGCCCGCGCGGTCCATCTGGACGAAGGTCTGCAAAGGTCAATAGAGGAGGCGCGCAGACGCTCGAGAGGCGCTCGCTGAGCTACCTGTCACGACGGCAGGCGCTCTCATCAGTGGCGAATACAGGGGGGGGGGCATGGGGGCCATGCCCCCCCCCCAAAAGGCCTAGAGTTTTCGTTCGTTAACTTCTATTTGGCAAAATTGAATTCTATCTGATTTAAATATTTATTTATATCACACTTATGTAATTATTTAAATAATAATAATAATCTTTAATTCCATGTATAGACTACAAAAATAATATATATAAGAGCTAAACTCCGACACCGTGAGACCAATCTCCATGAAAGTTGGCACTTCCACATATATTTTCACCGAGACGGTTTATGTGCTGTTAAATCTGTTGTAACTCCACTGCATGACGCAGCAGAACAAAACTAAATATTTACGTTAAAATGCAACCCGCAACACATTCGGCAGCCTATTGAATCTATATCGTTAAATAACTCCTAAACGATGCGTTCTATGTCATTAAAAACTAAAATTTTGAGGCAGAAGGCCTCAAAGAATCGTTTCTCACACCGTAACCTACAGGATGAAACCTTTTTGAACATTCTATTACAGTTTTGCTGGTCGGCGCTTCCAGATATTACCTCACCCGCTCAGATATGTGCAGAATCTGCAATTAAATGTGAATGAGAAGGACAGAGAGCGGCAGAGACAGCGAATGGGTGAAGGAAGGAGGGGCTGTGAGAGGGTGATGGGAGGGGAAAGAGGGAGATGAAGGGCAGAACAACGTCTGCCGGGTTTTCCTAGTATCCAATATAATAACAAAGGTTTATTATTTAACAAACATCTATGATGGGCCCCCCAACAAAACGATCCACTGTTTTCAGATCCGCATCGGCTTATGTGGCCGACAGAGCGCAAGTGATCTTATCTACTTCACGAGACCAGCGGACCGCAAGTAATCTGACGTATCCCCTCTGCATACGGTAATATGATAAGCAAAATGACGGTTTTGTTGCGTTTACGAGAAACCGTGGTTACAAAATCCCGTAAGTGTGCTGTTGCTGGATGAGGAACCCTCATCCAGCAATATTGTAGCTACGTCAGATTTCAGACCAAATATGAACACGTTCACATATTATTATGCGTGGTGCACACGCAACACCCAATACTATCGTGATTACTCGAAAATGATGCTTCTGTGACTCGAAAAATCAGATGTACGAGTACGTGTCCCGTGATGGACACCGCTTTGCTTTCTATGCTGTTATTTACAATACGAGGCATATTTTTAATGTTCTGTTACATTTTTTTAGGGTTACCTCCACATGCACACTGTAAAAAGTCCCAAGTAGGGTTCCAGCATAAAGCTAATCATATATCACTTACAAACCATTGATTTAAAGAATGCTAAATGTTCGCATACGCTCAGCTAGTCATTTCCTGCAGTAAAAGCATACGTCTTCTCTATTAGACGAACAAATATTTCCGGTGTCGTTTTGCCGAGAAACTCTTCGTTATTGTACAACAATTCCTTATACTTTTCTCTTCTTGAATAACCTCTAGAAGGTTGTGCCTTAATTGAATCGGCACGCTGAGGATGTATCCAAGTATTGTCGAATAAAAAAACCTACTTTTTACGGATACAAACGAGGAGAAACGGAAACGTGTGAAATGACAGTAATTTGGGTCCTTATTACCACAGCCCTGTGTTGAGTGCGTCCTTGCTATCACGACCGACGCTACGATGTCAAAACCGTAGCCCGACAGCCGGCCGTCAGAATTGCAGTGCACTCACTGCTCTCAATGACGCAAATGACCTCCCGAGTCTACAGCAGAACCTTCAGACTTGGAAATGCTCCCTTAGTTCCGGTAACAAAGTCGGCGACGCAATTGGAAAATTACGAAATAAAAAACTGTTTACAGGAATCCATGCTTCCGAGCTCAAAATGACAAAGGAATTATTTTTTTGCTAATATTACAAGGAACAAGTTGGGATTTATTTTCTGTATGAAATGCCTCGCCTTAAATAATTCTGACAGTGGGTTACTGCAGGAGAATTTTTAGCACCTTCAAGGCTTCAAAATGCCTTATTCTTTCGTTATCACGAAATTTTGGAAACTTAGAAATTCCACATTTTTGCAATTGTTTAATTGTATGCAGTAAGAGTAGGTTGCGAGTGCTCAACTGAAAGTTCGAATTCGGACCCAGCTAAGCAAGTGTATCGAGACCTAGCACAAACTGAAAGAGAATTCTAGAGATAATGGACGATTGTGCTGTTTCCTTCAATCGATTGGAAGCGGAAAGAGTACCTTAAACAGCGGTCCTTCTTTGACCGATATGTCCCTACATTCATCCTGAAGTCCTGGTGTTAGGATGATGCCCGCTTCTATCTCACACCTCACACGGTCTCGAAATGTTGATAGTATTGCGACTACGCGGATACGAATAGCCGTTTCGTAGCTCCAGGTGTAGTTTATAAAATAATTAATATCATTCATCATTACATACCCGGTAAATTCAAAGGAAGTGCTGAGATGGATCTAAGGGCTACTTTGGTATGGGAAAGAATCCGATCGAGATGGTCCTGCATATAAGATGGAAACCGGTCGTGATATACTTACGGCTACCTTGGTATAGGAAGGAATCTGATAGAGACGGACCCACAGGCTACCTTGGTATAGGAAGGAATCCGATCGAGATGGACCTTACGGGTTTCATTGCTACAGGATGGAATCCGATGAAGACAGATTTACGGCTACCTTGGTATAGGAAGGAATCTGATAGAGATGACCTATGGGCTACCTTGGTATAGGAAGGAATCCGATCGAGATGGACCTACGGGTTGCATTGCTAAGGCTGGAATCCGATGAAGACAGACTTGCGGCTACCTTGGTATAGGAAGGAATCTGATAGAGATGACCTACGGGCTATCTTGGTATAGGAAGGAATCCGATCGAGATGGACCTACGGGTTGCATTGCTACAGGATGGAATCCGATCAAGACAGACTTACGGCTACCTTGGTGTAGGAAGGAATCTGATCGAGATGAGATGACCTACGGGCTACCTGGGTGTGGGGAGTCGGATCGAGATGAACCTATGGGCCTCGCGATACGCTACTTGAGAAAGAGTGAGGCAAGTAAGGCATGACAACTGCCTTGAAACAGCCGTACCCAGTTTAAGCGGTAGAGCTGTAGCTAAAATGATACGTTTCTCACAGTGTACTCCACACATCTTACCTATGGTGCCACTCGACAGCTGCTCATATCCCCCAAGTAGATCAGGCAGGCGGTGACAACGTAAACACATTGCAATTATCGATCTGACACATTCTGAATGAGAAGTAAATATAACATAACCTAAACTGTTAGAGAAAAATATAAACTTCATTAGTGCTCCAGTATTTACGTGACCTCAGACGTGAACAAGATTTGTTACAGCAGCGCTTAGTACTCTTACGAATGTGCTTTGCTTAATTTGTATGTGAACAAGAGCTTTTATGAATCGATAAAAGAGCAAGAGCGTTAACGACCCTCACAAGAATCACTATCCCCAGTGTAAGATGTTAATGTAGAGTTATTGCTTAGGCGATTTACCTGGGAATTCGCGGCCAAGAGAAGGAAATTAAAGGACACTTTTCTCTGAGATTCTCAACTATGATATCTACGATAGTTTCCATTCATTTCGAAATTGAGAAAAGTTCTTAATTCCCATGCCACTCTCTTAACCCTTATCCGTTGTATTTTTCAACTCCTATTGTAATTCGAGATCCTGATAGCTTTGTTAGAGAAACGAAGATTGATACGATGTGCAACAAAATGTGTGCGACGTTGGAAGTGGAACCCAAACAATGATTTCTTTGTCTGCAATGCCAAAGAAACTTTCTTCTCTTCAGGTGATGTATTACAACTGATTACGTTAGTAATAGAGAAACATACTTTCTCTTAGACTTCACCCACTCTCACTCACACTTTTAGAAATGTGATAGAAACACGAAGTGTCAGGGAAATATTCTGTGGATAAATGGCTTGATTGATAAGAATTCCCCCGGATTTCCGTATTGCCCAATAGAACATTTAGAATGGATGTATCCTGTTGTGACAGAAGTTCAGACTGTTTGTAACATAGTGACAACGTTACTCATATCGTGGTGCCACAATAGTTTCAAATAATTTGTAAATAGTTATTTTGAGGCGTTGTTAATGTCCTCGTATCTGCTCCCTCGCAAACTGAATAATGTAACCAGGTTCGAAAATTAACTTTTCCTTACTTAACAAGAATAAGCTTGTTACAGAGAACATTTTTTGCCGCAGCAAACCGCTTGGAAATGAAAGTGTACTCCAGTTTTCCTATTGGCAGCCCTGAGCCTGTTTGTCAACATGACGAGCGACATTGGAATACTCGCGCGTCAAAAAGCTCGCAGGGGGTTCAAACTGGCCTCAAAACATCTATCGGATCAGTAATGCAATAAATGAATGAATGGCTTTGTAATGTGTGGTGTGGGGAAGAACGGCCCAGAAGTAAATCATCTGGATTCATGATATACATGTAAAATTCGCATTATTGCTGTATCTAATAGTTTAAGTTTCTGTATTAATTACGGCTTTTTTTCTGGTTGACAGCGTGAAGGAAGGTGTGGGTGTTTCCCACAATGGACTTTGTGAGTTGAAAATTATTAGTAAAAGTGTCCAGCGGCGATTGATTGAATTCTTAGTCCGTATTTACGCAACTTCGGGCTTAATGGTACAGATTTCCCCCCCATGATTTACGATGTTGTTGTGTACATTAATGGCGTCCATTCATCACAAAATTTACGACACATCGCTTTTGAAATCGGCTTTTCGAGCAATACATTCTTATTGGCGTATGTTGATAATTGAAGATTTGAAACAACCATTTGCTTTGTTGAAGTTTATTGTTTCTACAAGAAATACAAACTTCCTTAAAGACGTCTTTAATTGTATAGTGCCTGCAAGGACGTAGCTGGGGAAGGTCTAAGAGATAAATTCCTTCCCACTCTCCCAAAACATTAATCTTAATGTTCAGCTATATTTTTGACAGTTGGAATCGTTAAGTAAATTTAATTAAGATGTATAGAGAATATAAAACAATTGAATGTTATCGATATTGATAGCATTTTTCATTGAGATGAAAATGCATCGAAAGACAAGGTATGTGAAACATAACGACTCCACGTCAGAATAGTTTTGAATGTTCTTATCGTCTACTTTCTTTAGAAATCTGGTGAGCTCCTATTTTCTTTATGTTGCACAAAACAACTTCTTGAAAAAATCATTCACGCTGTTGTTTCCAATCGTGCGCCTGATAAAATCAGATATGAGATTTTCCTCTCCTTAAAATTTGCTCTTTTGTAGATTCGAGCTTTTTGGTGAAGGTGGCGATGTTAAAGTTTCATTGTGGAGCTCCTCCCGAAACGAAATTCTGCGCGCAGCTCTGAAGCGAGTCTTGGAGCGTGGAAGTTGCAGCGGCCCCACTGACACGCGCTCTGGTGGCGGGGGCAATACGCACTCGCCCATTCCGACGGCGTTGTTTCCCCGGAGATATTATGAAATGGGCTTCGAATGGGCACTAAACAACTCTCACGCCCGTTACTTTCGGCCGCCACATTTCCCCAAATTAAAGCAGCTTTCAGTATGATTACCGCGTTACCTACCTACATACTTTGTGGTCGAAAGCTAAGGTTGATAATGTTGATTAATCTTTTCATATTCATTAAAGTTTCCTTCATTTCTATGAAGATATGTAATGATCCGTAGGAGCGGATTTTGTTGACCTAAAACATCGCCACAAATGTTCAATAAAATAGTCATAAAATGTTTTTAAAATGCCCTAAAAGCAAAGACAAATGACGTAAAAAATGTGATCAAAAACATTTTGGCATGAACAACTCAAGTTGATGGATACGTTACTTACGTAATCGAGGTTTCTTCCTTTCGTTCAAGTACACTGAGCTCCCTCAGTTTTAGTTTGGACTGCTCTTTACCACGAAATTTCTGTCTTTAGTTATCCCGGAATTGGCTGAACCGACAATGGCGCTGATAGGCGTCACAGGAACCTTAGATTACATTTAATGGCTGACATTACTATTTCTGAGCGAAGAAATCGAATAGGCTTTTCAGGAATTCTGGGAGGACATTTGTTACACATCGTAAATATTATTTACAGCAAGTAGCATTAAAATAATATTGAAATCGATGAAATCTACGAAAAATACTTTAAAAGTTACGAAAAATGTAAAATGACTTTTTAGTCGAAATCGACGAAAAATGCAAAAACAAAAGACGTATGAAAATGGGCCATTTCCTTTTGTCATAACAAAATTAATTTCTGTACTAAATGTCATTGTTCTAAAGTAAAAAGAAGAAAAATGACATTTCATTAAAATCTGCTTCAAAGAATCAGAGATGTCCCGAGGCGTTAGCAGTGAAGCACTTTTGGCACGACCCTACATGAAGAAAATGTTATGTTGAATATTACTGTTAGAGAATTTATATCGCTATTCTAACTAATGAATTCACACAATGTTGAATAACATCCTTTGCCGTGGATAACAACTAACAGAGGCGGTGAACTTCTGTCTAGGTGGACAGTGCAGTCCCACAAGGCCCAGCCTTGGAGGAGAACATTGTCATAGGAAGCAATAATGCCTACACCTTGAAATCGTATTTTTTGTAAACAAAAAAATAGGTACTCGTAACTGACCTCCTAATTTTGTTACATAACCATGGTGATTTAGAAAACGTAATGATTTTTTAAAAATTAATTTAATGGCTAAATTGTTTCTGTTCTTGTTTCGCATCGTAGAACATTTTCTAGCGCAAAGGTGCATACGATTTTTTTAAAAATATCAAAATTAGACTGTTCCAGAAAAAGTAAATGTGTGGCATAACAATATACACGCATTTGCAGTGTGTTTAAATAATATGAAGTCATTCCATTGCACATTTGACAATTTAGGGTGATTTTTGGAAACAAGGCCTAAAAGTAATCGTGTGTAAATCAATCAAGACCCCACATGGAGCTACAATAAAGAATTTGATCATTGTTAATAAAAGGTACCGCCGAAATTTGGACTTCTTTGCATGTTGTTGTTGTAAACGTACGATATGGGACTACAGGCTTCACTTCCTCTCCGAAGGAAGGCGTGCTCATTATATTTATGCCATGTCGGAATTGAACTGTAATATGGGTAAACAGAGCACTGAATAACGGAGGGAAACTTTTATGCCAATGAACTCCTATAAATTAGTTCATGTCACGAAGAGGCAAATAAAATTAGTGCTGCTAGAAAATAACAAATTCTTTTCTCGTGCTTGTAATTTCCTGATCTTTTAAGTTGGGACTAACTTTTCGGGTTTGCGCATAAGGGATCTTGGGTTTGATCACTAGTGATGTTAGCAGATGTACAGACACCGACAGACATGAAAAAACGACGTTCCGGTACTTCGGGAATAATACACACATACATACATACATACACTGTGTATAACAGAAAGTAAAATGATTTAACAATGCAGAAACGATGAGGATGACGTATGATTGTGATTGACGCTACTTCCCCTCAACCACGTCGCTGTGACACGTGCGTTTAAATGGCCCCATATATACATATATGCATTGACCTTCCGTGCGAGTCGATCTTGCGGCGCTCTGCTCTTTCGTCGCTTTCACCCTTTCCTCCGCGTTTTCCGTGGAGATCAAAGGGCCGGCGCTCTAGCATGCCCTTTGTCGAACCCTCCGTCCGCCTCTCCCCCTCCCCCACGCCTTTCGCCGTCGCTGACGACGAAGGCGCCGGGTGACGTCACGGTGTATGGCGCACGCGACCTGATGCGTGTTGACGAAAAAAGGACTCGCCTTCTTATAGTTTCCTGTGTCGCTGCAGATCACAAAAAATTCGGGCTTTGCCCTCACAGTCAGAATTTTGGGTTTAGACTGTACTGCGGGTGGACGGTGTTATGTATCAACCGGCTACGCGCCATTTTTGAAAAAAATGAGATATGGACGCCAATTCTGGCATTGGACCATTTTCTAAGTGTACGCAAAATTTTGGCGCCAAAACTGTAAAAATAGTCTTATAATAATTAAAAAATGTAAAAGCCATCAGTCACATCAGGGATTTTATGTTTCGCAACAACCGGCTACAAACCTAGATGTTCAAATCTGCTGTTCTTAATTTCACATTAGGCAGGTAAGGGCCAGATATTGCACTCATGTTTATGTAGTTTGGCGCTTATGAGTGAAATAATTAAATTATAGTTTTTAGAACTGAAAATGTAATAAAATCTTGAACACGACTTCCTCAAACCTTGTATGATGTCGCATATATGCTCCAGCCGGTTGATGCATAACACCGTCTAGGTGTACTGTTTCGAGATCGTAGGAGATGGGTAATGTGAGAGTGGAGGTCATCCCTCGGCTCTAAAGTTGAGAGTAGCGGTGAGCATGGGCTTTTAGGCTGCGGTAAAGTCTGAAGTACGAGACTAAAATTCATTGAATCCGAAGAAAAGTAGTTGTTTCTAAGTTCAGATGAAATTATTATCCATGTTATTCATATTACTAATTTCCAATGCGCGCAGAAATTGGAAGAAAACTACGCAACATCCGACTATTCTGTGGTCATAGTTTCATTAGAGACCCAAGAACTGGGGAAAAATTCAAAAACTGTGAAAGGGTTTCGAGGTTAAAAAGTGTACATTTTTATTGTTAATTTCCGCCTATTCTCATACAACGCGTACCGACTGAATTCTCAATTTCAATACGTCACTGTTTACGACATAGATAACGTTAGGCGATAGCAAGGCACCGAAGAAGAGATCTCGCCGTTGAATGTTTGCCATTCACATGTTGGGTTATGAAATAAACTATTTTATGCTCTCGGAACGTAAAGAACTGTTGTTATGCAATGTTATTCCAGTATTTATGGAGACTGTTTTCGTAAAAATATTGAATTGTGGTGTGCTGATTTCATGTAATTCCAGAATGAGTTCATTGGCAAATAGTAATCGTTTTTGACATCTCTACACGCTCTAGAAGTTTGTAATATTTACTCTTAGACGTTCTGTATCTCTGGTGCACAATATAATAACTTGAGCCGTGTTGTCTCCGTCTACGGACCGAAACGCTAACCACAGCCTTCGCAACGACGTTGCTCTTGTCCAGTGGCGCGATGTCGGCTGTGTCTATTGTGAGAAATGCCTGAAAATAATAGAAATAGTTTTCTTTGTCCCTGTACTTAAAGGACACAGATTATGTTGTCTTTATCTTAATCTACAAAATGAGACCTATGTGTATTTGCTTTGCTTTTAATGGTAGCCAGATTCCGTTGCATGGTTTGATGGAAACGATGAAAGGTGAGATCCAATTTAAAGCTACTTTTACTTTTAAAACGGCGATTTACACAGTGCGGAATTTTTGCACGGGTCCACCAGGTGTAAAATTTCAGTTCTTTATAAGCTGCGGATTTTTGCCTATATGCCGATTTTTATCCTTCAATTAAAAACGCAGTATTTTAGGCTATTTATTCATTTAGAGGCATTAGTATTATTATATTTTAATACACCTAATGCTTTAAAATTAATAAGTAACCTACAATACTGCTTTTTAATTGAAGGATAAAAGTCGGCAAATAGGCAAAAATCCGCAGCTTGGTTATTTATTGCAAAGCATTGCACGTGGCTACGCCGTGAAGCCCGTACTCTCTAAATTTCTAAGGGTACGATAAAACGGATTCGTGTTCGTCCAACGGAGAAAAATTCGGGCGCCAACGACTGACTGCTATTCCACTGCACCAGACATCCGGCTTCAAATTATTTCATGCATGCGAAACGTAATGGAAGCGAAAAGATTAAAGCTTTGTTGAGAGCTATGTTTGATGTGAGATAGGTTTGATATGATATGAGAGCTTTATAAAAGAAACTTCACATTTCAATTTCATTAGTGTGGTTAGGTGCTGCGGCAACCATCAGGAAAATGTTACACGCATTTCTTGTTATTCTTTCCTGCTGATGATCCTATTGTGCTGCCTAGAGCCAAAGGTCTACCTCAGGGCTTCTCGGTATAAACCGACGAATAAAGTTTATTTCCTTAATGAATGTTCTACCGAATAATTCTTCTGTGGACTGGGAACATCGGCCGTGCTCGCCAGAACTTAACACCGGAACTGCCATCTTGTAAGTGTTCATAATAATTAAGCTGCGGATTTCTACGTATTTTATCCTTCAATTAAAAACTCAGTATTTTAGGTTACTAATTCATTTTTTAGGCATTAGGAATATCATAATACTCCTAATGCCTCAAAATGAATTGGTAACCAAAAATACTACGTTTTTAATAGAAGCAGTTTCCGCAGCTTAATAATAATCTTTCATAAACGACCGTGACCACCTGAATGCGAATTTAGTCGAACACGGACCCACCCTTGCCGTGTTCGCCCTCAGACATTTATCATAGGTAATGCCACGAGTGCTTTGGAAATTGTCGATAAATCTCCGACTCGCGAAGCGAGGAGAGCTCCAAAATGCACTCTCTGAATCTGAATCAGTGAAATTCTCACTGATTCAATCAGTGAGAGCCGAAGTCACTGATATCTTCAGTCGAAATAGGTAGTTTTGCTGACAATCAGCGAATATGCGAACCTTTTCATAGTGACCGCCAGCATTTCATTGGTCGTCAGTGGTAAAAGTGCCGCGCCACCATCGCTCACTGACTGTTCAGTGGTCTTCGCTGATTGAAACAGTGAAGTTTCACTGATTCAAAAAGTGGACCCAATTTTCACTGATTTGTTCAGTTCAATTCACTGATTGGCAGGGTTACAACTGTCACCATCAGTGAATAGTCACTGTCAATCAGTAGTTTTTCACTAATTCAGACTGAGAGAGCACCAAATACTAAAAATAACCGAAAGCCATGTTAAAATCAAAGAGATTATGTTAACGAGGCGGTTTATTGGACATCGGACATAGCAATCGATGTATACCGCCACCTAAGATATTTGAGATAGTTTATGATTGGCCAGTAGGGAGAAGCCATAAAATAATCGGATAGAAAAAGCGATACAATTTTTTAGATATACCGCCCTGATTGAAGCTTTTGTGTGTATAGTTAAACAGTATTGGTTTTAATTTCACGAGTGGAATAGTCCCAGAAATTCTCTCAGTGCTTGTAAACCGTGAAAAGCTTTGCTATTAAACAAGGGGCATAGAAGACAAGGGGTGAAACCTGCCTTCAGGAGAGGAAATACTCTGCGCTTTTCAACGGATAGTAAAGGCAACTGCCGTTACATTTTCAACCTGCGCTTTTGCCCTGATCTTGGCACAAAATTGGAACGTATGGAGGGCACAGGTAATGGGAAATTGTTATTTGTGCACAGGTAATGGCAAATTGTCTCAACGTGCTAGAGATTTCCCCCCTCTTAAATTTCGCTTTATCCACTTTTTTGTCACCACTGGTCCTGCAATTTTCTGCCGAAAATTCGCCGCTTTTTCTAGCAGTATTACATAACTCTCTACTCCGTAGCCAGAAAGTAAAAAGAGTGCGAATGATTAAATTGAGTTGGCGTCGTATTAGTTGAGATATAAACTTCGCAGTGCGTGGGCGCAGCGGATACCACAGAGTGGGGGGGAGGGGAAGGAGGGATTCGCGTGACGTCAGCGCAGATAAACGCTTCCGCCCCCGCGTGCGCTGGCGCGGTGACGTCACACCCACCACCCGCAGGGCCCCCTCCCATTGCGAATGGGAAGGAGTGCGCAGCTACAAGTGCAACGGAAGTGGAGGTTGGCAGAGATGACGTCACTCCCACCACCCATAGGGCCCTCTCCCGTTGCGAATGGGAAGGTGCCGACATGGGCACAGCTCAAGTGCAACGGTAGTGGAGGTTCACAGAGAGATTACGACGGAGATAAGGGTGAGGATGAAAGCGAGGTGTTTAATTAAAAATGTAGATTGTCTTTCTGCTTTCGGACATTCTACTGATCGGCGTCGTCCGGATCGTAGATTGCTTTTTTTGTGGGGGAGAGGGCACTAAACCATTGAATTCTATATTTTCAACACAGCCTAATATGTGTGTATATATATATATATATATATATATATCTATATTATATTAGGCTGTGTTGAAAAAAAAAAATATATATATATATATATACATATTAGGCTGTGTTGAAAAATATAGAATTCAATGGTTTAGTATATATATATAATATATATATATATATATATATATCAAGCTATCAATTACTATAATTATTAATTCAAAAATATTATTATGGGTGTGCACTGAAGTTGCCTCTCACCTCTGAAATATTTTCTGACTCGTTACATAGTTTTGAATCTCCATCTTCAGAGAGCATGTCATTCGTGTTCCATTTACACCATAACACTTTCTCAGCCGTCGTACCACCAAAACCGTCGATTGCGAGCTACTAGTATTTCGCGGGAATTTGTTTGGTAGATCGTAATCACGATCAGGATGTTTATCTGGAGTTCCTCCACTGAACTCAGATAGATGACTTACGAAAACTTCTACTTGCTTAATCCAAGCAATTGCCTCGATCAGTCTCCCTACTGAATACTTTGAGGTTATGTCCGTTGTGGTTTGCGTGCGTAGATCATATGTGGATAGTTTGTGGTTAGTTTGAAGAAACTTTTTATTTCTGGCCTGGCTGTTTTTAGTAGCTCACAGTAAGGTTTACAAACTACGTTTGCTCAGAAGCTTCTTAGGGGACCGTGCACGAATTACGCAACGCTAAGGGGAAGGGAGAGGATTTGACGTAGCTCACAGTGGTCTTACATAGGGATTGGGGGGTTAGTTTAGTGCTACGTAACGCTGATATTTATTTCAAATTTTGAACATTTACGGAAATAATTCCCTTTATTATCTTATACTAAAGCATTGAAATACTCCAAATACAATTTTCAACATGTAAATATAATTAAAAATGTGTGATGTGTAAATTTTTTATAATAAATGGAAATAATTTTCATCAATGGTATTAATGACTGAATCAGTACAATTACAACGAACATATTCAAATCAGGACTTTAGTGCATTCTAGAATCAAACTAAATTGCCGCAGTAGTCACTCGCACATGCTACATCTCACAACGGCGTTGCATGGCTTGTCAGAAATTTTCCCGCCCTGTGCGTCCTACCCTCACTAAAATATTGTCCCTAAACGTGCTATTAGATGCATCAGAATCGCCAATTAATTTTGTCTTGAATTATCATACATTTTATATTCAATGAAAATGTGAGTATATAAATGTGTACTGTTTTCAAATTTATTTTTACTCGTATTTGGGGGTTGTCGTAAGGGTATGTAAATTATTTAGTGGGGTCAAGTGCGCGTTGCAGGTATCTGGGGGAGAGAAATATTCAAAAGTATTCCGAATATGCGTTACGTATACGCTGTCAGAAATGTCATTAAATTTAATGCACATGTATGCACATGTATTGCACATGAAACTTAATGTACCATTGTGCATTAAAAAGCTTATTATATTTGAATATTAAATTTAATACACAAGTTAAAATCACTGCAGATTTAAGTAGAAATTCTCCCGTTACTTCTCATCGTTGATACCGAATATTCATAATCACCAGTCCATCAAGATCATTCTTTCATTCATTCATTCATTCATTCATTCCAGATATGACCATAAAGCATTGAATCTTGCATCCTAATGCACATTACTTACATGTGTACATTAAATTTAACGTGCATTAATGATAATTGCTTTAATGTAATTTAGAGTAAAGTAATCTGATTTACGTTGCAGTAATGTAATTTACATTAAATGAATGCGGAAATGTCTGCCAGTGTAATTCATGGACGGCCTCGTAAGTCTGGCGCCTGCTGCTTAGCTGCTTCTCAAAGCGCTGTCCGCCTCCCTCCGCGGCGCGCAGGCATCCCGCGGTGCACGGCCGCGCCAGGGCGCATCGGTCGGGCGGGCGACCGCTGACCCCGCGCGCGCGCGGGGGCGGAAGGCGCCGGTGGTGGCGGCCGAGGCGCCGGGGGGTTCGATAGCCGCCTATTGATCGCCCTGGGCCAGGGGGGAGAAAGGGGGCGGCGCAGTGCGCAAGTGCGGCGTTGGCGCCGCGGCTCAGGCCACGGTTCCTTCCATTGACACGATCCCCCTTTCACACAAACGCGCGCGCGCCTATGGGCACACGGGCACGCGCGTCTACACGGGCACGTACAAATGCGCTGGGACACACGAATGCACAAGCGCCACTCGAAAACCAGCCTCACGAAAGTACGATTACGCGAATACACAGGCACACTCAAATATACAGGCCACACTCAAATACATGGGCACACGCACAAAAATACTGGCACACGCACATATACACGTGCAACACACACAAATACACGAGCACACGCACAAATATACTGGCACACGCACAAATGCACTGGCACACACACAAATGCACTGGCACACACACAATGCACTGGCACACACACAAATGCACTGGCACACAACACAATGCACTGGCATACACACAAATGCACTGGCACACACACAAATGTACTGGCATACACACAAATGTACTGACACACGCACAAATACTTTGGCACACACACAAATGCACAGACACAGAGGTACATCCAAGTTCACAGGCACATGTGAATTACACAGTTACAGGCTCACACGGTTTACGAGTACGTAGGGCAAGGTAAACAGGCATACCTTCACATGCTCCCGTGCGCAGTCTCTCCCAGACGCTACTAACAACACGTGGCGCGCTTCTGAATATTTTTTTTTCGAGAAGCATGAAAAGATTTATGAAAAACAAAGAAATTTCCGCTCCGGAACATCCGGGGCGCTAGGTAAATACCCCGAACGCCAGGTAATATCCTTGCCTGAAATGGCATTTGCTCTCCCTTTGTTCTGCTTAGATGAAATATTCTCCCTGTGAAATTCCCGCCTGTGTTCGTGGGGCAGACGCTCTGCTTCGGCCGCGGGAGGCGCGGATCTGCTGCGCGTCGGAGGGTCGGAGGACGGGGGGTGTGGCGTCGGCGAGAAGGAAGGAAGGGGGGGAGGTTCGCACCTCTCATATATATTTGGGTTTTCATTTCTTGGCGCGTGAGGGCCTCTTTTCACGGTGGAATATCTCAGGGCATTTTTGCATCTTTCTCGGTCGTGCCGCTAGATGTCGCACGATCGTGACCGTATCGAGCAGTACTGGCCGTCATGCGACATCCAGCGGCATGACCGAGAAAGACGTGAAACGCCGTGAGATGTTCCGTAGCGAAGAGAGGCCGTCACGCGCCAAGAAATAAAAACCTGAACATACAAGCAAATGGGTTCGAGTCCGCTGCCTCGCATCGCCACGGCAGCCCGCGCCCCTTATCGGATCGCGCAGGCGGCGGCGGCGGCGGCGGCGGCGGCGGCGGCGGCGGCGGCGGCGGCGGCGGCGCGCGGCCGGCGGCGGCGGCTGCGCGTTCGCGAAGGGGCTTGTACCGCGTGGCCTCAGGGGGGCAGCGGCTGACGAGGCGCGGGGACAGCGCGTGCGTTTAACTCAGTGTGTCAAGGTCGATGCCACGAACTGGCGTCCGCGGCACGAGTGCCACGACGAAATCGCACCTCCACACAGTTTTCTGTGAACATGAGCTCAAATTTACGCGTATTTAGAAACGCTCAAATACCATAAATGTGAAATTTGATGCTCTTTTTCACAAAAAATTGAATTTTTGAAAACCTTCATTAAAAGTCATTTAATGCATTTCTACTCACAAATGCAATAATGAGTACAAATCACTGGAAATGTACATATTAACGGCGTGAGAAATATTTCAAACAAGTTACATTTGCATAAATAAAAAAAGGCCCAGCAAAATACATTTTATGTCATCTTAAAAAATCATTTAACACTCTCCGTACAAAAAGTTTGAAGAAAAAATTTGAAGCCGTATTTGAGAAAATGGCATTTGAGCATCAGTGCCAATAGTGAGTAGTTACAGCATCTTTTATAATGTCAGTACAAATTAAACTTTCCGGTAGCGTAAAGCCACCTTCCCTCTGCTGCAGTTCCTCCGGCTGCCCTGTGTCTATTTCCCCGACATCTGTGGTCTTGTTCGCCGAGGCCAAATCCCCGCGCGACCGCCTTTATAAAATGGTCGCACTATAGCTCAAAAGATTAAGCAGAAGGACAAAAGAAGAAGTAGTGTTTGTGCATTATCTTTGCGTTCCGCCGCATCGCGATTGCGCGCGCGTCTCTCTCAAGCGAAGCAGATCCGCAGCTGCTGGGGGTTCCGCGAGCATGGCAAGATATCTTTTGTGGATCGGCCGTGTCAGACAGGGCCTTTCAACTCCCACATAAAGTGGTGGAAACTCTCCTGTGTCACCTTCTAACTAAGGGGACAGGAACTAAACGACGGACTGCTGCCTCAACGATACGTGGCTGCTGCATGCGTTCGTGAGACGCAAGCAATGTTGCAAAAGATGTGCGTCGATGTTCGCGCTTTCTTCAGCGGTTTCTTTTATGTACACATTATGAATATTTGAACATTTAAAAGACACTTTTCGTATTGCTCAGAAATCAACCAATTTTTATGCACGGAAGTTAACCCTAACTTGCTGCTTGACGCGGCGACACTAGCGCCTCCTACAGTATCACCCTCAAGCTTTGTCTCCGGTTTTGACGGAGAGTTTGCGAAGTCCTGGTTTCAAGACCTTTGAACTCTCTCCAACAAAACCGGAGACAGAGCTGGAGGGTGCTAGTATAGGAGGCGCTAGTGACGCCGGGTACTGCTGCAGGTTAGACTCGCCATAAAAATTGGATAATTCCGAAGAAATACGAAAAGTGTCTTCCAAATGTTCATAATTCATTTTATATATATAATATGTATATGTATATATATATGTATATTGTATATATATATGTATATGTATATATATATGTATATGTATATGTATATGTATATATATATGTATATGTATATCTGTACTATGTATATATATGTATATGTATGTATATGTATGTATATCTATATATATATATATATATATATATATGTATATATATATTTAAGAAACCGCTGAAGAAAGCGAGAACATCGAATATCTGCTGTAATATTAGTGCCTGCTTGCGTCCCGCGAATTCACCCAGCACTCACGCACGTTTTAAATGTCGTTAGCAGCAGTTTGTGTGTTAGTTCCTGTAACAAGGTGCTACAGGAGAGCGGGCCACTGTAATGGTCTCCACCCACATTATATGCGAGTTGAAAGGCCCTGGGCGTTTCACAATGCTCCTGGTGAGACAGACAACGACCAGTCTGAACTCTGATCTCTCCGTAGAAAAACTCTTTTTCGAAAGAATCCTTCCGGCAAACAGTTGTGAAGAGGGTCTGACATCTTGGGCGATCATGGTTGACTGCTCGAATCTCGGTCAGAAAGTTCACATTCCTTCCATGCTCTGTCTGTTGTGGTTTCATGTCAGTTTGTGGTTGGTTTAAACTGGTTGTTAAATGCTTTTTCTTAAATCTAGCATAAAAGTCATTACTAAGTGGCGTTACTCTCAATTCATGTGTGTATTTTTGTGTTTATTGTCATAAAAACGCAATAATTTTAAATTTAATTTGTAGTTGGAATGAAATGGCGGATGCGGAGTAACACTTTTCATAAAGTGGAGAGAAGTTTCTTGAGCAGTCATTTGCTTTCCATGTGAAGTTCAAAACTACGTTTCCTCTTGAATAAAAAGCTGCGGCTAATATCTCTGTGAAGGGTGACGAATTAGCTTTAGTGTAATGTAGACTGTCAATTGGAAGAGTGACTTCTTTACATTTTGCAGTACATTTTTCTCTTACGAATGAATAGATCCAGGCAAGGTAGCTATGCTCAAACTAATGAAAATCATGAAAAGTTCAGACATTTCGACAATGCAAAATTCAGTTAGTACAAACCATAGTGTTTCCTGGTGTGCTTTATGGTTGTGAAAATTGGACACTTAAGAAAGTAGATAAAGGAAAACTAGATGCGTTTGCAATGTGGATGTGGAGAAAGATGCTTAGAGTTCCATGGACTGCTAGGCGGACAAACACATCTGTTCTAAAGTAAATCAAACCGAGCTCTTCGTTCGTAGCTGTAGCCACCAGTCATAAAGTTCGATATTTCGGGCATCTGATGAGAATAGGGGTTTCCTTAGAGAAGGATCTAATGCTATTGTCTATTTCCGGATGCATATGCAGAGGCAGGGGCAGGAGGAAAACCAAATGGACAGATGCAATTAAGACAATAATAGAATTAGATTGGAATTCAGTCATCCGAGTGATTGAGAATCGATCGAAGTGGAGGAATATGGTAACAGTAACAACAGAGAAAATAGAAAGAACTGATGTGTAAATGGGTGGCAGCTTAACTGCTGTGTATTTCCGTAAATGGATCACCAGAGGTCGCTCGCGACCTAAGGAGCTACTACTGATACTAGATCCAGGCGGTTCACTGTCTCAGTTTAGTTCAGATCGAGCATTGCATTTGTCTCCGCAGTAACTTTGCGAGGGGATAGGGTTCGAGTCCCGAGGGTCGCGGATTTTCGACACTAGCTGCACAACTGCGTCGAGTTCACCTGCTGTCTGGAAGAGATTCTAGAGCTCGGCTACTCTGATCCGTATTTTTTCATGGTTTCTCTCATCAATACCAGGCGTTTGTCAGAGCAATAGCGTAATAAACGGGCGACGGACCACACGCGATCTTTACTTCCTCTTCCCTTACACACACTTATATGCACTTCTACACATCTCTGGAGAGTCGCTTAGAGCTCGAGGCGGCGCCTCGCTGGGGAAGAGGGATATCTTCCGCAAGTCGGCGTGTAGGTCGGCGCCGGATCTCGCCTTCCAGCTGTGGAAGATCACCGGTACCAACTGCGATAAATCACTATACTAATGCTTCTAATGACGTACCCGGAAAAATCAATCCCAGCGGCTCAAATTATTCTCACGGTATTTTGTTATTTATCTTAGCAAATAAAAATTCCCTGGTCTTATTGAATTGTCATTTTATTTTTTGCTCCAAATTAAAATTTCTGAGGATTGAATTTACTTTCAAGAATTATTTTTTTTACTTTTCATATTAATTACTTCCGAGCCAAGTTTATACTACTGCTACCAGTTACTGCAGCAGCGCAAATCTGTGATTTTCTTTAGGAACCACTTCTTTCTCTGTTTCTCGGTTCTTGGATACTCGTAACTGTGAGGCTCCGAAGGGACAATAATTTATTGACAAGACCTCCTCGCATCCTAGACTTAATGGTGAATGGAATGATGAATAATTAAGTTGTTCAGCGGCGAACTTTGACTTTGGCTTGCGAGGCAGCTGCCTCTATCTCTAATCTCGGGAAAGTGTAGAATGGGGTGTAGATATAGGATGCGAAAAATATTGTTATTCGTTTCGAAGTACGTAATTCGCTTTAATATTTCTTTTGATAATTAAAATTGCAAGGTCAGCTATATATATTTTTTCTTTGTTCGTTCGCTTTGTCCTAAGTCGATTTCCAGTGCATTCTTTTAAATTTTATACAGTAATTTCTAGATATATCATCCTCCGTAAGTAATTAGTGATTGGTCGTCTTTCGTTGAAGTACCTCTTGCCTAGGTAGTATCTCCTGGGAAATTTCGTTGTACGCGTACCAACTTTATCTTCGTACATGTATAGTTAGGTTGAATAATCTCGTATCGATTGAGTTAGTTGCCTAGGAACTCCTGCACGGGGAAGGGCAAACTGCAAAGAAAGTTTCTGCGATTGTGGTTGATAACTTAGTACGACGTGCTGTAGATCGGGTGATTGAAGCAGAACGCCAAGGGAAAAAGGGAGGGCATAATATGTGAGAACTGAGTGAGTCGCTTGATGGTCCAGCTGCAACGACGGGGGTAGGAAGGAAAAATGTAGGAGGAAGCGAAATATGAGTTAAGAACGAAAGGAGGGAGGAGGAGGAAGAAGAAGAAGAGGAAAGAATAAGAGACATGCAGGAAGGTCAGAGGAGTCGAAATGAGAGAGAAGGAAGGAAAGGAGAGGAGAAGGAAAAGAATGAAGGAAGGAAAGGAGAGGAGAAGGAAAAGAATGAAGGAAGGAAAGGAGAGAAGGAGAAAAAGAATGAAGGAAGGAAAGGAGTAGAGGGTGAGAAGGGGAAGGAAAGAAGTAGTCGGAAGAAAAGTAACGGCGAGAAGTAGATGGAACAGGAGAGGGGAGGAGTAGGTTGAAGGTATGATAGCAAGGTGAGCTGGCGTCGAATCGACTGAGAGAGACAGCAGAGCAGCAGCTGCGGAGGTAGCGAAGGAAACCAGAAGGCGAAGGAGGCGGGATGGAAGGGGCGCGCGGGCGGCGCAGGAGGAGGCGTCCGCAGCAGATGCCGCTCCTCCACCTGCGCTATTGATCTGCGGCGGAGCGTCCTCCTCCGGCCCTCGCCCCTCGCCCCTTCCCCCCCCCCCGCGCCGACCTCCGTCTCGTCTCTCCTTGCGCTCGCCTCTGCGCGGCGCTCGCAGTGCCTTGCAACTCTCCATCAAAACCGGAGACAAAGCTCGAGGGTGCTACTGAAAGACTGTGCATACTTTGTCGTATGCGTGCTTCTATACGTTGTATTGTCCGATGTAAATACAGCGGTTTGTGACAGCTGGACGCAGTTTTCCAATCAGGAGCTTCATTACAACTTTATTTTTTGATAATGAAGCACCCGATTGGATAATCGCCTCAAAGTTGCTGGTCGCTCAAAGTGTCGCACAAGGCGCTTGTGTCGAAGTGTACAGTTGGAGGTTAGGTTCGCCAACATCCATACATACAAATTGGCTAATTCGTCAGAAATACGAAAAGTACCTTCTAAATACACAATTATTCAAAATATATAAACATGAAACCGTTGAAGAAACCCCGAACATCGATGCTATTTGTGTAACATTACGCACCTGCTTGCGTATCGCGACGGCCACGCACGTTTGAAGTATCGTTGGCAGCAGTTCGTATTTTAGTTCCTGCAAGAAGGTTCAACAGGAGAGCGCGCCACTGTAATGGTCTCCACTACGCTATTTGGGAGTTGAAAGGCCCTGAGTGCTCGTCTCAAACTGTTCTCGTGCTTTTTTTATTACTTTGTAGTATGCGTGCTTATATAAGTTCTATTGTCCGATTTAAATACAGCGGTTTTGTGACAAGTGGACGCGGTTATCCAATCAGGAGCTTCGTTACGACTTTATTTTTTGATATTGAAGCACCCGATTGGATAACCGCCGCAAAATTGATCGTCCCTCACAAGTCATTATAATTAAATCGGACCGAAATGTACGTAGTAAGTTATGCAATGTTACGAAAAATCGATTTCGAGATTTAACGGAAATGCACCTTTTGGGGTCCCTGCTACCGAGAAAGTATGCGTTGTTTTTTTCATAATGTCCATTCGCCCGTTCGTTCTTCCGTCCATCCATCCATGAATAACAGTAGCACCTACTCGTATGAATTTTGCGAAAATGAATATTTCGTGGGCAATCTGAACTGCGCGCGGTCTCTTCTTCCTCTTACTTGTCCTATCCTCACCCCTTACTTACATAATTGCATGCACTACACTAACACACATGCCGCGAGATCGGTGGGAGCTTATACTGCGATTTTTCTAACTTTGCCCCTCAAGGCCACTCAAATCCCATCTTCGCGATGGAATATGTCACATTTTTCATCTTTCGCATCTTTCTCAGTCGTTCCGCTACATTTCGCATGATCGCGACCGTATCAAGCAGTGCTTGCGATTATGCGACTTCTACCGGCAAGACCGAGAAAGACGCGAAATGCCCTGTGATATTCCGTCGCCAAAAAGAGATTTGAGTGGCGTTGAGGGGCAAAGTTCGAGAAATCGCGGTATAGAGCTTGTCACGGCTGGAGCGCTGCCCCTATGGTGGGAGGTACCTGGTTGAGGAAAATCCCAATAGCAGACAGTGAGTCGGTACCGGATTTCGCCGTCAAGCAGGCAAGATCAGCACCACCTCCCGAGGAAAAAAACATGCCCTACACTTACAGGAATAATGACCTTGCCAGTGCCCGGAATCACTAGTGATCAATCAATTAATCAACCAATCAGTGAGCGGACGTATCAGCTGGGTGGGCGGTAAGGTGCTAAGCTCTGTTTGTGGCTGCCTACAAGACGGGCGTGCCGGGTTAAAAGGTCTGGCGCGTTCACTGCATTCAGAGTTACCTTCTTCGGAAGCCTCGTGCTGTCCTGCTTTGGGACTCTGCTTGGGTGCAGCACAGTACGAGGAAAGCGTAATGAATGACGAAGTGGATATTGTCCCTTATTACCGAGAAGCTTTAAAACGTAAGGGGAAAGAGGAGTTATCGGAATGCTTGGTTGTGGGACTGTGTGGAATCATGAAACTTGTAGTGGGATGTGCAATAATTCTTGAACAGCGGAAGTCATTTAATTGTGTTCTTGATTTATGACGCGGGATATCGCTTTCCTTTTCATGTGTTCTCTTGAAGAAACGGAAGTAATAAAAAAAGAAAGAAAGATGGCTGTTTTACAATTTATAAAAAGCATGATGTAAACAATATACCATTTTCCATTGAAATGAGACTGCAACAAAATCTTTTGGGAGTCTGTAAGTTCATGTGGGCAATGAAAAACACTTTTGTGATCAAATCATACGTAACACATATTTTGTCGAGTTGAAATTTAAGAGATGCACCAGGTTATTGTGAGTGTGTCGAGGAAATAATGGGTTTCTGGCCCTTACTGTGATGAGAAATGTCTCCTGGTGATAACAAACCCGAGAATACGGATACGTGGACCTGGGACCTCTCCATCCCCAGAGTTCCGTTGTGCGATTTTTTTACAAAGCTGCCTCTCAAGCCCCTATGGACACGATGGAATATCACACAGCATTTCTCGCCTTTTTCATGCCGCTAGATGTCGCGTGGTCGCAAGGCCTGTTTGATACGGTCGCAATCATGCGATATCGAGTGGCATGAAAAAGACGCGAAATACCGTGACGTATTCCATCGCGAAGAAAGGTCTTGAGAGGCAAAGCTATAAAAATCGCACTATAGTGGACTGGCAACCTCATTCGCCGCAGCGGAAGAGGGCGCGGGGGGAGGCGGCCTGGAGTGCGGAGGGTGGAGTGAGGACGTTCAGATCGTTTCCGGAGTGGAGGGGGAGGGGCAGCGGCACGTGGCGGAAGTGGAGCGCCCGCCGGGGCTTCCGCTCTCGCCCTTTCTCGCGTCCCCCTCCCTCCCACTGTCACCGACCCCCCGGCTTCGCGAAGACAAAATGGGACAAGGGGACAAAATGGGACATGGGAATAAATGTGAGAATGGGGGCTTGGGGACGAAATGGGAAGGTGACGAAATGGGGCAAGGGGACGAAATGGGGCAATGGGGACGAAATGGGGCAAGGGGAGTATGCAATTTAGCTTTTTAAAAGTAACTTAAAATTAATATCATCCCTGCCTGTTGTGCCGACACAAGAAAAAAGGTCAAGGAAGCCACAGACAAAAAGAAATTAGGCAAATTAGTCTCATTTTATGTTTTTAAAATTAAAATAGGCCATTAATGTCGAAATACGCTCTTTAGGCGCCGTAAAATTGAAGGGTTTTAGTTCAAATAAACGTAAAATGTATATATAAAACTCGTTTAGGATAAGGTACTTAGTCCTCATTTTATGTTTTTAAAATTAAAATAGAGCATTAATGTCGAAATACGCTCTTTTAGGCGCCGTAAAATTGAAGGGTTTTTAGTTCAAATAAACGTAAAATGTATATATAAAACTTCGTTTAGGATAAGTACCAAGAAAAAAGTACATTTTTACCTAAATATCCGCGGTCTTTAATATAGTGTGTAGCCGACCTGGATGTCCGAGGTGGCTACAGCATGCGCCGACTCAGCGCCTCCTTCTCAAGGGTCACGAGTTCAAGTCCCAGCCGTGAGCGTGGTTGTTGTCCCCTTCTCTTTCATGTGTGTTTCGCGAAAGGCCTTGTTTGCTGGCCACAGACCGAGACGCCCGCTAGTGTGACTAGTGTAAAGATTAATGTGTCTTAATGAGGAACATAGTGTGTACTCGGCGCGGATAGTCGAAATCGACATCCTCTTAAAAGGCTCAGGAAGAAAGAATTATAATAGTGGTTGTATTCCAACAATAATTTATAACAGCATGTAATAACACATGTAGGGCCCACTATCTTTCAGTTAAAGAACAAAATCACGAAATTCGGTTGTGTACAAAGCTTAAACATCTTTCTAAACGAGAAACCCTTAATGTTTTAAATACGAGTATAAAGATGACAATGCTCATTAGTTGTGATTAGACGTGATATTTACACTCTAAAATCTATTTTATGAGCCCAGAAAGCGCCTTTAAAGGGCGAAATTGGGCAGTATCATTTCATAAATATGCTACAGTTTTTTTGTGTTTAGAAATTCACTTGAAAATGGTTTTCTCGTGCATTTTTTTACATCAGTCTGTTTTATTAAATACAAGTATGAATTATTGAAAGGAAAACATGTAAATATGTAAAAGCAAGAACAACTATGATATTCTGTTAAGAATTATTTATAAGCAAAAATTATACTTCTATTTTTACACGCGTGACTGGAGTCATATCAGAGTTTTATTTTTTCTTCTTTTTTTGATGCAGGATAATCCAAACTTTTTATTTAATACACATTTTATTTTAATGTGGTGACAAAGTGAGAGTTTCTGCAGTAGACCATGTTTCACTTAAACTAATAATATCGCAACATGTGATTTAGTTTCTAGATCATCAACAGGTAAATTATAAAACTTTCTTATACCATGTGTATTCCAAAAGAGAAATTTAACACAAGTATTTGTAATGTTTGAGATATTTACGTTTAGATTTGAGTTTGAGAAATTTTCTGTTGCATTTGTGTCTATGTTTAATTCGTGAGATGCATTTGTTGGTTCAATTTGGTTATTTGTATTGGCTGCACTGGTGACGGCGTTGATCACTGTCGCTGACGGAGCTGTTACTTTTCTCACGCGTTCGAAAGCTGTCATATGGCTTCTTGTTTATGTCTGTTTTGGCGTCGACGTTGGTCATCGATGTTGGCAAAGCTGTTGATCTCTTCGCGCGTTTGAAAGCTTTGGAACCATCTTCCTTCTTTTCCAGATGTACTGAATGTCGTTTATTTTGATTTTGTTGAAGCCCAGGGTGACTGTATTTTCCTTTTTGCTTCTCTTCTTTTGCGATTCTGTAAATTTCTCGCTGCGCTTCTCTCTGGCGAAGGGTTCGATCACTGTTGATGTAGAATTGAGTATCCTTCAACCTTGCTTTGTTCTTCATAACTTTATCTTTACCCTTGGCATCGCACATTTTCACCAATATTAAGTCACTGTTTGGTTTACCAATCGTGTAAACTTCATTATTGGATCATCAACTTGTAGTTTCGTTTTAAGAAAATCTTCTACTGTGGTTCGTAGGTTTTGTTCGTTAGTTTTTAGGCCTCTCACTGTGAAGTTGTTGCGCCGTTCTTTTTTTTCTCTTGCTTCGTCTTAGTTTTCCAGACTCTGAATTCTGAGAATTAGAGTTTCTCTTTCTTTGGTCCATTCTTGGTGTTTTCTTAACATTTCTTTTTTAAATTCATTTAACTCATCAATTTTTTTATGTAGAGTTTGGGTTTGTAAAGTTAAGTTTACCATTGCTGCTAATCAGTGTGTCAAGTTTTTTCATGATTTCATTTAGTTTGTCGGTGTCTTTGGATTTGACACTACTTTTCTCGTTTTTTGGGGGGCGCCATCATACTTCGTATAACTTTGTTTCTCGTGTTACTGGCCATAGGTTCTCTCTTTCTCTGTCTGATGTCGCCACCAGTACACGATTCTACTATTATCAGCTCTAAACAAAGTTGCTTTTAACCCTTGAGATTAATAAACCACTCTTAATTGATGTTAATAGATAGCGCGCTTATCGTGTTTAGCACACGCACAAATATGTTTGTACAGTTAGCGTAACATGTACTTTACCGGTCACTGGATTGCACTCTAGGTTCTGGAACTTTCTTCTGTCTTGTGTCGGTGGTGTGAGCCTGACGTGGCCTGACGTTCAATAAACATTGCAACTTGTCATATTTCAATTCTCTTGTGTTTCATTTACAACAACCATTCACTTTTAGTTTAAAACGAGATGTACAGGATTTTTAGACTCTAATGGTGAAATAAGTAATTTTGAAGTGGTTTCTTAATATCACAAAATCATGAAATGTATTCTTAATTAATTTGGAGAGTCTGTGTCAAAAATAGAATTATAGATATTTGTCAACAGTTTCAAATACTACATGATATGGATATCGCTAATTACCGTTTACAAATTTTCGTCGATCTTGAACTATTCGATCAGCAGATCGTGCGATCCTTTCTTTGAAATGTAATAAACACGGTTTGTATAAAAATCACCATTGTATTCTGTATCTCCTTTATTCTCGATGGCAGTGAACTATTGGCGTGCATCCTATTTTAACCTCGTTATCCTCGGATGTCATTTAACTCCCCTCTCCCCATTTTCACACTTCCTGATTTCACGGCGCCATTAATTAAGATTGTTTCCATGAGGAGGAGCCACGGAATAATCGATTCATCTCGCTTCGTTAGATGTTGCTGAACATGCTCCGTAGTGGTGTAATGAGCAGTCACTTCAAGGTCTAAAAATACTTCGACCTTGCCAGAAAGGACGTTGTTGTGATAGTGAATTCATTACAAATAAAATTAATTTAATACAGTTCACATGGTGTAATCAAGGAATTCTGATAATCTAAAATTCAATAATATTTTGAAATCTTTATTGTTCATTTTTATTATTGGCCTTTTATTGTCCTTTCATTTAACTTGTGCATCTTGCTTTCGAACCTAAACTACCAAAACAAAATCAATTGCATTTCCAATTTTTTTTCAAATTAGATTTCGGACGGAAGATCGTTTGGAAACACAAAACATCGTTGTTAAAAAGCTTCGCCTTCACAAAATCTGTGATAAATCCATGAAAAATTCACTATATCGACAACGATGTCGCATTCATAGAAAAAACATACAACATCAAATATCGATAGTAAATCCATCGATCGTTTTATAAATTAACGATGTTTTCAAAACATGGACATCTCTGTCACATAGCGAGTCGAACACAAAACACTAAACATCGGACATAAAACAGCGATGATCAATCCACAGATGTTTTCAAAACATGGTCATGGATGTCGCATCCCTAGTAAAAAACATCGAACACAAAATATCGATGATAAATTTATGATGTTATCAAATCATGGACGTCGATGTCACATGCTAGTAAAACATCGATGATAAATTCATGATGTTATCAAATCATGGACGTCGATGTCACATACCTAGTAAAAACATCGATTCATGATGTTTTCGAAACCTGGACGGCGATGTCACATGTCTAGTAATAACATCGAACACAAAACATCAATGATAAATTCACGATGTTATAAAATGATGGTGATCGATGTCGCATGCCTAGTCAAAACATTGAACACAAACATCCACGATAAATTCCGTTATCAAAACATGGATATCATGTCGCATGCCTAGTAAAAACATAAATGATAAATCCATGATGTTTTCAAAACATGGACGTCAATATCACATGCTCAGTAAAATCCTCGAACCCAAAACATCGATGCTAAATCCATGATGTTTTCAAAACATAGGCATTGATGACGCATCCGCGATGGCAGCGGGTGCGACGCGAGGGCGGGTGGCGGGGGCGCGCCGCCCTCTTCGCCGCTCGCTCCGCCGCGCTATTGATCTCGCCGCCGCCGCCGCCTCGCCCGCCACTGGGTCACCGGCGGCGCCGGCGCGCAGGTCGCGGCCGCCCGCAGCGCGCGGCGGTGACAGGAGGGGGGAGGGGAGGAAAAACGGCGCGTGGCCGAACCCGGCCCCGGCCCGCCTCCCTTGGAGGATGCACTGCGGGCTGCGCCCGGCAGAGCAGGTTTCCTTGCGCGCTTATTATTAGACCTGCGATTGTAGGACAAATGTGCGGTTTGCGATGGTGTAGGTTTAGCGTAACGGACTGCTGTACCGTTTGCGGGTTCAAACCCGATCGAAGCCGCGGATTTTTAAGGGCAAAAAAATCCTTCGTGCGCCTTCCTTCGGTGGGAAGAAAAGCCGGCTGTCCCATGTTAGTAGATTTACTTGCATGTAAAAGATCCTCAAGCCTAAATGAAGCCTCTGAGCTAAATTCAAATCGCTTGTTTCGTCGCCCGAGATAATACCTTCTTTCTCCTCTAGTTGGTGAAAGGAGTGTAGCGAAATTTGCGTGGTCGTGGCCAAAAGCGGGCCTCATGGCCTGAGTCTCGCCACGTAAAATAAATCATCAATTCAGTTCAATGTGCAACTGTGGAATACTTAAGAAAACGTGCGCAAATAATCTTCTCCCCCATACGTCATATACAGTTTTCACTGTTTTGACCAAATAAATCAGTTATTTTTTGTGTGGTGTGTTACTTAAGGTCGCATCAACTATTACTCATTAGCGACCACTATTGGATGTAACGTTATGGTATGAAGATGAAACGATATGGTGATGATACGGTGCCGCATGATGATAGTGAAAAGTCGAACCCGCGACCCCACGGTCCAAGATCTACGACACTAATCCCTTTGCGATATCGGCCACAGGGGCCGACCCTAGAGGATGTTTAGGAAAATAATTGCAGATGTTTACGAATCGTGAGAAAATAGATCTACTGAAAGCCGTCTAATAGTGCCTAAAATGTCCTAAAAGGCGGTTGATGCCTATTTTAACATTTTTTTGCCTAAAACAAGTGATTTTGAAGAACGATCATATTTTAAATGCTAATTTTTGAAAATTGTTTTTCAAGGAAACCCAAATACTTTCCCGAATTTCCCGAAGTGCAAATATTATGTGATCGAATACGCAATCGAGAACGCACCAAAATCTCTTACCCAAAGCCCCGAACTCAAGGAGCCCTGCAAGTCAATATCAAAAGAATGTTTCACGCTCGTTTTCGATCAGCTCGCACTCTTTTCTGGTGCACCTTCGCAGTTGACAGCCCACAGTTGACAGTTCTATACTCTCTGGTTGACAGGTTGAGGCTTACCGCCGCCGCGATACCATAATTTTGTAACCTATTTTAAGAGCCTAAAACGTCAATTTTCATGGCTATTAGTGCCTAATTTCGTAATTTTGTAACCTATTTTGGGTGCCTAAATCATCACTTTTTTGTGCCTACAATTCCGAGGTCTACTTGATATGTACAGTAAAACCCCGATATTCCGAACTAATGTGGGGGTATGGTCCGTTAGGATTCGGAAGTGTTCGAATTATCCGAAAAAAATGTTTCGTGCATATACAAATACATCTATAGGATTGCCAGACACATTGCAACGTAGCGTAGTGATCACACCATCTCATTGCATCATCAAGCAGATTCAGTTCCTTACGGCGAAAGAGGATTGCTTTTGCAGATTCCTCTATGTGAAAATAACTGCTACATAAACATGATAAACACCGTAGTTACCAGTGCAATGAACGTTTCATTTCTAGAACGTGTTTAAATAATTAGTAATTCAGGTGTACAGTAATTATAAAATCCTTTCTTTACACTACAAATAAGCATTTTATTTATGTTATTTATTTTTGCCTCCGTCCTTAATTTTTTTCGGATTTATGGGGTTCGGATTAACGGGGTTCTACTGTTTATGGCATTGTAGAGACGGATGAATCCGACGTTTGCCAGCTAGCGGTGTTCCCAGTCCTGAACCATGCTTTTATTTATTATCCACGCCTGGGAGACTTGTAGCGGGCATGACATGTTCCCTTAACCGTGTCCAGCATTCTTCACTTTTATTTATTCGTCTTTTATTTCTTCACACAGGTATAGAAACTGAGACGATCTGTTTTCGAAAGCTATAGCTTCATTTTTGCGCCGGCCGATTATTGAACTCGGGACCACTGTATAGAAAGCTACGCTGTCCATGATCCAGCCGAGGGTCCGAATTGTCAGGAGCAATTAATTGCTCATCACATCTCTTAATTGCTTAATTCCTTAATAGCTCAAGATGAATTGCACAATGAGTATATACTAAGGAAACTTAAAGAGGAATACAACAGATAAGGTCCAGTTATAAATGAAGAAAATATGGAACTTATCTCCGCCAACGTATATTATATATAATAATATTAAGTTCACAGAGATGAATTCCATTATTTCATCATGTAATTACGACGAGAGTGCGCATTAGAATTCCCATAATTGGTTATAAATTTTAGTAGAAGCGAATTCAGTGTATTGGAGTAACCGTGATTGATATAATAGATTCTGATACAAGTAAATCCTTTAACCTGTAACAACTTTAAGAAGATAACCTTCGCCCAGCAATAAGTAACATTAGCACCTGTGATGAAAGTATTAACTTCACAATAATAAAGGGAAAGAAAGCAACGAAAGATCTGCATAGTGTGAAATGGAATGACAATATTCAACAAGAAATACAGAAAAGATTTCTCTGTAGCGTGGTAGAAAATATAGTGATTTATGGAGGATAAAATATCCCCCAAACTTCAAAAAATACACTAATATTAAATATATATCGAGTAAGAAATGATAGGATGATTCAGCGTGTGCTATGATAGGCAACAGGGCGTCACATTGACCTGCTTACTTATCTTAGACACTGCTTCATAATGGACACTTCCGTCCGGGATCTAATGTGAAATGAAAAATCGCAAATGATCAGATGTTTTATTGTCGTTTCTTTTTCAAAATGATTACCATTGGAATCAAATCACATCTATTTTTTTTAATTACAGCATTTTCTGTAGTTACTTTGTTGTGGAAATTGTGTAAAAGACGCGGCCTAACTTTTTGAATGCTCTATATGATGTGTTGACCTCCTTTCGTCACCATCATCAATTTTGGAAAATCAGAACTCGCAGTGAGTAAGACCCGCTGAATGTGCAGAATATTCGAGGGGAGCGAGGGTTTTCTTTGCCAAACTTACAGCGACCACCTTTCGCATTTCGAGCCGGGGCAAATACATCCAGAGACCAAGTATCTTGTTCTCGGTATTGGAGCCGGTCTCGACGAATCGTGACCCATAAACTATTTAAATCACCTCAATTACATTCGGAGTTTACAGCTTGACCTTCCGGGGTGAATTCTGTCATTGATACCCATACAATAGACAGAACGTTATTAGAAACGACTTCAAATTATATTCTGCGTGCCCACTTTCTACTTTTGGTTTCCTTTCTCGGGCTCGAACCATCCCGCAACCCAGTTCTACATCTTGAACCCTCCAACACACCAGAAGAGGTTGTTCAGTGCATCAACTAATGTCACTACAGTGCCTCTGACCGGGTGGTCCTAGGTTCGAGCCCCGACGGCGGAAGGATCACGTAACATGATTATAATGTATTAGTGAAATCGTAAGTGCAACAGTTTTGCTGTGAAAGTACGTCTGCATCAATCCAGTTTGCGCAATAATACATCCGTCATCCGTCGAAGGTTTTCGACAGTCGTGTGTCTAATACTCCTCTATCTTGGACACTTGTGCACTGAATAGTTGAGATACCACCGACTTGGGTTCATTTCAAATAATAGTACATTTGTAACCATGGATCTTTTCGAAACATAGTCTCCGCCAAGTCGTGTATCATAATTCGAACTCTACCTTTCTATATGCCGCGCAGTATGACAGACTTGGAGCAGTAACAAGAGTAGGTACACCGGCTATGAGAAACCTCCAGCTATTCATAAATGTTAATAACTCGATTTTGGTTGAAGAGGCCCTCACAACTGTTACTGCCCCAACAAACAACAACAAACAAACAAACAAACAAACGTCTGAGCATTGCAAACGTAGAAACTACTAATGCATGAAGATAGGCCGACAGTGACAACTTTTGTCAATGAATTTGCATTGGGAAAATTTCACATAACGGAGTTTCACGTGGCATTTTTTCCTGATTGTTAGGCCACCCCCATCTCCACAGATGTTCGTCAGGTCCATGAAATCTCCTTGACGGCGGCAGGACGCGACCTGCCTAACACATGTGCATAAGAAGTTTCGGTAAAATTAGGGGGAAATGGCACATGAGTAACTTAATTATGTGAAATTTCCAACTGCGTGGTCATTAGCAAAATTAATAATTTTTACCGCCCTACATACGTTTTGCAACATTTATTCTGAGATACTGTGTAGCAACAAGATAGACCGCCCCTTCATTCTCAATGAGATTTTAACATTTGGGTTCAGCTGTAGTTTTGTTGAGGCTGGTATGCCCCAAAAACCTCATGTGCGGACATTTGCTTTATCTCTCTAAATCATACGTTTTTACTTAGGTAGTAATGACAAAGTATTGTAATGCTGCAGCGTAAATATGAGCTTTTATTAAAAACTCGCGTTGTTGGTCTCTGATATAGAAAATGTTGATATATCTTGTTCATGTACTAGATAACTTCCTCTTAACAATTGTACTCATAATCCACGTTTTGTGGGACCTTGATACCGAAGAACAGTTTTACGGCAAAATGTCTGGGTGTCTGTTCTACGTCTATAGTCAACGTATTGTCTATACCATTCAGGTAATTTTCTCCAAGAATAGGTAATTCCCAACAAATCAGGCCGAACTCCAGCCCCTGTCGATTTGAAAAGGGTACTTTGACTTTTTTAACCTTTTATAAGAAATGAGTCCGAATTGTATGATTAAATTCTTTCTCGAATAGAGCAAAGAACGTTTTAAAAAATAGTGTAGGTCTCATTTTTGTTGAAATCTCTGAATTTTCGAAAATTACAAATGTTCAAATTTTTTCAGCGTCTTCCTACACCTACATTATCGAAGATATAGATTTTTTCCTTAATAAGATCTATTGCTTAGTAAAGAATCTTAAAATATGGCCGCGTACAATATTTCGAAAATACGAGTAGTGTTCATAAAATATTACTTGCAATGCAGACAATTAAAATAGTTCCCCTAAAATGGCTGCAACTTTTTTCTCGAATAGAGCAAAGTACGCTTTTAAAAATGACAGTTTCCATTTTCGTAGAGCTCTCTGAGTCGTCAAGAATTGCAAAAGGGACACGATGCCAGAAAGTATGAGCTTTTGTATAGTGTGTTTTTTCTAACCGTGTCCCTGGTAGGTATCAGCTGTTGACGGTTTCATCCAACCGGGAGTGTATACGTTGCTACAATGACGTCACTATGGTGACGTTCAAGCTCCCGTTTGGATGAAACCGTCAACAGCGGATACCTGCCAGAGGCAGAGTTGAATAAATCGCAGTATAGTTTCAACTATCAAAGATACCTTCGTAAGTTCGTAAGTACTTCGCATGATATTATCCTGCAAAGATTCGAGTTTTCCAGCATTTTTTCCGGATTCACAAATCATCTCTTCCTTGACCGTGATCGCAGCGCGAAGCCCAGCAGCGCGTGAGGGGGCGGGAGCCTGTTGCCCGAGGCGAAAATAACCGCTCCCCTCGCGTGACCCAGGCAGCGCTGGCAGGGGGTCGCCGAAACTCGCGCACGCGGGGGGCGGGGCTATTAAAAGGGCGGGCGCTTTCGCTTCGGCGCGGCTCTGGAAAGGATTTGCGCGTGAACGTCTGTATCTGTCATGAAAGTCGGAATGATCACTGGCACTCACCAGGGTTTTCGACAAGGCAACCCTTGTAACCCTTACTGAACCTATTCCCTTTTTAAAATACCTCGACATGGGCGCCAATGATCTTAGCAGTTGAGGCGCCCTCGAAACCTCAATCAATCGACAAGGCAATGTGATGGTATAAGAATTGTAGACAAGTATAATGTTAGTTTGCGTCGTAGTGTTTTTTTTTATGTGGATAAATGATTTGTTTGTATTTTTTGAAAAACATAGCGCGGCGATTGAGTGTTGAATTTGAGGAATAGATAACTTTCGTATTAGTTTTTTATATATCCATTTCTTATTAACGTCCAGTTAAATTGATATCAAAAGATCATGAAATGTTTAAGCATCCTTTTCGCTGCAGTATATAACCTTGCTAGTAGAAGGTTGCCTCTAGCTGCATTATATAAAACATAATGCCTGTTTATTTAAGCCATAATATTGAGTTGGATAATTTGAAGTAGTTTGTGTTCTTACCTGTAACGTTGAATGAATTCTGGCGACTCAGAAAAGCATCAGACGCGAACTGGTTCATGAGGATTCTCTACGAACATTTGCAGCCCTCAACTGTCACCAGCTAAGCACGAACTAGTCACAAACCGTGGACAGAAGCTACGGGCGTAAACTTCTAAGCGCACAAATGGCAGAGTTCAAACGAAAATGGGTAGACTCTTAGGTGTATTGTTTGGAGAATAATGTCAGGACAACACAAGCAAATACTCTACCATCAACTTACGTAATACGCTATAAATCATCCGTTAGGTTGCTGGCGAACGAAATCGTGGGAGACCAGATATTTAGAGAGATTTTCTCATTGTTTCGTAATGTATCATACAATCTACATATAAGTAACATATAAATACATTACTGAATAAAAAAGAATTATATGAAATATTTTTCTCTTAGAAATGCTTCTCTCTTGCCTGATCTTACGTTTACTGTGCGAGTCAGTTGAAAGTTCGAATACACAAACACTGTAAAAAAGTATACTTATGTTTTATTATTTTGAAATGGACCTCCTTCTAGAATATACTTCTTAGAAATTGTCGGGGAAGGAAGATTGGCTTGATCCTCATGTTTTGTGTGATTTACACGCTTCAGTCTGATTAAAGGGCTGGCAATCAAGAAAATCCATTTCCAGCTTCAAAACACTCTCAACTGGTTTCTATTCTAAACCCTATTCTCAATTGCCCATCCTTTTCCCACGAATGTGAAAAAAAATATTACGACCTCGCTGCCTCTGCAATGAGACTTGTCATTCTTAGAATGAATGGACAAAAGTCGAACTGTTCCGCTCTTCGGAAATAGCTTTTCCCAGAAGTTGGGTGTAGCAGATTGATGGGAAAATACCAAACGAACTGAGACAGGCTTTGAATGCCGAAAACTTCTCAACCTTTCCAAAGCTTCCAGATTTTGACGTGGCACCTGAACCACCGAGAACAGAATAAAAGGCCACAGATAAAGGTCGCTTTAGACGGTGTGCGTGGGGTACTCCAGTAGCAACGCATTGATTTTTTGCCGTGATTAATTGTTGAAATGGAGATCAGGCTAATTTTCACATTAGGAACACAATTCATTAAGAACCTGCATTTCTTATTAATCACAATGGGTGGCATGCGACTTTCCCCTTTTTATTTTCTAATGAAGTTCATGGCCGATTGCGTTGACTAGCCTGCTAACTCCGTTATAGCCAGCACGAAGGCCCCATAACATCGACGCGTTGACACTGAACGCTAGTTTTTGATAAGGGTATGAAAACATTTCTCGTGAGTACAAAGATAATTCAAGACTGTAATGACTTGCAAAGCTGTGGAAAACTTGGCGAAATAGTGACTTCAGTGAATTAGTAATGGAGGAATTTATGCGTCTGAAACACGGGCAATTCAAATTTAAATAAATGGGATCATATTACTCACTGCTAATTTCTGGGAAGATTGATAAAGTCCATAATTAATCCACTGATGTTATAGCTATTCAAATCGGGGAGATATATAGAGAACAATGGATGCATTTGAAGTTCGTAAATCGAGGTGAAAGCGGATATTTGTAACCACATCTGTTGTTTGTGATATCGTTCGTGTGTGGTTTAGTACTTTTTGAAATACGACCTCTGCAAAAGAAAAAAAATCCTATAAATAAGAAATGCGTTTTCGTGGAATATGAGTGTTTATACACCAAACTCAAGTACAGCTCATTTGCTTACTATGCGCTAATGGACGTAGGCGGGCAAAAATCCTTAACGAACGCCGTATTCCTGAATTAAAGTCAGTAAGGCTCTCTAAAAAATAGTGTGTCACACATGGTAAAAGCGATATTATTTTGCCTGTTAAATTGCGTCACTAGGCCTATCGGCCTAGTGTCGCAACATTTCCAACTCCCAAAATAAAATGTCACATTTACGATTCGTATAATATTATATGTCCATCCACCTCGGCTCCCCATCTGTACCTACTGAAGAATACGAATCCGGCAGCATCGATCGGGCCTCGTATCCAAATACGATCGCTCTGTTTGAGGTTCTTTGTTCCACTTCCCAAAATCCTTAACGGACGCCGACCGTTAAGAGTGACATTTTATTCTTCATTTTGGTCGCGTTATGTCGTAATAACTATCCAGTGTTACACAAAGTTTAGTAAATCTTGCTAGCTCGCTCTGTTATTTCATCCATACCGAGGTCAATTGCTCATTCAATTCTCCCCTCCCCCTATCTATACTTGCACAAGTACACGACTCCAGCAGCATCGATCCGATGTCGTATACTAATGCAATGGGTGTGAGGTATTTTATTTCAGTTCCCAAAATTCTTTACGGATGCCGGCCATTAAGAGTGCGTTTTTATTCATTTTGGTAGTGTTATTTAACCGTTATTATCCAAATGCGACAGCTGTGTCCTTATGAAGTACTTTGCTGCAGCGAGCACGTGGAATGCTGCATGATGTGTAGAGACCGGACTTTTATGTAATTACATACATTTTGCCTTTCTACCTACCGTTCTAAAAACTGTAATCTTGGCGAATCGTCATCCTAACACAATATCAACCATTTTTCGTTACATATTTTTTTCATATTTCGTACTACATTACATATTTTACACATTTTGCTATTTTCACAAAATATTCTTTTTATTCTATCAATATTTTTGATTTGATAATTTTTTATAAAAAGAAATATTTTCAAAAAATCGCACTTCTTCCTACATTTTTACGGCCTGCTTTCTACTCGAGGCTTGGTACGCTACATAAAATTACGGTCGGATGTTCTCACAGTCCGGCGCGCCTTGCTTCAGTTACCCCAGTGGCGGGGGAAGTGCGATTGAGTGACTGAGATCCGTTTCCACTTTAGGAGTGAAAAGTATCACTGACACGGCGTTTCGTGACCTTTAACTCTAAATTCCGAGAAACTTTGGCGATCGCAGACGTGCAATACTTCAATGAGAACGCTGCACGCTGCAGTGATTGTTTATATATCGCCAGTTTGTACAATGGCTTCTATAGCGGCTAGTCTGACTGCTAAACGACGGTACTGAATAGCAATACATGAAGGTTTTGCTACTGACGGGAAAGTTATATGGTGCAAAGCTAGAATTTGTGCTCTCCAAATTATTTTTAAAACGTTTGTTTATATTTTTAAAAATTGTTTAGGATTTTTTTATAAATGTAATTTCGTATTATGTATGTTTTATAATTAGTGTATTTTAATATTATATCAGATTTAACATTTATTACATATTCTTACTGTTTTCATTACATACTTGTGTATATTTTGAGGTTCCATAATACATGTTTTAATGATGGGTGGGTGCGCGTGTGTGTTGCAGGAGGCACCATGTCGTCCGTCAAGGTGGCTGTGCGCGTGCGGCCCTTCAACAACAGGGAGATCTCGCGCGACTGCAAGTGCATCATCGAGATGGGCGGCAACACCACCTGTGAGTACCTCTTTCAAGGCTCTTCTCCCCTCTCCCTGCCTCGCTTTTCCACATATCGCCTCATCGGATCTCGTCGTACCTCGCCTCGGCTTAGCCTGTCTCGCCCCCGCCTAAACGTCTCATCTCTGCTCACCTTGTCTCATTTTACTTCTCACTTCTATCTCGCCTCCCCTCTCCCTCCACTGTTCCCTTCCCTCTTCTCTTTTCTCCTCTCCCCTCTTCTCTTTTCTCCCCTCCCCTCTTCTCTTTTCGCCCCTCCCCCTCTTCTCTTTTCGCCCCTCCCCTCTTCTCTTTTCTCCCTCCCTCTTCTCTTTTCTCCCCTCTCCTCTTCATTTTCTCCTCTCCCCTACCTCGCCTCACCTCACCTCGCCTCATCCCGTCGCAGTCATTGGTTCTGATGAGCCCACCTTCCCAGATCCACATTATTTTCGTAGTTAGTGGTAATCATAGGTTTCTTCAGATATCAAAAACAAAAGAACAGGTAATTGTTAAAGTTAGTGGGTTGAAATAGATTGGCTTTTTTAATTTTCGACGGAAACGCCGACAGCCAAATGATGTAATGAATAATGACTGTTCCTACAATAAGTCAAAAGTGTTACAATATATACCTCCTGATGATAAATGCCTCAAAATGCAGTATTTTTGTCTAATACATTTACTGTTAAGCAAAAAAATTATTTCTGGCTGAAATGTAAGTGTGAGGACGGTTAAAGAAAATTTTGTTCTGAGGAAAATATCTGTTCCATTATACACCCTGAAATAGTAACGTGTCGCGCGCGCAGGGGCGAGATACTACACTTCAGTGCAACGAACATAGCTGTCGGACTGGTTGCCTTCTTCGACGATGCAGGCGCCAGGAACTCGCAAAATCGTGTCAGTCGAAGCTGTCAAACCCGTTCGTATTTCAACTGTGCTCTCATTATGTACTCGATATGATTCACGGAATATATCGCACACAATGATAAAGTATCTAACTCCCAAGACAAGCAAATTTGCTTGTAACGTAATGCTATTTGGTGTTGTAATGGAAAAACCTCGTTGCTCAATCAGTCGTAATCTGTAAAATTTTGCCGAGAAATGTTCGTGTGTTAGTTCTTCAAATAGCTTGTAGACGTTAATGACACTGTGAAGGCAGCTGTCATTTGTAAGAACGAATTCATTGTTATCTTCATAGGCAAGTGATTTGATTTCCCGGAAGTTCGGAAGATGGACGAAATCTTTTCAACTATTGCGAAAGCTAATAGTGCATAATGTGAAAGAGTAGATATTATTAGTAAATGACAGAATCGTGTGTTGTGGAAATTATAGTCATCTTGGGTACAGTGCTTCTAATCATTAAAGAACTTGCGCTATGACACAGAAAGTCCTACCTTTCGTGTATTTTTTATGCAATTTCTGAATAAAACTTTAGAATTTTTAGATTCTGAATTCCGTTTTAGACCGATCATTTCATTGAAGGTACTAGATAGTAGTGGTTGTCTTTCTGTGTCGAATTATATTTTTACCGTCGAATGCGAACAAAGGATTGGTGGTGTTTTCGAAAGCAAACTTATCACGATATGTCGCTTGACCTAGATTATTAGCACATAATCTCATTCTAAAGAGGTCAAGATTTTATGTAGAGCCCCACATCTGTACGTTTATCAACCGTCCAATTATATCTTTACACTAAATGCTTCTTTTGTTATTAGGTATTTTTCTAGAGCGCTCGATGTTACAGGCGAGTAGCTAATTTCTGCCTAGGCGAGTTAGGCAGCTGCCTAGAGCACCAAACAGTGAGGAAAGCACAGACGCGACATGGGACGAAAGAAATTAAAAATAAAAAAAGGTCGAGAATTGTGCAATATTTAAAAGCTTATGAAGGAAAAAATATATTTTCGAGCAAAATATATTTTAGAAATTTTTTTTAATGTCGGTAAAGTATACGTTTTTCCGCACGGCCACTCGTTTTATACTCGTAGTTGGATACCGCTTATGAACTCCTGTGTACGTGTTTTTGTTTTTTCGCGTTTCATGATTACATAAACCACGTCTCTGGGAGTGTCAGTACTTTCATTGTTTCATTGTTGTTTTCTTTACATTGAAACAAAAATACTCGTGATGTCTCAAGGGCAAGCTCTCTGTCAGTCATTGACGCAAGCCTATAAATGCCAATTAAAAATGCTATATTGAATATGTCAGTATTTAAGTATTATGTTGAGGATTAAGCTGCAGATTTTTGCCTATTAGCCTATTTTTATCCTTCAATTAAAAATGCAATATTTTAGGTTACTTATTCATTTTGAGAGATTAGTATTATTATATTTTAATACACCGAATGCTTCAAAATCAATAAGTAACCTAAAATACTGCGTTTTTAATTGAAGGATAAAAATAGACAAAAATCAGCAGCTTATTGATAATTGCCTGTTTCCGAGCGAAGAAGTCTTACGTCTTTTTGGTTTTCCTATTATGGGAGATGGTTTACCATTGCCTTCCACTACATGAGTGATGGTAGGGGGTGACGTAAAATGTGAAAGATTATAGATAAGGCAATGGGACAAATGTGAGAGTGTATGGTATGAGAAGCCAATCACTCCACAACCACAGAGCGAAAGCACCCAAGCCTAACGCGAGACTCGAGCCCTCAGCCTTCAGTTCTGCTTACTGGTAGCTTCTCCAAGCCACTTGCCACCGAGGAAGGCGTAAGGTTTGATAGGGTTTTCCACATTAATCGGGAGATTTTGGATTGAGTATCTAACGATCTAAAACGACATGATGTACGTTATAGGCAACTACATGTTGTCTGAGGTGTTCAAGGTTTTTTGCACAACATTTTCGTTCTAAGACTACGATAAAAGGCAGTAGTTCCGAAGTATGATGCCAGTGTGTGCAGCTCACGCTAAAATCCCAAATGCTATATCATCTCGATTTACATTGTTCGATGAGAGCTGTCCATCAACATGATTTTGCATCATGGGAATTTAGAGTTGGTAGCATCCTCTAATGCCACAATTGGGAACAAATTCCATGTATCTTGTACGTGTCACGTATTGTATCGTTAGAGTTAGCCTATGCGTAGAAGTTTAAAAGTGGTTTCGTTTCGTATACCAGATAGTGCGTCACACACAAAACGCCCTGCAGTGAAATCAGCTCAAATGACCTTCTCTATTAAGCGTTCACCTCCGTTAACAGCTCTTTTTCGTGAAACAGATTGTTCTTCCAATAAGACATGTGCAAATTCTCTGCTTCAGGTGGCCACCTTTGCTCGTGGCCAGTGGCCACGCACATTTCCTAGATCAAGCATGTCAATCCACTCCCGCATTACTTATTTGCTCGCCTGGAAAGTGAAGTGCTCCTGCAAGCACGGGCAACTTCCCCTAACTCCACTCTCATTTCCGCTCCAATACAGAGAGAATAATGTAAGCTCAAGGCGTGATCGAAGAACCATACGAAATAATTTATTGCATCATACGAAGAAATCTTTGCCTGATATTTTCCACTAAATAATCGATTTGAAATTTGTTTATACACATAACTACTTATTACTTAACTTTATGTTAATAAATCGTCTTTTTAAATTCTGACTTGCGCAATTATCACATTTTTAGGCAAACGTCAATTTGCCCAGAGGGCAGAAATGTGTGTGAAAGGCGAATTCTTTCCTTGTTTTCGTTTTTTCTAATGCATTAAATCGTTCAGTTATTTGATGTTTTGTAGCAATGATATGAAATAAATTAACAAGTCTCTATAAATTAATTCTTGCTTGCGGATGGGCAGCTCTTTTAATAGGCAAGAATCATTGTGAAATCTCCTAACTTATACGAAAGTAGTTAATGGAATGATTGTACTCTTAAGTAAAAGCGATTACGAAATCAAGTTGCCACTGATTCAAAATATTATATTTTACACTCAATCGACAATTTCAAATGTGACTGATAAATTTAATTTTAATAGTTCGTTTCTTTGTTTGAGTGGAAGAAAGGTAAATCGCTTTTGGTGCAATAACTGTCTAATTTCTCCAAAATCACAAGACGTGTCATGGGCCAGGTATTCAGCGCCACTCGGAAATTTTGTACTACCCTTAATTTTAAATCTGGCACCAGTTACTCTGCACGAAGTACTCGCGAACACTACTCGCATTACATTACTCGCGAAAAACTACTCGCATTACACTACTCGCGTTATACTTCCCCGCGACCTTGACACGTCTGTTACAGATATATGTATTAAAGGCTTGTATTAAAGAGATTTTGAAGTGTAGTAGATTAAAAAGCGGAAGAGCGTTGGAAATTACTGTTTATTAGTTATGTTTTCCTGTGACGAGATTTTCTTTATTACTCTGATTACTTAGAACAGTGACATCGTGAGTCTCTTATCTTGAAAGGGGATTAATTTCGGTGCAGATAACAAGATATGATTTGAATGAGTGTACCCTTTATGAAATAATACATCGTCCGTTGTAAAATCACGAAGTAACCTACCTCTGCTTCCCCTCTTTTCCTTGGCACCCGCCGGCTTTAGGTACATTTTTAAGTAACCATACTTTATTTCAGAGTAATTAGAAGTATTTAGCATTGAAGTTCGACTCCTATAACCTCATAACCTTTATTAAGGGGCCACCTCAATTATCTGCCAATTTTTACCTGAACCATGCGGCCGATTTAGATAGGTGTTTATTGTAATCCTGTGCGGCCAGAGTTGTTTGAGGGAAAGGGAAGAGGGCGCGGGGGGGTGAGGATGGGAGGCTCCACAGAAACGACAGTCTGACAACTGGAGAATTTTCGAGCTGTGAAGTCACAGCATTCGGACCAAACGCTTTCTGGGGACGGTCGTGTTCAATATTCATAGTGGTCACTCTCTAGAAAACATGGAAAACCGGGAAAGATCAGGTGATTTCATCGCTGGAAAAATCAGGACATTTATAAAAAAATCCTTAAAGTCAGGGCAAATTTTGAAATGGTTATAAAATGAGATATTATTACTAAAAAATGGTGAAGCTTTATTTTTTTACTCAATTTTTATTTGATTTTTTTTAATTTGTACTTCCGGCGAAATCAGAGAGCAGACTAATTAGTTTCAAGCTTACTTTAACATTTTTTTTAAATAACATGAAATACTCTACACATTTTATCAGTGAAAATGTTAAAAAGTGCTGTGGAAAACCAGGCAAAGTCGGACAAATTTGGTGGCCACCATTAAATTATTTTGTAGTGGCATTATTGATAATTTCAATGGTTGAAGATCGTGCCGCCAAAGATGAGTTGTTAGGAATCGTTATTCCAGCGGCGTCAGGGTGACGCGTGGCGACATGTGCTCCGCCATCTGCCGCCCTCGCTGCACCGCGGCCGAGAACGCTGCCGCCAGATGCGTCAGTTGATAATGCACTGCGCTAACCTTTCGCTCGCCCAGACGAGATAACGACCGTCAGCTCATAGGGATGCCACGTACAAGATTAAACACCGAGATTTCGAAACATCGATAACACTATTCTAAACATCGATGCTTGCGGACGTCGAGTGTTTCAATTAATTAAATTTTCAAATTGGACTGGAGGTCTGATGTGGCGAAAACAAGTGCGCGCCTCTTGGCATGGGTTAAACGTTAACGAACATAAACCATCGATGTTAGTAAATGGACCATAAGCCCACCAGTATCTCTTATTTTATTTGCATTGAAATATATTTACTATAAACTATGTATTAAATATAAATTTATATAATTAAAACGAAAATAGAATTCACGGGGATATTATTCTATAGAATGTGATAGTGTAATATAAAGGATGCGAGTTGTCTTCGTGTACCTTATGAATGTTGAAATCTGGAAATTTAGGAATATCTGCTCAGTGATCTCTTAAATCTGGAAACTTATCTAAAGATTTCAAACAGGCTACTCGGTTTTCTGTACTGTTCATTGAACTGAATTCTTCGGTTTCGGTAGACCCGTCAAGTGGGGCTTCCCAGGATATCTGATATTACGATTTTCGGACTTGTAAATGCTCGTATTTCACCCACGAACGTACATTAGTTCAACTTAAGTCAAAACTACTGGAATACCTCCCCTAGAAGGTAAAAGCTGACTCCACACTGCGCTTACCTCGCACTTCCCTTTTCTGTAATGATGATTAAGGGCTGGATATAAGCACTTTTATAGCGGGTACATTACTGACCTCTGTGGTAATGGTGCACATTATCTAAAGATCGCGACTAATACGTAAAATATGAAGTTAAATTAGATCCGTTTACTGTTTTTACCCATTTAGAAACAGTTGTTTTCGCCATTTCACATTTTTAGCCACTTAGGAACACTTTTCAGTTTCGGTAATATAATGTAAGGAAGTACTAGTAAAATTATGTACAATATTTTTGTAAAAGTTAAAAATATTTGGCAATATTGAACCCAGAGAGAACAATTACAGCAAGGCGACGAACAGAAATCGGAATCTAAAAATTTAAAAACAATTTCTAAAGTAGGACCGAAATCAAAACAGTATTTGTTTTCATTAAGTGAAACCGTAACCGAATGAACGATTTCAGTTTCGATTTTTAAACGATCTTTGTTGTTTCGAGCAACTTATTACGTTCAATTAGCATTTGGATAAGTGACTGATGTTGAAAACAACAGGTGTCCGACTTTCTGATATTTTTCAAGTACCTGCAATAGATAAAATGTTCTCTTTTGCTTTAGTAGATGCCTGCGACAGGAATTATTTATTTTAACTCTTCAAAATTTAGTTCAGGCATTCCTGTCGAAATTGAGCCTATCTCAGTCTTTCTCCACGGCAATATTCAAACGAAGAAATGAAAAAATATGGGAAAACAATTACAGAACCGAAACCGGAACGTAAGTATTGAATTAACCGATATTATGATTGATATCGAATCCGGATTGTTGTTTAAAAAGCTTTAATGCTTTGAATTACAACCTAGTGTGAGGAACACTATTTTGAAACATACGGCAAACATTATTTTATCATTTCTTTTTAAATAACGAAATATCTTGACATTTTTTGAGATTAAAAGGGGAGAGCAAACCGTACGCAACCTGTCGTAAATACGAATTCAACCCTCATAATAAGCAGCTGTTACAATATAAGTAGGATGGGCGGGATAAACACATTTATCAGCTACCCAGTAGTGTTTACAGCTGTAGGGATTTCAGTAGTGATGCCAAGAGTACAGTTTGGACCACGGAACATTTACAGTCTTACAGTAACGTACGAAACATTGATTTTGAAACGCTGCTCTAGGTCAATTTGATCGTTTTCTACTTTATGTGCTTTTCGTCAGGGTGCATCCGTATTTGTTGTGCAAAGGCCGATCACTTCTCATTCAAGTTCTAAGTTGTTTATTTCTTTTCGTTCACTGGAAATATTCCTTCTGAAATATTTACCTTTACTACAGAAACTTGCTTTGAAAAAACTGCAGAAATATGGAGATGCATCTATTGGAAGGACATCCAAAACCCTGAATAAGTAATCCAATAACTCTGGTAACTTCTGTTGTATTTCGGATTATTTGAATAAGTTAGTATTGAGTCACGTTTTGATAGGATTAACTTTGGGAATTTACAAATAACTCCCGTTATAGCACTTTGTCCCAGCAAGCTAGCTTTATCTTTCTGATTACGCCCGAGACGAACGTCTAGTTTAGCGGTATTCTTATCGTTCCCATTATTCCTGAAACCACAAACATTGTGTCTGTGTGATTAAACTTGACACAGTGACGTAGCTGACTGGAGTTTGTTTTTCTTCAGTCTCTAAGGAACTTTACCGCCCTTCCTTTGCTTGACTTTGCATGAAGGCAAGCAAGGGTTAAACAACATGGAAGATGGAATGATTTCGAATTGGGAAGTTACGCAGACATGGCAAAGATAAATAACATTCAGTGGCTTCGAGAATTATTCATAGCGGTATATCGGCGATTGATGCCGAAAACCTGTTTCTATTATATTGTACGCGTTAGTGATTAGAAAGTAAGGTCAAACAATTTGCTTTTTTGTTTCAAAGTATTTGGTTTATACTTCTCTGCTGCCATATGTCATTAGGTACATTTATACATTTGATATAGTGTCAACACATTTGTGACAACAAATTATTAATTCCCAGACATTATCAGATATCTAATATATGTATTCCGAATATAAATTGATATTGATACGTTATTTAAAATAAATAATTAAAGGTACGAAAGGCTTTTACTTACGATTAAAAGATTTTGTAAGACCTGCATAATGTTTTGTTATTTTAGAGAAACGTTTAATACTGTTTTACTCACTAATAAAAGAGGAATCGATTACATTTGTTTCCGAAATAATAGACCTTGATTGATAATTTATTACATACAAGTAGTGTAGTTTTTCAATTACGAGCAAGAGCTCTACCGTGGATCTACTGTTCTGATATCGATTTAACGAAAGTATCGATCCGCAAAAACTCAGCGCAGAAATAAAACGCACTGACAATTTAAATGTCGGGAGTATGGCATCGATTCCTTTATCTGACGGCAAATTAGAAAATAAACTGATGTACGTATGTGTAGCGTTAGGTTTCCGATAGATATGAAATGCCGGAATCGCACCAGAATAATTGAGAAGCAAGCTTCATTGTTAGGTTTCATCATTATTATAAACGGTAACAAATTAGCTGTAATTATTCAAAATTTGTATTTTTTATTATAATCGAAATGTATCTTGAAATTTGAAACAGTTAATTTTTAGGTGAGGTATAGTTGCATTTATTTCGACATTAAGTATTAATTTTTAACGTTTTGTGAAATTTGTATTTTCACATCATCAAATAACATTATAGAAAATCTATAAAGAAGAATAATATGGATAAAAACTTATGATATGGTAAATACGAATTTGATAAGAATTTGAAAACATACTGAATAAGAAGACTCAATTTTGTTGTTGGCGAGTTTTCTTTTTGCCTTTTATCCTCGTGCTCACATTGTTTTGCATTTCCTAAGGGACGATTCAAGAGCTTTCAACTTAACAATTACACTATTTACATGTAAAGACTCTCGTTAATCATTATAAATATTTTTTCTGTTTCTCTCCTTTACAAATATTCTACACATTTTACGTGACAATGTGAAAATACAAGTTTCACGAAACGAGAAAAAACATGATTTAATAAAAGATTAGGTGGAATTAAATTCAATTTTACCTCATCTGACTAATGTGTCAATTGTCAGAAATATTTTCCAATATATATAACTTACAGAAAGTCAGCATTAAATTCATTAAACAATTAAAACAATAGATTTATTTTTTACTGACACGTTATTGCTTGATATTGCCTTCGATACGGAGCTCAATATACATTGCATAACTTACCTGGATCGAGAGGGTCGTGGTTACGAGAGAATATGAAAAACTTGAATGATACATTTTCCTTTACGGAGAGAATTATAAGAGGAAAATATGAAAACAATTGAATGATGCTATATGTTCTCTTATGGAGGGAATTATGAGAGGGAAATATGAAAACAATTGAATGATGCTTATGGAAGGAATATGGGGGAATTGTACTCGGCCCAAAGACCCTCCAGCATTTTGTCGCCGCTCGATCATTAGAACTCCTATAACGTCCTCGGTGCGTAAATTAGTCAAGCCTCTGTGGCAAATAATGTTGAATTTCTGCATAAGCGACGTTTAAATTTCGCGCCAATTTGACGGCAGTTTGCGTCATCTCGGCTCTTCCCCCAACACAAGGCTCGTGTGGTGCATCGCCCTTTGTGCTTCTCCACCATGGCGGACGGGCCCCGGCGCCCGCAGCCGCGCCGGCGCCACCCCCACCCCACCCCCGCCCCCCGCCCCCCCGCCACCACCCCCGCCCCCCGGCCCAGCGCCCGGCCGCCCGGCGCCGCCGCCGCCGCCGACTGTCGATAGCATGCGGTCGATAGCGCAGGGCTGCCACCCCTCGGCCCGCACGCGCCCCCGGGGCCTTGCAGCTCTCCAACAAAACCGGAGACAGAGATCGGGGGTGCTACTATAGGAGACTCTAGTGTTGCGGGGTGCAGCTGCAGGTTAGGCTCGCTAACTTCCGCACATAAAAATTGGCTCATTTGTGAGAAACACGAAAAGTGCCTTCTAAATGTTCAATTATTCATAAGAAACCGTTGAAGAAAGCGCGGACATCGAGGCTATCGTGTGTATATCGAGGCTATCGTCTCGCGAACCCACGCAGCAGCCACGCACGGTTTGAAGAACCGTTGGCAGCAGTTTGTATTTGAGTTGCTGTAAGAAGGTGATGCAGGAGAGCGCGCCACTGTGATGGTCTCCACCACGTTGTATGGGAGTTAGAACGCCCTGCGCGCCCCGCCGCTCAGCGGCGCTCCTCTCAGCCCTTCCTTCCCCTTCGCCCAGCGCTCGCGCCGCTGCTTCGACTTCCCTCCTCTCCTCCTCCTCTCCTCCTCCTCTCCTCCTCCTCCTCCTCTCCTCCTCCTCCTCCTCTTCTCCTCCTCCTCTCCTCCTCTTCTCCTCCTCCTCTCCTCCTTCTTCTCTCCTCCTCCTTCTCCTCCTCCTCTCCTCTCCTCCTCCTCTCCTCTCCTCTCCTCCTTCTCTCCCTCTCCTCTCCGCCGACCTCCGCTCCTCGACCGCTTCTTCCCCTGCCCCCTTTCAGGGGCGGATCCAGCCGATCGTTTTGTGGCGAGGGGCATCATAAATTAAATGCAGTGGGACGTCGATTATCTTAACTAATTGGGACCAGGTATAAGTTCGGGTATTCGATAATTCGGATAACCGAACATAATGTCTGTGTAGGCTACAGTTGCACGAAAATGCGATGGGTTTCCTGCCAACAATGAACATTCCGAGTGAGTGACCGCTGTCGAGCATTTACGATCGGTTGTTTGACCATGTATCGTCAGTTCTCTTACATTTAAAGGTGGCGAAAAGCGTTTTACTGCTAATAATAAACATTTTGAGTTTTAAACGTTTATTGAAGGGTTTGGCAAAGTGCCCACCCCGGGGACTTGTGCCCCCCTGATAGAACAGAGGAGTAGCTGTGGAGTAGTAGTCCACACTGGGGTTCCACTGGCTCCCCCCTTTGCTGCATGCCCATCGCCCTCAGTTTTTGCCCTTTGCTCTCTGACTTGCCCCTACACCCTAAACCTTACCCTCTGGCCGTATACTCTGCCCCCGCCCTTTGTCCCATTGTCTTGTGTCCCCCTGTCTTCTGCCACCCACCTCACTCTCTACCCTCTGTCCCCCTGCCCTGCACTGTCTTCTGCCCTCTGTCCCCCTGCCCCGTCTTGTGTCCCCTACTCTTTGTTCCCTAAGTTCCCTGACCTCTGATTACTTTCTGCCCCCGCCCTCCGCCTGTCACCTATTTTCGGTTCTCTGCCCTCTACCTCCTGCACCCTATGATCTCCATCTCTCCTTTCAGCCTCCCACTTTTCGTGCATATTCTTCCGTACTCCATTCTGCGTCCTCTAGCTCCGGCTCTTCGTCCTCCCGGTTTACCCCTCTGCACTCGTTGCGGCAGTTCGCTGTTCTCTTCCATCTTTACCTTCCGGTCTCTACGCTCCGTCACCGCCTTCCTCCGTTCGTCCTACCATTTCCATCCTCCTGCGCAAGTTATCTCTTTTATCGTCGCTCTCTCGTTCTCAACCCTTTCCCTCCGCCCTCCACACTCCACCGTCTTCCCCTCTTTCCTCATCTTCCAACCTCTATTCTCAACCTTCCGGTTGTACATACAGTACAAGTTTTCTTTTGATAAAATACTACTGGATGAAGAAACTAGTGGTGCTAAAACAGCAGGTACTTTCTCGGCCGTACTTTCACCCAAAATTACGCGAAAAGTACTCAGATTTTCGACAAATTGTACTTGACCTTATTTCAAAATCAATCTTTAAGGAACGATTTCAGTAAGGCAACAGTACCTGTGTATTCATAATTGTAGTTGTAGGAAGAATCGGAAACTAAATTTGAACTTTTGCAACTTTCGAAAAATCAGGGTTTTCAACGAACTTGACACCTACACCATTCTCTTAAACGTCCTTCACACTATTCAACAACAGAATTTAATCAAAAACGGTGCAGCCATTTTTTTGAAAATTGGGAAAATGTCACAGGGCTTCATGAAAATTAAATATCGGTTTCAAATTCAAGGGACCTTTACCAACATAGTTAAATTGAAAATAAAAAATAACGTGCGCTGTTGAATTTAATAACAAGAAAATTTTCCTCTCGTGTAATAGACAAGTCGGCGTCGGGAAACAAGTACAAATTTAATTTGAAGACCTTGCATCAGCGACACAGCACGGCGCACTAGCCACAATAAACGCGCCTTTCGCCTCCGCACACCAGTGGCGGATGGAGGCCAAAAGTCTTGGATTTTCGTTTGTTACTTTCCTTTATACGGCACAATATTTAAATATTTGTTTGTATTAAAATTATTTAAACAATAATATTGTATATTATCATATATACACTACAAAAATAATATACGATATACTAACAATTGTTTATTTAACAAAAATCTATGATCCTATCACTGCACAGTCTTCTGCCCTCTATCCACCTCCCTTGGCTTCCCTGCCTGTCCTCTTGCCCTATGTCTGCCCTGCCCTGTCTGTGATATATAATCTTCGCCCCCCCCCCAAAAAAATTATCGGCTGGATCCGCCTCTGCCGCACACCGAGACAATACCAAAACCCTGTGCCACATGACCGCTACCGTTAATTTTGACCTGTCGTTATGCTACAGATAGCCTCCAAGAGCGCGGGTAGAAAAGTAGGGGAGGGGAGTATGAGCAACGGGATAATGCTGAAGGACCCCTCCCCACCGATGATTGTGACAGTTCAGTTTGATCGCCCGCTGCGCTGTGGATCGCTCTCATGAGCGCGGGGGGGGGGGGGAAGGCGATGCGCGGACGAAGGGCACAACGAGCGGGAACGACGGGGCACTGCCCGCTCGCGTTGATTTTGACCCTCTTCGCCCGTTCAATTTGACCGGTCGCTACCCAATAGATCAGTGTTGTGAAGGTCGATGCAACGAGTGGGAGTCCGGAGCGGGCTGCCCCGTTCAATTTGACCACCTTGAGAATTGAGTGAGAGATGTGCCGGGAAAGGGGTGGGGTGGGCGGGGCAATGCTCAAGTCCGCCCACGTTGAATTTGACCCCCTTTGACCATTCAATTTGTTCGGCCGCTACGCTACAGATCGCTTCTAGGAGCGCGGTGGGAGTAAGGGGAGAGATGGAAGGGTGAGCGGGAGAATAATGCCCATGGCCACCCCCGTTTATTTTGACCGCCTTCGACATTTCAGTTTGACCGGCCGCTACTCTACAGATCCCACCCACCCAAGAGTGTCATAGGAAAAGCGGGAGAGATGGGAGGGGACGGGAGCGGCGGGGCAGTGTCCATGGCCGCCCCCCCCCATTGATTTTTGATCTTCGACAGTTCAGTTTGACCGGCCTGTACACAACAGATGCGCCCAAGAGCGCGGGTGGGAATTGGGAAGAGTTGGGCAGGCGGGAGGCGGGGCGGGACCTTCAACATTTCAGTTTGACCGGCCGCTGCGCTACAGATCCCACCAGCCCAAGAGCGCGTGGGTGGGAATTGGGAAGAGTTTGGCCGGCGAGGGGCGGGGCGAGGCGTGGGGGGGCGCGTGGGAGCGACGAGGCAATGCCCAAGGCGGCGGGGCCGCGGGCGGTCGATGCCAGGCCAAGCGAGGGGAGCTGTGGGAAGGGAAGGGCGGGGTGAGGAATCTTTCATGAGGCTCCTCGCGGCCTCGCCGCAGCCGCCCGCCCTCCCGCCCCGCTCAGCGCCCTCCTCGCTCACTGCCGGCGAAGCCGAAGAGTTGACCCGCAATAAGAGGCTCTGCCGAGCGATTGTGATCTACTACAAAAGAGGAAAATCGGCGGGATAGGAAAATATGCAAAAGTACTCCAAAAAGTTCGCAATGTTTTGTTAAAAGATCTCCGACCTGGGAGTTTTGAATGCTCGTTTGTCGTGCTCACCACAAAAGGCAACTTCTGGCAATATGTTCCACTCCGAGCTGGCATGTGCGGAAACCGAAGAGTCCAAATTGCTTCTAAGATTTACTTCGTAATGCAGCTCGAATTCTCACAGCTTGTTATCTTTACTTTGGTTTTTCTATACTCTCGTACATTTTGTAGTAAACTCTTGGGGTATCCAACAGTTGGGTATTTTGATGTTGGTGAGCAGCATTAACATCAAGGACAAGGGGAGGGGTTAAGTCAGGTGTCGTCAGATCTCTGAATTGGCCCTCGAGAGCGCATCTACGCCTGACAGAATTGTCATCAATGCCCTGTTTCTATGATTGTTATCATGTTTGTTTACTGAATTCTCACTGAAAGGTCAAAAGTTTTAAGGACTACTAGGGAAACTGTTAGGAAAACAATTTTACTTAAACTATTTTGAATGTTTTTTAAATTACTAAGGAAGACTGTGAAATGCAATGTGTCAACAGGTTGCTCCTCACTAAGTCACCGCCACATTTTAAATGGATTGATTGATTTAAAATGCGATTCCGGATATGCAGTGCTAAAAAATACATGTGGAGGCGCACCGATCTATTATTAAATGTAGTGTCATCATTTATTTAGAATGAATATGAGACATGCTTACCGTGTAGGTAATGTAGGTAGAAGCATTAGAACCAATTTGAAAATTCAATAGAACACGTAGCACATAAGTACAATACACTATTATCGAAGGGGAAATGTATAAAAGAAAAATTTGAAGTCCTTGCCTCTCACCTGTTCAAAAATTGAAAACGTCCGCCAATACTGTTGCCAGTTTAAGTATCTTTACGTTGGAAGTAAGAATTGTTCAGTAGGCCCCTCTTGACTCCCCGTCCGATGTCACAGTGTCCAGTCTTAATTCGGTTACGGCAGCTCCATAGTTCGCTTCGCGGGGCTTCCCTACCCGCAACTTGTTTTTTCCGGAGTGCTGGACTGACTCTTAAAAAGGAGGTATTCCCAAGTATCTTACATAATAGGCAGATTTTTACATTGCCTTTCTTAATGCGAATCTACGAGCATTAAGATCTATAGAAGTGGTTCAGAATAAATGTTGCAAACTTCTTGGGCATGTAGGGAGGTCGAAAATGAATACCTTTGCGCAGTAAACACATAGCGAGACATTGTATATGTCCTATAAGTTTTTAACATTTATTCCCAAAATACTGTGTATGGATAATACGCCAAGGAAAGATGACGTTTTTTTATCATTAAAAAAACCATCGACACAACTGGATAGGGAAGTTCTGCCCAGGGCTGAATCAAACAAGCGAAAAAGACGAAAGAAAAGAGTTATCAGATTATGATACAAAGATAACATCAGACACTCATGCAACCTGCAACTTGCAGTCACGCTGCTATACACGTTAGCATCGTGCATAACTCGGAAGCGATGCATCTTATACGTTGTATAGAGAAATTACTCTTGAATTACGAAATTACTTTACTCTAAGAAGGGACCACTTTGACAGATCGGGAAATAAATGAACGGCATGCAGGGTAATCACATTGCAATACATAGGGCTGAAGCCGTTTACAAATGAGGTAACTACAAACGAACGCTCTGACGAAATGAATACTTGGACGTAACTTGCATTTATGTTACCAGCAGTGGCCAGGTGTAGTACCTGTCAAAGCGGTCGCTTAGAGTAATCTCTCCATACCTTTATTCTTTGTGCTTGACGTTGTTGGGATTCGTTGGGCTTCGGCAGAGGCAACGTTGCCACATTTACTTCCTTTGCCGCATGCGCGCTACACAAGTTTTGTGGGCAAACTGAAACGTATACTGGGTTTCAACCTAATAATTTTGATATTATTCAGATCAATACTTGTATTGCCGGGATACTTTTAATGAGATAAAATCTTGATGTTTAGTGTCGTAAATGTCAGACAGAAGCGGTCAGCTGTAGAATGCTGTCTAATTTTCATTTATCCATCTGCAGTTTGTATCAACAACGGTAGGTTACGTAACTGGAAAATCTGCTGCTATTGCAGGTCGCTAGGAAACCAATGTTGGCGTCATCACGTGTGACTCAAACATCAATCACCAAGCAGTTTGGTGCAACGGATGTGTACTTTAAACCTGGTTTTCTTATTTCTACAGAGCATTTTTTTTATGCTGCAATACCAGAATTGAACAATTTTGGACGTTCTTTACATTTTTCGAGGATGTCCCCACTATGTGGCACGAATTGTTAGAAACTTTCGAAATTGGATTCCAGTACGAAGCTATTTTGACTTTAAAATGATTTAAAAAAGCATGGCGGAATGCCCCGCGGGCCAAATAGTTACTTCTTTTGTATTTGAATTACGTTTAACATCATTTATTCTGTAAGGGGCAATTGGCCTGGGCACCGTTAGATCCCAGGGTTCCTACTCGGGCATCCATACACGAACCCGCGATGTCTCGAATTCGCTTAACCTTCATGAATTCACGTATGGTCCGATTAAAATAAGTTGGTGATTGACAGTTGTGCTTTTGAAGCTGTAGCTTCATACAATATGAGGGTATGATTTCTTTACTTTAATAAGTATATATTTCTAGTGTTTACTTTCGTGTCCCGGGAGCACGTGCTCAGTGATACGCAAACTGTCAACGTCGCTCCCTTCCATTCGTAACTGTCAATCACCAACTTATTTTAATCGGGCTATAGTTAACGAATTCGGCTAGCAACGCCGGTTTCGCAATCGTGGTCTTTCAGTAGAACCATTCCAGCATTCGGCTGGATGACCGAGGGAAACCACGAAAACCCCGGTCAGGATGGCCGGCACGGGGATTGAACTCGGGCGTCCCGAATGCGAAGTCGGCGCTCTACGTCCTGAGCCACTTCGCTCGGTTAAGAACTTACTCATACGATAACATAAACGATCAGTAGCGCTAGCTGCGACGCCGCTGTGACGGCGCCTGATGACCGAGAATGTTGAAGACTTGTAGTTCCCGAGTTCGATCGCCAGCCGGTGCCGGAAATTTGCTTGACGTAAAGCAAAGTTTGTGTCGCCTGCCGGTATGGATTACGTAGGTCAATGCTCTCTGATCCGCGGTTTTCTTGGTTTCCCTAATGACATCCGGGCGCACGGCGGAGCAGCACTCTATAACGCTACGGGTCACTGACAGTGCATGGAACCTCTGTAATGAAACTTTCTAATGTAAACAAAACCACAACCTTGTAAATGGATTAATTACAAAGTTCTGATATTTAAAGCGCAAAATCGGTAACCATTTTCACAGGTAGAGATAAATACGCAGATTCTGTTATAAGTTTACCCTAAACTATAAATTTTTCAGAAAACCCTAAGTGTTTGAATGATTTGATTTGATGGATCGGAGAACATAGATTTCGGTGAAAACTCAGCCTACTAGCAGCTTAGGGAGCGCTAGTGTTGTTCACTGTCAGACGGACAGACGTTCTGCCATAAACCAACTTTTCGCTATCAAGGATACAGAAAATGTGGATTCGTGCTACATAACGTGATAGAGGAAGCATGTTTCTACTTATAAGGAGCATCCGCTTTTTCTGTATCACGGCGCCACAATTCGATTTTTTCAGTGTAATAATCTCCGTTCGGCGCTATAACATTACAATACTTCCTCTGTATTACGTAAGTAGTATGCAAGAAAATGAAAAAGAAAAAAAAAAAGAATAATAAGCAAGGATGACGCACAAAATCGTGAAGGGTTCCAACGAATGTACAATAAACTATGAACCTGTTCCGCTGCGTTTCAACTGTTTCGGTTCCTCTCAGCCTTCCGAGCGTTCTGCACTGCGGGTTGCCTATGAAGGCCCCTCGAAGCCAGTGGAGTGGGAATCGCTGGCATGTCCTCCGTGTTCTTTCCTTGATGGCCTCTGCGGCAGGAAATACTTCCGCCCGATGGATGACGTCATTGAAAGCATGTGGTGGGCACGCGTGAGCTGGGACAACTGTAAACAAACGCGTCGCTGGTGGTGAGCATATGTCGGTGATGTCAGACGCGTTTGGTGTGCTGCCTATATAACTTTATTATTATTGTTGTTATTATTATTATTATTATTATATTATTATTCCTCTACTTTACGACTAAAGATGTTACGAGTCGTTATATAAAAACTACTCCAGGTTGCAACTACCTAAGGAGCATATAAAGGGACTGTCGGTGTCTCTACAATACTTCGCGCAAATATGTTCACATTATTATTATTATTATTATTATTATTATTATTATTATTATTATTATTGTTATTATTATTATTGTTAGTATTAGCGAATAGGCCAGTTCTGATCACGCTACACGTTCTCTTCCGAGGCCCATTCATATTCTACCGTGAAGAGAGACGTGTGTATATATGGGGATCAGCTTTTCGGCTGTATCCCTTGTAAGACAAGGTTGTTAAGCCTTGAATTGTTAATTATGAGGCGATAGGATGATAATGATGAGGGATGGGTAAAAAAATTGTGTGAATTGCGCAAAAGTATCAAGGAATGGGCTGGCGCATTGACGTGTAGAAGAAACCAGTCACTTGTACGGTACAATTCAGGTCTCAAGTGTCGAATCCTCTTCAAAATCTATGAGGGACGTCTTTGATGTCCCTCATTTTGATGTGGTTGATGTGATCATCTTTGATGTGTTTACTGTTTGTCTCGTTGACATAAGAACGTTCGACATTCTCAGGTCTTGGAGGTTGAAGGGCGCCCCTCTTGTGCATCGTCTTCGAGCGACTGTCGACCGTTCCTGAACCGCACATATCACTCGAAAACCTTCACTTCGGCTTAAGCAATCATGACCATGCGCCGTTTTCAGTAATTCGAATGTTTCCGAAACCCTTTTTCTCAATTAAACAAAATTTTATCGCTGCACTTAGCTTCACCGCGCAAATTGTGACCCAGCAACAAAAACACATCTACTTCAAACACACACACAGTCTGCTACTAAATACATTTTCGACGCTGAAATCTCCCTTGTGTGTAACTAAAGAATGATGCTAACTAGTTCCGACTTCGGATAATACATGGCACTCGTTTTATACAAAATTAGTATCGGAACTTTTTGAATGAACTGTGTAGTTCTGGCCTCTATTAAAACCTCTTGACATGTAGAAAATGGCAAAAATCTTTGTATTTAAAACACTGAAGTTTTCGTTTAGAAAGAAATTTGAGCTTTACATTCAACCAAATTTCGTGATTTTTTTCTTTAAATGAAAGGTAGTGGGCCCTAGATGTTTCATCGTTTGATATTATTAACCGGTTTTATTGTATAAAAACTAAATTTTAATAAAATCATAAAATTAATAAAATGAACGTTTCTCTGCCTTTATTTGCTCATATTTCATTTTGTGGGTTGTAACCGATCTATTGTAATCATTTAACATTTGCTTTTCGTGAAACGTGAGTGTAAGGTTGTTAGGTAAGCTATGATATAGCGAGTTTTGTTAACTTCGAAGAGTGGTTTTGAAAGCCATGTGAAGTATGTAAAGGCAATATAGCAATTGTCTGACATGTCTCCTTTCACAAGAAAAACAACAACAGTGGTTGTAATTATGTGGTGCATTACGTTTTTAAGGATAGGAGGGCAGTAGAATTTCTTTGTATATTTCCCTACAGTATACATGTACAGATCTTGGTAAATATAGGACATTTCTCTTACATTTTGAAAAAGATGTTGAATTCTGGACTCGCAATAGTTATTGAATTGTTCCAGAATGTGTAAATCTCCCTTATTTCATTAGTCTTCGAGACTTAATTTCGAATGACATGAATCAATGTTTTGGGGGTTTTCTATTTTCCGCGTAGTGAATATGTAGAACTTTCCTAATTTTCCTAACTTCTATACAGCCACATCCCACGTATATCTAGTTTTCGGCGTGCATGCTTGCTGCTCGAAATTTTAACATTATGTCTCAATTTCCCAAGCTATTTTTCAATTGATTCATTTCGGTTGGATGTTTTCCGGATACATTCTTTCAAATGTAAATCTTGAAATGATGTCATGCACTTTTTTTTAAACATTTTAGTAATTGTTGAGTAATATCACGAAGAGGAGGAAAAGTTTCGATATCCGCTCATTCCCACTAGTTCTCCTAAGGCTTTTCCAGCGGAACCCTGTTACTGTCTGCACCTGCGTTTGCCAACTGATGGAGAAATGACGTCAGGGCACCGTACCCTGACGTTGGCGGCGGTGGTGTAGCGGTTAGCGTATCGGATGTTATACCCAAGTTCGCGGGTTCAAACCCGATCGAAGCCATGGACTTTTAGGAACGAAAAAATCCTTCGTACGCTTTCCTTCGGAGGGGAAGTGAAGCCGGCTGTCCCATGTTAGTAGATTTACATGCATGTAAAAGATCCTCAAGCCTAAATGACGCCTCTGAGCAAAATTCAAAATCGCCTGTTTCGTCGCCCATGGAATACCTTCTTTCTCCGCTAGTTGGTGAAAGGAGCTTAGCGAAATTTGCGTGGTCAGAAGGAAGAGCAGGCCTCATGGCCTGAGTCTCACCACGTAAAATAAGACATTAATTCAATTCAATTCAGTTCAATTCCCCTCCGCGAAAAGTCCCTCGGAGCAATGCGAGCAAAAGGGAGAGGCACGGAAGGAGGAATCGACAGCCTTAACAGTGGGCCATTGCTTTTGTTTCAGGCAAAAAGAGAGCCCATTTACCCCCGTTAATTTTCTTTCGATTTGGAAACATTTTTTTTCTTTTGCAGATACCGTAACAATGGCGAAGTGTTTAGTGTGTTCGAAAGAACTGCATTACGTTAAAACGTTCAACCTACAGAGACATTACGCAAATTTACAACCAGAGAAATCCGCGAGATGAAAATAATTTCTGAGAATTGACAGATAGCCTGCAATCATGAGATGACTAAAGGATTTGAGTAAAGGATTATGGGAAAAGTACTGAAAATCACGAGGATTTACAACGTTCTCAAAAAAACCGTACATGAAATAATCAAGTCTGGAATCCAATTTCCCCTACTCGACCCCTTCTGAGTATCTATTTGTCAACATTAATTATTGGTTCGGGACGAACTAAAATTGTGTTCGATTATATATCACATTGGATAAATTATGATTGTACTAGACTGTAAAAAATGTCTCTCCAAAAATATTATATCGTATAAAAATGGAATTATAGTACCGCTTACGATAGAGTCGGATATTGTTTTGAGTTATGTAATACTCTGTTATATTTTTAAAATTTTTATTTTTATTGAATCATAAAAAATGAATGATAATTACCATTTAAAAACGTAATTATCGAGCAAAACTTTTCCCCCACATCGGTACCATCATTGCAACACTGTATGCCCGTCGCCGCGTTTGGCACTGCGCAACTAGCGGTTCAGACCAGGAGAGCAGATTTTTGTGACGTCACAGAGCATTGAGTGGGCAAGCGCTGGTCTACACCTTTCATGCCGTCTAGTGCAGTGGTGTCAAGATGTCCTGGTGGCTGTGGCACGCCTCGTGGCACCGTAGCATGCCAAGAGCTTCTCTGCTCAACTAGCGTCGGGAAAGGGAACTATTACGAGTAGTAGTAACGCCGCCGTTTTACAATAGGGATGGCGTTGTCTCTGCTGGCGGGGTGATAAACTACATGGGGGAGCGATTTCGGCATGGCCCTCGTGCCACGGACTACCGCTCGTGGCATCGAACTTGATAACACTGGTCAAGTGTTTGGTGAACATAATCGACGCTTAAGAAACGACGCACGGACTTCCGCCCTTCGCAAGCGACATGTCGCGATGACGAACGTCTTCCGTCAGGGGAAATCCCATCGCAGCCCCGCCCCGCGCTCTTCCTCGCGGACGGACTAGAGCACTCGACAACGGCCTTGCGATAGAGCCATTTACTCTCTTTATCACGAAACTGGCTCATGATTTCTACAATTGGACTCCAGACTTGATTATATCATGTACGGTTTTTTTTGAGAATGTTGTAAATACTCGTGATTTTTAGTATTTTTTTCATGATTTCTATAATTTTAATCATGTACAAGGAGCAGTCACTCCCGAAATAGGCACTGTTGAATCCCCTCTCTGCCGCCTGAGAAACACATTCCCATTTAACATTTTTCTTCAAAATATATATATATATATATATATATATATATATATATATATATATATATATATTTGGGAACAGGTCGCTACGGATCGCGCAGGCGTGCTGATAATGCAATTCATGAGGGGGGATTAGCATTACGCTGGATCCGATGTTTACTCACAGAGTTGTTAGCCCTGAGAAGATGAATGATGATGATAGTGAGGGGTTTCGACGACACACTCGCATATAGACATTTGCAAATACCCCATGCCCGAGGCGGGACTCGAACCCGCGGCCTTACGGTCCAGAGATCGCCACGACACAATTGCCTTAGCGATCTCGCCCATGGGGTCAGCTTATCGCACTGACATTAGATAAGGATAGAACGTTTCTTTCATTTACCTGTCTCACCTACCGGTTTTCAAAACCCTTATCATCGTTCTCGTGACAACAAGTTGTCATGATGGGACAAGCTTGTCCCCATCATCAGGCTACAATTGAGAATTCAAAAATCACATTACAATTTTCCTTTTTTAAAAACACTAAAATGTTGAAGAATTAATTTTTATAATATATTACAATAGAAATGTAAAATATACAGATCGTCCTTTCCAAACAGAGCAGAGCCCATAAAATGAAATCATCCGTCAACGATTGGCAAAAAGCCGTGTTGGACGGTCGTCATAGCAGAGTAGTGAATGAGGAAATTAACGGTCACATCTCCTTCAAATTCGACGGTTAGGTCAAAAGATAGAAAGGGATGGAAACTTGTAAATGCCAAAAAAACAAAACTTTTAATAAGAATCCTTAAACCGATGTAATAGGGAATCATGTAATTTAGTAAATTGGTTACTTTTAACAATAGTGTTTGCAGAATCATTAATCTTTATCTGTAAGGTTTTTGAAATCAAACGCGGATATTTCCGAGTTTCAACATCAAGAATTTTTGCTTTTGAGAAATCAAAAGAATGGTTAGGTTCAAAGCGATGTTTGGAATCGTCAGAATTCTGTTTCCAAACATAGCATTGAACTTAAGCATTTTTTTGATTTCTCAAAACCAAAAATTAAATTCATGCGAGGCCGTATTTTTTAATTGACTTAGTGTGAATTCAGTGTGACATTATTTTCTTTTGAATGTAATATTCAGAGATATCATTTAAGCAATTAAATATGTATTCTTACTTAATAGTAAGGAAGATATACTTAATAAGTAGTTTGCATGTGCTCCGGAGAGACAGATTGTCAGCAATTAACACAAGCATAAGCAGGAAAGCGTATCTGCTCAATGTCAATCCACAACCAGACAGCAAGCGATAACAAGCTAGTAGTGACTACGTCCTTGTTTGCTAACTTTGTGTTTTAGGTAAACTAATACGTTGGTCTATTGAGTAATGATACCTGCATTTATTTTCTGTAGTTTCGCAATCTAAGATAGTTGCACATCGCAACCTTCATAGACGGGAAGGTCAAGTTCCTGCGGATGCGCATTGTCGACACGGCTAACCCCACCGAATTCCACACGTTCCTGAATGAGAATTCTACAGGCCCTGTGTCTGGATCAGATGTTTGCGTGGCTTCCTATGATCAACTCCAGGCGAGTGCCGGAGCAGTCCATTAAACAACGGGACTCGAAGAACGTGCAATACTTCCGTGCCATCCTTTTCACGTTCCCATCTTTAGGATTTCACGATAGTTATATCCTACATATTATCTATTTATCTATCTCCATTTACTTATTCTGCCTGCCGCCGCCCCATAATTTCCAATTATTCCGGGAGTACTCTGTGGCAAGTCCCGTAGACAACTCTCGACACTAGCTACATAGCTGGGTCGAGTTCAACCACTCAGTGGGGGAGGGGCCTATCGTTCGGCTGCTCTGATGTATGTCCATTGTTTCTCCGACTAATATCGCAGTCCCAAACGCACACAACCTTCAGTCCTCCCACATAGAAAAGGTTTGCAAGTACACTGATTTAGCAATGTAAATAAAAGAAACGTGGAAAATGGTGAAAGTGTATACGATACCCACAACTGGTGTCATCCCTATAACTTTGCATCAGTCTAAACCAGTTCAACACGGCAAAGACACTGTACATGGAATTACAGAAACTTCTTCTCATGCCCAATACATATGATCCTACTTCGACACCGAAAAGGGCCGTTACTTGGCAAAAGCCTCAATACTGCAAAAGTTACCTCAATACTGAGATTTTATCCAGAGACAAAACCGTAAAATAACAACAACAATAATAATAATAATAATAATAATAATAATAATAATAATAATAATAATGTATATAAATTTAAACCATTTCATTTTCTATTTTTCTCGCATCTACGATTCGGACCGATTGAAACGAGCACGGAATCTTTCATTACTTATTCTGTGACGACTTCTATAAATGAATGTATAATCATTATAATGTACATGTGATTATATTTTAAAATATGTATACATCACATTTTATTTGTATCCTGAACAATGCACAATAATGATTTTTTTGTTATTTAAGGTCGCATCAACTACTAGGTCATTAGCGACTACTCCTATTGGATGAAACGATATGGTGATAGTAGGGGGTGAAAGGACGAACACATATAACCATGCCCGAGGCGGGACTCGAACCCGCGACCCCACGGTCCAAGATCACTACGGCACTACTGCTTTAGCGGTCTCGGCGACGGGGGCCGACACAATAATGATTATTTTTGCCGAAAAGTTCTTTAGAATGACTGTAAATTATAGTATTTTAAAAACTGAAATACCCAAATAAAGGAGCAGCGAAATTTTCCTCCGCCCCGGGCGGCTGACGCTCATGCTACGCCACCGCTCCCTAGCCCCGGTCGCGAGCCGAGCCGCGCCGCGGAGCAGGCCCTAGCGCCGGCGGCGCCGGCGCCGCCGCCTGTCGCGTTGCGTCCGTGTCGCGTTGCGTCGCCATGCGGTGCCGCTGCGTCAGCGCCGCGTGGCCGCCTCTGCTCGGCTCTGCGCCGCGCGCCCGCCACGCCAGGGCGCGCCACCTCCCGGCCAAGCTCTCCTCTCCTCTCCTCCCCTCCCCTCCCCCTCCCCGTTTGCCCCACACCCCTTCGCCACGCCCCGCCCCGTCGCCTTTCGGGGAATATCTATACTTATTAAGCTGCGGATGTATAGGCACGAAAAACCGTAGAAATGGGCAGGCAAGGTAGGCATTCAAAAATGTAAAATGGGCATTTAAAAGAACAAAATAGGCTTAATAAAAGTTCCCATTGCCTTTTTTAGACAGTCGTACTGTTTATTTATTAAAAAATACTATGTGCAATAAATGATGATGATGATGGAGGCACATTTCTGAACTCCGAAACGTGGCCATGCCAATTTATTGTACGTAGTATGTTTTAATAAACAGTATGACTGTCTAAAAAAGCTATTGGAACTTTTATTAAACAAATAACTAGATAAGAGTCAGCCTATATTTCAACTTTAGAGCAGAATAGGCATTTAAAAAGTAATATTTTTCTTATCCTTATTTACTCTCTTGAGTAAAAGTTTCTGAAGTAATCATAAAGTAGTTACCTTCATGGAATATTGCTTTCGTCAGTGTTCTGACACATACTCCTAGAAATCCATTCTTTCGTTGTTCGGCAATTCGGAAAAAAAATGCTGAATCGCAGTAGCTACCATTTTGCTTTTCGTTAATTTCACAAATGATGCACAGTATCATCTTTTTTCTCACATTTAATTTAAACAGAAGTGAAAATATTGTTCGATTTGTTTTATTCGCCATGCATACACAAATGTAACTAGTGGTGTTCCAATAGCACATACTTGCTCGCATTACACTTTTTTAAAAACTTTTGTTAAGGGTAAATGAATTTTGAATAATAAATATGAGAATAGGCAACATTTAGGCATTTAAACACAAAATAAACATTTATTAGTGAAATAGGCGTTCATAGGCCCAATAAAATGTGCAAATATTGCTCCAAATGCCTCAAAACGAATAAGTAACCTAAAATATTGCGTTTTCCATGGAAGGGAAAAAATAGGCAAAAATGATTTGTAAAATGCTCTTAAAATGTTTTTAAAATGCCCTAAAACAAAGAAAAATTACTTTTGAAATTTGATCAAAACCACTTCAGAGGAACAACTCAAGCTGTTGGATATGTTATTGATGTAATCGAGGCTTCTTTCTTTTGTTCAAGTGAGCTCAGCGTGCAAACTTTTCGTTTGGACTGTTCTTACAAAAAAATCTGCCTTTATTTATCGCGAAATCGGCCGAACTGACATTGGCGCCGTTAGGCGTCGCAGGAACCTCTGATTACATAGTACTGAACGACTGACGATACAACATATGACTGAAAAAATTGAATAGGCTTCTCAGGAATTCTGTGATGAACATTTGTTGCATATATGTTGCAATATTGTTTCAAGCAAAAGCCATTAAATGATATTAAATCGATGAAAACGGCGAAAAATGCATTGAAAATTACGTAAATCGTAAAAATGACTTGTTAGTCGAAATAGACAAAAAATGCCAAAATATTACTCACTAAAATATTAGTTCGCTTTTATCATTAACATAAAATGAATTTCTATACTAAACGGCATTGTTCTAAAGTGCAAAATAAAATAACATTTCATTAACATCTGCCCCCTAGTGATCAGTGTCTTAAGAGTTGCTACTATAATCCATGGCTCACGATTAACAACAATGTTAAGTTTCGTATTGTAAGTACTGATCTAGATGGCTCAGGACATGAATTGGTCATCAACTGATCGGAAAGTCGTAGGATTCGGATCCCGAATTTCGTGTGTCGAAAATTAGACACTAGCTACGTAGCGAGATCGAATTCAGCCGCTGTCTGGTGGAGAATTCTAGCGGCCGGCTGCTCTGATCGGTAGTTTTCCCTGTGGTTTCTTCTAAAATCACCAGATGAATGCCGGAGCAAGTACCCTAAAGAACGAGCGAATCTTTCCTTCCACTTCCTTGTCCTATCCTCGCCCCTTATTTACTACACACACAGTTACCACACAAGTTTGGGGGACCAGTCGGTAACTTAAATATTGCCCCTTGTCGGTCGATTGGTTGGAAAAAAATCTCGTGAGCCGACCTGTATGTCGGCGTCGGATCTCGCCATCCCGCGGTAAAAGCATGCATTACTACTAGGGGAGCAGTAGTCCTAGCAGTTGACAAGCTCGGAAACCTTAATCAATCGTTCTGTGGGTAATATTAGAGGTAATCCATGGCCTAATATTAACTATTTACATCTCCATTTTCCTTCTTTTGCCTTGCATTGCTTTCACACCCTTTTTCTTCCCTTCCCCTTGCCTTTGCCTTGCCTTGCTTTCACCCCCCCTTTTCTTCCCTTCCTTTCCCTTGCTTCGCCTTGCCTTCTGTTCCCTGGCCTTCCCTTCCCTTGCTTTGCCTTGCTTTCCCTTCCTTGCCTTGCTTTCCCTTCCCCCGCCTTGCCATGCCTTCTTTACCACGGAATCTCTTATTCAGCCAATCTATGTTATCAATTTTTAATCCACCCAGAAATTGTATGTAAACTAGTTCAGCCTAGGGCCGTGAGAGAAATGTCTCTGGTTTCGTTTGATACCCAAGAACTCGAAAAAAAAATTAAAAAACAACAATGAAACAGTTTCGATTTTCAGTGAAAAATGCAAGTATTTGATTTTGTCACTCCCCCTATTCTCATGATGCTCGATTAGGCTGAATTCGTGTACTCTGTGCGTCACTGGTGACGACAAACCTGACCTCAAGCTGTGCAGCCTGGAGTCGAAATTCCGCGACCGACGGGACTCGAACGTAGGACCTCCCAAGAGTCGCTGAAGAGCCAGCGGCGTTGTTGGCTCTGAGCAGAGAACTGCTTAAGAGATGCCGCTGTTTGTTTGTAACGCAAGTGTTAATGAAATTGAAAAGTTTCTTTCTAGTTTAAAAAAATAGAAGACATTTCAGTTTGTGGCAACCACAGTATTTAATCGCTGCTGTCGTCTAAAGTTCTCGGTATAACCAGCGCGTTGAAATATGATAGTTACTTGGTTACATGTAGTAAAATGAGCTATTAATATGATATAGTCCTACTTTATTAGTAAAATCAAATTTAGAGAGAGAAGATCCAGGAAACCACCCGGTTTGTCGATTACGAAGTCATTGAACATGGAGTGACGTGCATTTGAACTTCGGTCGGTACACGAAGGGTCAGCTCTTTAAACTGCATGATAGCAGGTTGCATAACATTTTATCTGGAAGTTTTTTTAAGAATGACTCGTATGTTACAGAGATGTAAAGAACATGCTAGAACGTGTCATATTCACTCTCGATCTCTACTACGATTTCCCCCTCCCCCTTCCAATCATGCGATTTCTGCTGTTTTCGGGTAGCACTCTGAAGAGACAACTCATCGCGAAAGTTTTTTTGTTATTTAACGTCGCATCAACATTTAGTTCATTAACGACCACTAGTAGATTTAACGTTAACTGTGAAGATGACATGATGTGGTGATGATAGGAGGTGAAAGGACGAACACAAACACAACCATGCCCGAGGCGGTACTCGAGCCCGCGATCCTTGGGTCCGAGATCGCTACGACACTACTACTTTAGCGATCTCTGCCACCGGGGATCGGCAAAGTTGTATGTTGTCAGATCTTATTTTCCCCTTGTGATGGCGAACAAAGTTACGTGCGTGCATCATTTTATCATTAAGATTATAAGGAAACTTTCTGTTCTCGGTGTTTAACGTCCTGTTAGGAACACTGAGGCTCCAGAAAAAGAATATAACTAAATTTGCTCAATGGACTGAAGTAATCCAATGGGGAATCTCACACACATTGACACTGCGTGCAATATTGGATCTAAAAATGGTTCATCGTAACCTCCTGAACTGAGGGTCGCCTGAGAGCAAATTTTAAAAATATCACACCCAATGCAGTATCACACTCCTTCGTATCATTTCTTGATACAGTGCCTCATTATAACCCCTTTTACGCGTCGGCGTATTCTATATATACACGCATTTTGGTCGCGAGGTTATCAGAACATCAGATCATTATATTCATTGACAAACTACTACTTCACTGATTAAGCAGTGGAAATAGAATTGTACGATAAATAATGTTTATATGGAATCAATGATTGTATTCATTATAGCATAACATGAGTGCCATTAGTTTGCATGACTCGGATCGTATCGGATCTGATATGAAAGGTTTAGTTCATTTCTGAGGTTTTCCTCTATCGATTTCAGGTGCATGCTCGTTTACTTACATGCATTACACTACCACGCATGACAGGAGACTAGTCTGGAGCTTAAAGCTTTTCGCGGTTTGGGTGGCGCCCCGCTAGTGGGAGATACCTCGCGAAGAGAACCTGATGGTCGGCGCCGGATGTTCCAGCAAGAGAGGAACACCGCCACCTTCCAGGATATAACCCACACTACACTTACGGGACTCGTGGTCTCTGTAGTTTACATGGTCGAAAACAGTGAATACTTGCTCACTCCTGGCGCGAGCTGGAGCAGTAGTGCTAAAATCGCATCACCTCGCTCACCATTGTAATCTGCAATAGAATCCTGAAAATACACCACTTGATTTGCAAAAATCGAGTGAGTTATGAAGGTAATGGTATCAGAAATATCATATAATACAAATAAAATATATCATTACCAATTTTTGAGAGCATAGTAGGATTAGCAAAAAAACAGAATGCCTATTTTCTTTACGTTGATGCAATTTCTTTGAGCACTACTGTAGGTTACTCCAGGAAATATGGGGAGTAATTCTTTCTTTACCCAGTCACAGACAAGTTTTGTGAGCGCTAGGTGGAAAGAAACAAACAAACAAACAAACAAACAAGCCAACTACATTACCCTTCTTTGCTTTCACACAATGGGGTAAATATCGGACCGCACACAATCCTTCCTTCTCCATCTTGCGCCGCACTTCCACTTTCATTTAGAACCTGCTGATCCTCTTCTCCATACATCTTCCCTAATGATTTAAAAAGACTTGCTCAGTGTTCCAGTAACGCGGGCATCAGGACAAGGCTCGAATTGCTATATAGCGCTGTAGAAAGAGGAAGTGGGCAAAAATAAAAATATTAAAAAGAGCGTGAGGCATTGCTCTTCCCACCGGGTGATATTCCTTCTCTCCTGCGAATCAGTCTCGTCCTTGTGCGATCGGCGAGAACACGTCTCGCTAGCGACTCTTCAAAAAATACGATATTGGTGTCGATACAATTTACAAAATTCTCGACACGTTAACACAATATTCGGTACTTGTAGTACTGATTGTTATCAGTAAATAGTATCCGATAAGACAATTCCATTCATTTCTTCTTCAAAAAAATCTCAATGTCTCTTTAATTAATTATATATTGTCGTAATTCAAATTCCATAAAAATCGTCCTTTCATTCACTACATTATTGTAAAATAGTATTTCTTTCCGTTGTGACTCTACTATGCAGTGGTCGAAGTTCCACATTGAGTAGAAAGAATACGCTTGGGATGTTAGCACGATAGAAAAATCGATTTTGTTAGAAATCTAGTTTTCGATGTCGCGTCTAGTTTTGCCGTTCGCGATTATCACGACTCATGCTTATTGAACCCTTTCATCTTTGCAGGTTTAACAAAACTGTGTTCGGTGCAAATTATGCCCACATCATACGGACAACCACGAAACTCTATCGTTCTATCGTGAAGAAAACCAACAGTTAATGGGTTTTTTCCGGACAGTTTAACAAACGAGGTTGTGGCCTTAGATACGTATTCGCGTTTGTCCGGACAGGTGAAACTAAACTGGTGTTCCTTCTCTTAAGTAGCCGACCCGGTGAATCGTGTAGTAGTCCGCGACTGTCCTATCGGGGGGGAGGACACAATTTCAGTTCGGAGCCCCGAAAATATTTTTGAAATATTTTTCTTAACTTATTCGCTTGAATTAAAAATGGGTACGAGTATATTCATAACGGGTATACTGTTTTGGATATGATGAGATATAGTGTAATGAAATTGTTTTGAATAAATTGAATAAAAACATTGTTGACGTTGGAGGACTCATACATATTTTTCTTAATTATTCTCTTCGAATTAAAATAGATACGAGTATATTGATGATGGGAATACTTTCGGATGTGGTGAGAATTTGTACATGGTTATTATTTTGAATAAATTGAGTAAAATGACAAAACGTTATGGGCTTGAGGGTGGGGAACATAGCCTCTATCGTCATCTGCCGTCTCAGCGAGACCGCTGACTCCTGAAGAGAGAGGAGCAGCTGTACCAGCAGCTAGACGCTGACCGTAGCAGAGCGACGTGTGGCGTTGGCTCTTGCCGAGCACTTCGACGCCACGAGGAAGTTCTGCCTCGCGACCAGTGGCGGCTCGTGCTTCGGTTGCACAAGTCCCAGATAATCAGAAAAGATCTTATAATATCTTAGGAATATGCACTTTCCTTTTAATGACATTTAATATATTGCGTCAATATCGATGTATATGAAATCTATTTGAACCAAAGAGCCTCCAATTGGCGCTCTCTCGGGTGTCTGGTGCCTTGCCACGAAGTGCACTACGCTCTTGTCTCTATTACTGGGTCCACGGTGTAATTCACTGTACTGTACAAGAGAACAAACATATTATACACAGTACAAACAATGACTGTACACATTATAAACCGCAATAACTCGAAATGTCTCTAGAAATAAATAATCCTTCGACTTTTCAAGTGACCTATTTGTAGTTACGTGAGAAGGTACAACTACAATAAACGAAAACACTTACGAAAACAAACAAAAAATGGACCAATTGAGAGCAGTAAAGTATTGTTCACTAAGTGCATATCCTGTCAACGAGATCATTGCAGTAATTAATGTTTGACATCGCAACCGATATCAAATTCCAAAGAATCGCAAGTATTGAAGACATTTCAATATGATAAACTACAAGTTCTGGTCACACAAATTCATCTTTCATGTTTTTCAATAAAAGTACGGAACGCGCTGCAGCTGTGAGGGGTAAAAGAGAGAGGCAGCGATTGAGTCTGGGCGCGGCGGCGGTCTCCACACCCATACTTAGGTTTTTACAACTTGGCGCCTGAGGATCTGTCTTTACAATGGAATATCTCACGGCATTTCGCGTCTTTCTCGGACGTCCCGCTAGATGCCGAATGATCGCGACCGTATCAAGCAGTGCTGGCGATCATGCGGCATACAGCGACACGACTGAGAAAGACGCGAAATGTCGTGAGATATACCATCGTGAAGACGCCTTCACGCGCCAAGGAATAAACACCCTAGTATAAGAAAGGGCAAACCCGTGCGACTCAGAGCAGGAAAACGGTGCCGTCATTTGGCCGGACTTAGAGCTGCCGTCCTTACTCCGCAACCACAACCAACAACCACTCAACGCAATTGAACTGCAGTGTGTCCGCGCAGCTTTGCTCGTTCGGAAATTCGAAAGAAGTTGAGTTTTCTCGAAAATTAAAAGAATCCGTTTGAAACCGATTGCACCAAACTGCCTCAATTAACTGTAAGTGCCTACAAGTTTTTTGTGGAAGTAATTACGGGCCATATTTATAGGTAATTGATTTACATGTCTTCACCATGCTATATGTCGCTTCAGTTTCGTTTAGTTTCAGTTTACTCACGAAGATTCATCTTCACAATATTTCACTTTACTTGTACAAATTCCTAACATTTATTTCTCAATGTTAATCATGATTAAAAAGTATCATTGGAAATGCAAGTTATAGCTAATTTACCTTTTTTGTAAAAAGACATTAAAATAATATGATAAAATAAAAATAATAAATAACACGGTTCGTTCTGTGCGTGGTTTCAGTAGTTGGCGGGTTCGTTCCGATCATTTATCACAGTGATGTCAAGGTCTTCTACTGGTGGCATGCGTCGTGGTACCGTAGCATGCCACGAGCTTCTCTGCGGAACTAGTAGTAACCCCGCCATTTTACAATAGGGATGGCCTCGTGTGGTGGCGGGGAAATGAACTGCGTGGAGAGGCGATTTCGTCGCGGCACTCGTGCCACGGACCTTGACAACACTGATATATCATAACATCCGCCAGATACGTCGAGGAAACGCTGCATGGGCTGAGGCGGTCGCTGTTAAGAGGAAGAGGGACGCGCCCTTGAACGGCAGAGGCGCACGAGGAAAAGAGCGGTGCTGAAGAGGCCGGATGGCAGACCCGGGGCACGGATTTTCCTCAAGACCGCCCCGAGTCCGAATGACCAGGAATATCCCAGAACGGGGTGTATTCCCTTTTGGGGAAGGAAAGCGATTTAATTTCATTCTAGAGAGAGAATTGAGTAAACACAGCAATTTGAAAATGCTAATTAATTATACCAGAGAGTGAAATGATACATTATCCATGAGAGAAGAAAAGTATGGGTTTTCAATTTATTTCGTCGTGTTGGAAATTTATTGTCTTTTAAGATGGTGCATGTAACACATACGACAAGGATTTTGAGCATACTCTAGGATCTTGCTGAGAGATACATTTTAGAAATGTATACAATGGGTAGACCTCAGATTTTAGGACAAATGCCTATTTAGTTCCTCAAGGATGTTGTGGAAAATAATTGCAGATGCATGAAAAAATACATCTGCTGTAAGCGTCCATCAGAAACTAAAATGTCCTAAAAGGGCGGTTGATGCCTATTTTAATGTTTTTGCCTAAAATTGCCTAAAACAAGTAATTTTGAAGAATGATCATATTTTAAATGATGATTTTTGAAATTCGTTTTACTGAAACGTAAATAATTTTCGGAATTCCCCGAAACGCAAATATTGTGCGATTGAATACGCAATCGACTACGCACCGAAATCTCTCACCCAACACACCGAACACAAGGAGCCCTAGGAGTACACAGCCGAACACAAGAGCCTCCTTTTAACATAATAAGGATGTTTCACGCTCGTCTCTGGTCAGCACGCACTTCTTTAGACAGTTGTCGCCGCAGGCCGCCGTCGCCGTCTTCGAAATCCAGGCGAGGGAAGGCACAGGTCAGGCAAAAGTCTACTGTCGGAAACGCGAAGGTCACAAAAGACATTCAATGGTTAAAAAGAATCGTGTGGTACAAGGTTTTTTGTGAGGGGGGCGGGGTTCCAGAAACGACCATGAGCAATGTGACTAAATTTGTTTGCTCCTATAAATCCATGTCAGTTGAAAGTTCAGCTTTCAAAATGATTTTAACAGAAAGACGCAGCCTTACTGTAGACCATTTGGAGAAAATATTGATATAATTACCATACTGCTAATTATGAAAGTGAATGAAATATGCTTGTAGTCTCTCGCATAAATGGAAAAATACGTAACATCCAGCGTAATAAAAATTGCGTAATTTAATCGTTTTGTGTTTAGTTTTATATGCCAAAAATGTAACTTTTTCGTGTATAATGTTTTTTCTTTACCTTGTTTAATCATTTTGTAACCTACTATCTTAAGTGCCTAAAACGTCAATTTTCATGCCTAATAGTGCTTAATTTCGTAATTTTGTTACCTATTTTAGGTGCCTAAATCATCTTTTTTTGTGCCTAAAATCTCGAGGTCTGTACTGTGATTTTTCGTAACTTTGTCCCTGACAGGAATGAGCTGTTTACGGTTTCATCCAATCGAGAGCGTAAACGTCACCATAGTGACGTCACTATCGCGAAATATAAGCTTCCGATTGGATGGCAGCGAAACAGCTGATTCCTGTCAGGGACAAAGTTACAAAAATCGCGACGTCTAGTGATGGGTTGCGAGCGAGCGCGTGTTCGCGGGGAGTGACGTGGAGGGCTATCGGCGGCGCTCGCCTGTCCCTGGACTCGACGGCGGGCGATAGCAGCCGGCGCCAATGTCATTGCCACCGGGCAGCGGTGGCCCTCACACACTTCTTTTTGTTCCTCTCCGGACTTTGATTTATTAAATTTGTTTTCGTCTTTGTGCGGCTTTTCTGCTTTTCAAGGTTTTCCCTCTCGCGAAAACGTGGAGAAAAATTACTTTGAAAAAAGTTGTATCTCCTTTTTGAATAACTTCTGTTGTACGTGTAATAGAATATACCTTGTCTGTAACACGTATTTACTTTGTGGTATTCATAAACACAAAGTTTAACAATCGTCAAAAAGCTACGACTTCCTAATTTTTTACGGACGTGTTTGAGACGGGCAGGGACTGACAACCCAAAAAATTCTAAAACGTCTGTCAGACAATTCGTCATTTATCCGCGTTTGAAAAACTGAAACCTTTAAACAATAATTAGGATTTTCCCCAAAAACTAAATATTCTTCTATTGATCTTCAAATCCAAGCTCTGCGAATTTGAAAACGATACTGTAATTTTGCGGGAGATTTATCCTGCTTTCAATTTTTTCTCGAAAACCGTTCCAATGGTTTTCTTTCTTTACTTCAGTGAAATGCCAGTGTGGTTGTAGACGTGATTCCCTTAAAGTTTTGTGAATTGAATGCCTTGGAAGCCGCGCGTTTGGGGAAAACGGTGGCTAGTGACCCGAACTTGTACTCCACTGGAAGCAGTATTGATCACTTGACCTGTGGTGTGACGTCCGACAACTTTCTTCCGGGAAGCGAGGTTCGAATCTCGCGCGCTTCACGTGAAACTCGTGGGCAAAATGAGTTCACGGAAGTTTTCGTCAGGACGTCCGTTTCCTCTATCCACTATCTGATCCATCTTGTTCTCATTTTCCTGCTTCATCATCTTTCCCCTCATCGCTTCCTCTCCCTTCGATCTCCATCTCCGCATTCTCCGCCATAAACTCAATTAGCCCTCTCACAATCAGTTTCCATCACCTGATTCTTCTCCACCTTCGTCATCTCCCAACACCTCTATTACCACTCCTATCACTCACCACCTTATACCAGGAGAGGTGGCTCAGGGCATCAACTAATGTCACTGTGGTGCCTCTGACCGGGAGGTTCTGGGTTCGAGTTCGACGGCGGCAGCATTTTCGACACTAGCTAGATAGCTGGGTCGAGTTCTGTCGCTGTCTGGAAGAGAATTCTAGAGGCCGGCAGCTCTGATCGGTAGTTTTCTGTGGTTTTCTCCGATCAACACCAGGCGAATGCCGGAGCAGTACCCTAACAAACGGGCCACGGACCGCGCGCGACTACACTGCCGCATGTTGAGAGCGTAGAGCTTTCGCGGCTCGGGCGGTGTCCCGCAAGTGGGAGATACCTGATTGGGGAAAACCCCCTAGCCGTCGGTAGGTCGGCGCCGGATCTCACCATCGAGCGGGGAAAGATCACCGCCACCTCCAGAGGGGAAACAAGCACTACACTTACGGAGCTAGTGAATTTAGCCATTGATGCGCCCGGAATCACTAATCAATCAATGAATCTCTGCCTTCCGTTCTCTCGTCACCACTGTCTTCACTTCTCCCATCACCATCGGCTTCACTCCTTAAATCACCACATCCTTCATCTTTCCCATCGCCACTTCAGTCATTACAAATTGCGTCTTCGGCATTTCTTAGGAACCCTATGACTGACAATGCTTATCAAGAAACTTCGATTTTTCGAACTTCCGGGAGTAGGGAAACACTGACTACGCAGTCCCGGATTCTCTTCTATTGCGCAATCATTGTCTCTAAAGTCAAGAAACTAGTGTAAATCGGAAATGACTATCGTCATTCTTGATTGTGACGACATTGCTCAAAAGGGCAAAGGTTTTGCCGTCCTCACAAAATTCACTTGTAAATGTGATAATTGAAATTAAATACTCGTGTAGGAAAGTTGCCATATCTTTTACATTAGGCATCATTAATGTTCTCGACAATGGTTAAATCAGTAGGTTCTGGGTAGTTCTAGCGCTTTTGGGGATAAATAAACAGACGCGAACCTGACTTTGCTTTATTATTAGTATCTGTTTATATAATGGGAAAACTCAGAAAATGAGATCAAAAGACAACACATGAATTGAAATTTTCAATCAAAATTAAATCTTCCAAGAACTCAGTATGTAATTCCACGATACAAAATATTTCATGTTATTTATAATCCTGATATGAAAATTGAATTGAAAATTACCAAAAATTATACGAGAATACGCATGGAAGATCAGTAAATGCCTTTCGATAATGCTTCTTGTACACAATAAGACTTTCTAAGCCGGTTATAGTTTTACGAATGGTTTGGTTTGTACGATAGAAAGAAACTGATTTTCTTGTAAGTGCAGTATCATTCGCGTAACATCTGTGAATTTTATGACTTTTGATTACAAAAACTCTCAAATAAAGGACCTTTTTAACCGACAAAAAAATAAGATCCTGTGCCTTCCGGATGGGTTAGCGCCTGCTGTTGTGAAATCGATTCGTCGATTGGGAAGTCTCGACGGAGGCGGATGTTCGCCACCAGCGAAGTGACTGGGTCAGGACCTCTGGCGGATCAGGGAGGGGGGGGCATGCCCCGAAAAGGCTAGCGTTATTGTTTGTTACCTTTTATTTGGCAAAAATGGTATTTATGTTAGAATTATGTAATTATTTTTAAAAAATAGTGTATAGTATCATGTACACTACAAATATAATATAAAATGTAATTAAATTTTTTTTAAGAAAAATATATTATGGTCCCGCTCGAAATATCGACTGGATCCGCTCCGTCGACGGAACGATCCCTCGTACTCTACCTGGGTGGATCTTCAAGATGCTAATTGATTTGATCGGTCGTGTGTTAGTTTTCTCGTATCGCTGCAAGCCAATGCCGAATCAGTGCCTTAAACAAAAGGCCACTGGCCGAGTGCGATCCTTCTGTCTCCACTCTCAGCCCTAGTGTCCGGCGCGGACTGCCCTTTCCTCCCCATAGTACCCTTCGCCCATTATCCACAGAGACTCCGGTAGTAGTGCTGATGTAAAGGTTCGTGGCTCAAATTGGGCTAAGGCGTCTTAAGGAAGACGAAGACGACTGCGACACGGTGCTACAATGCAAACCACGACCCGTCGTACACAGAGTGAGCGGTTATGTAGCACTGAACACGTGGCGGCCTCGCTCGGAATGGGTGTTGTGAAAACGAGTGACCGCCGCCGCCGCCGCCGCCGCCGCCGCTGCGGCCGCCTTTACCATTACCATTGCCACTGACGCCACCACCGCCTCAACTGCCGCCGCCAACGACACTGCTACCGCCACCACCACCGCCACCACCATCGCCATCGCCATCATCATCGCCGACAGCATCGCCGACACCATCGCTAACGACACCGACACCACCGACACCGCCATCACCACCACCACCACCGCCACCACCGCCACCGCCGCCACCGCCACCGCCGCCGCCACCGCCACCGCCACCGCCACCGCCACCGCCACCGCCACCACCACCACCACCAGCGCCTCCACCTCCACCTCCACCAAAGCCATCCCCACCAACGCCAATATCACCGCCTCTACCACCGCCAACTGCGACACTGCCACCGCCTCCACCACCTCCCATACCACCACCTTCCTCCGCCCCAACGCCACCGCCGCCATAACCACAACCGCCATCGCCACCGCTGCCGACCCATCTTTGCCGCTGCCTCCTCCTTCACCGCGGGCGCCTCCTTTGTGGTCGGCGGTTATCAGCGCGCGGCCTTTGCCCGTCTGGGCGAGCGGCCCGCGCGCTCTTTGTGCGTACATTTAGGCCTCGTGCGGGGCAACGCGCTCGTACTACGCTTGCGTAACGCGATAAGCGCACAGCAGCCGCCGCCGCTCGCTCTCCCGGCCCATTGACGACCGGGCCGCGCCGCGCCGCGCCGCGCCGCTCGCGTCACCGAGATTGCGCGGCCGCTGAAACCCTGGGGCGAATTTTTGCCCTCTCCACACGGGACCACTACCCTTTAGGTCAGGGGTGTCCAACTTGCACGGCCTCAAGGGCCACAACTAGTACCTTTAATGATAAAGAGGATGGTGGTGGTGGTGGTAATCCTGACACCGTACGACCGATCTCCATGAAAGTTGGCACTTCTACGTGTTTTCATCCAGAAGGTTTATGTGCTATTAATTCTGTTTTAACTCCACTACATGGCGCTGTAGAACAAAACTAAATATTCACGGCAAAATGCAACCCGCAAAACACTCGGCAGCATTTTGCATTTATATCGTTAGATAACTCCTAAACATATTCTAGGGCCTTAAAAACTACAATTTTAAGAAACGTTTCTCACACCGTAATCTACAGAATGAACTCTTCCTGAACATTCTATTACGTTTTTGCTGGTCCGGCGCTTCCCGATATTACCTCGCCTGCTCAGAGATGTGCATAACCTGCAAGTAAATGTGAATGAGAGGGACAGAGAGCGGCAGAGACAGAGACGCACAGACACAGGATCAGGGTGAAAGAGGGAGGGCGAGACAGTGAGAAAGGGAGATGGGAAAGGGAAAGGAGGGATAGAGGAGATGGGAAGGGAAAGAAGGAGAGAGAGACAGTGAGAAAGGGAGATGGAAGGGAAAGAGGGGGAGAGAGAAGAGAGGACAGTGAGAAAGGGAGGGGATGGGAAAGAGGGGAGAGAGACAGTGAGAAAGGGAGATGGGAAGGGAAAGAGGGGGAGAGAGACAGTGAAAAAGGGGATGGGAAGGGAAAGAGGGAGAGAGAGACAGTGAGAAAGGAGATGGGAAAGGAAAGAGGGAGAGAGACAGTGAGAAAGGGAGATGGAAGGGAAAGAGGGAGGAGACAGTGAGAGAGATGAGACAGTGAGAAAGGGAGATGGGAGAGAGTGAGAAAGGGAGATGGGAGGGGAAAGAGGGAGATGAAGGGCGGAACAACGTCTGCCGGGTTTTCCTAGTACCTTTAATATGCTTGCGGGCCGCACTTACTCGGACGATTCCCTGACTTCCCCGTATTCTTGATCTCGGCAGTTTGTCCACCTGTTCTCAAACGGGGAGGGGGATGCAACCTTGTGTGATATAAGGCCGTACCTTGCATAACGCAGAGAAACACACTCGGCTGGTTTTGAATTTCAAAAATTTCTTGAAAAAAATCTAAATTATAAACTAAGGGGTCATCCATAAATTACGTAACGCTAAAGGGGGTGGGGGATCTGAGGCAGCGTTAGACTGCGTTATTTAGAGATAGGGAAGTGCGTTACAAGATGGAGGGCGAGTATTGAAAATACTCGAAGTTTGCGTTGTGTCATTTATGGACGGCCCCTAAACCTATTTTTATATTAAGGGAGGTATTGACCCTCCGACAAGGCGCGCTATGTTCTCGCCCAACATGGATGCAAGGGGCTTTCAGTTTTGTTTAATAAACTTTCGCGGGCCGCATGTGGCCCGCTGGCCGCCAGTTGGACAACCTTTCTTTCGGTCATGATTAGACCGCTTTAAGGCTTTAAAATATGCGTTTTAGGTGCCTAAAATAGATTCTTTCAGCATCTTGGTTAGGGTTTTTAAATAGTAGAATAGGCACAAATAAAAGAGGAAACTTCCAAAAAAACACATTTTTTATAATTTAATTTATTTTCTTAAAGATAAAAAAATTGCCGTTTTTCGTGCTGTATTACATAACTTTCTACAGCGGTAGGCCTAGCGGTAGTGAGAAAGTAAAAGTAAATCAATATTATACTCTTATAGAATCAGTATTGAATATTTTACGATAATACTATTTATGATCAAGTGTAATTGTTTGTCCTCTAGTTAGAATTGTTTGTACCGTATTTTGCCTCACAATAAATTAATTACTAATACTTTCTCCAAGTTTTCAACAGAAAATGAATGTCTCTTATCGGTCAAGATCACTTTGCTTTCGCGGAAATTCAATCCTTTATATTAGAAGTGGAGGAAGGCTTTTCCACGAACTCAGGAAGTAGTGGCATGGAGACTTTATCGCAAGAGCTTTGTCCTCAATATTAATTCCTCGCTATCTTACAGCAACTTAAAATTAATATAACCCTTGTCTGTAGTGCCGACACAGAAGAAAAAAGTTAAAAGAACACACACGAAAATAGGTAAATTAGTCTCATTTTAGGTTTTTGTAAGTAAAATAGGCACAAATAGTCATTAATGTTGAAATAAGCTCTTTTAGGCGCTATACAATTGACGTGTTTAGTTTAAATAATCCTAATAATCACAAAATTTCATTTAGTATAAGGTGCCCGAAAAAAAGGCTTTTACCTAAATATCCGCGGTCTAGTCATGACCAAAACAGTGGGTTGAAACGAGCATGCCAATTTCGGCGAATCACTCGGAAAATGAAACATTTTAATGATGGAGTATTGTGACTTGATGGTAAGAAACAAGAATAGAAAGTTATTTCAAAACGACGTTTAACAACACAACCACAATTTGGAGATAAAAGTTGCAAATATGTTACCAGATGGCTCCAATAATGGCTCTGCGCGCACGGACGCAATCACAATGGAGGAGCGCCGTGCAGACAAAATTAATGTGGGCGTTAATGGTTGAGTGTTATGACTATGGCTGACGAAAGACACGGGAAAGAGAACCGGAATTACGGTTGAGATGATATTATATTGGGTAATTGGTGGTTTGTCTTTGACTACAATCACAGTGTGATTTGATCACAATCACAGTGGGAAAACATACTTTGTCATAATTCGAACCCTCCACCCTTTCGATGAGTCGTTGCTGCCTCAGTCATTGCACTATTTATGTCGGCCAACTTTCGAAAATTGTTAATTATATAATAATTTGTTAGTTATAAAACGATTATTTTACGAATAATGAGTTAAATAAGCAAATACAGTCGGGCCTCCGTATATCGAATGTGACGGTTCTCTCGATAATATTCGATATATAGAAACTTCGAAGAATAAAAGTAATCGTGACCTTATTGCAAATGCTTTTAAACAGTTTTAGAAAAATTGGGTAAATGGAAAATTCAACATATAATTAATAATTTTCAGTATATAAATACGTTTTCGTTTTTAAACGAAATTTTCAAAGGACACAAAAATAATTCGATTTATAGAGAATTTTGATGTATAGAGTTTCGATATATGGTGGTCCGACTGTATGTATTCAAATAAGACAAATTCAATAAATATTTCTGTAAATTTTGTGTAGGCTATATGGCGAAAATATTGTTTCTAATATTTTGTTATAGGTATTTGTGAAACAATATAAATATTTTGTTTGTTTTTTTACAGATATCGTGAACCCAAAACTTCCCCCTGGATCTAAAGATGCAACCAAGAGCTTCAATTATGATTATTCCTACTGGTCACACAATGTGAGTATAGTTTTAAAACGTTAGTATCTTATAGTTACGTAATGCGTCACTTCGAATTGTTACACTTTGTAGCGTTTGATGAACAACAGAATGGATGGAACATACACAAGTTAAATTTTCTTTTGACATTATAAACTATTTTTCACAACTTTTCTTGCTCTTTCCTCCGCACGCTAGGAGTTCGAATTTTCTTTGATAATATTCGTTCTTTAATATTTAATAATACATGCATTTTTAAGTGAATATAGTTTTAACGTTTTGGTTCAGTGGAGAAAAATGCCTGAAGATGCTGGGCTTAAAATACTTGGATCGATCGAAAGAAACGCGTCCAAAATAATTTATTCATAGAGCGTGTAACAAAACATAACTTCAGACAAAACGTCAGGTAGGGCTACTTCATAACGAGAGCATAGAGAAAGTTTTTTACAATATGAAGTCCGGAAATGCTTAATAAGTAATCAGACTTACTAGTTTGAGAGCAGTATGCTCCTATCACCTGGAAATAATGATGAAAATGACTTCCACGTGCCTAAATACAGGCTCATTTTTCGCATTAAGTTCTGAATATGTTTAAAAATTCACGGTGTAGTGCGTCCTGTTTGTGTCATAGTGCGTGAACGAATAATCCGTTCATCACGCACAACAGTATCATACTACATCATACACTTTTAGTGTCTCTTGGTGCTTTGTGGGATAGTAAAACTTCCGTGTTCCCATAGGCGACGATGGATCCTTTAAAATGACTTTCGATTGAGCAATCTGCGGGTTGGATATCGATCCTGATACAAACGATGCGCTCTCAAAGCATTGTCATCCGTAAAAGCAATCTTGTAATTCATGCACGCGAGTTCTTCGCATGTATTTATTTATTTATTTATTTATTTAGTCAAAAACAGTAAAAACTGTATTTGACGTGTGGGGAAAGAAATTTATCTGCGCACATTTTCTTGAGGGCCAGAATTTTATTAAAAAAAAAAGAAAAGAAAACGAAAAAATTAATCTAGAAAATAATTATTTTAGAAAAATAAAGATATTTGAAAAATGTTTTTTCCCGAGTTATAGAAAATCAATTTCAACTGTAAATGAACTACAAGCAAAAGGAGTGCTCAACAAAACGTGCGCACAGTGTATACATGCGCACATGTATACATTACATTGGCTGAATACTACAGAAAACAAAAACGATGTACTGAATCGCAAAATATTTTAGGTTGATTGGGTTAAATTTATTGTTCTTGTAATTGTGAATGGAGTGTCTTTAATTTGTGATGTGGAATTGGTTGACTTTTCACGACAGCGTGAAACCCACAGAAAACACACAAACCTCTCAGAAACTGTTACCTCTTGAGACTGGGAAATCATTTGCGGGTGTTATGAAGTGTTGAGGTCAACATAAATTTTATTCCCGGCATGACAACTCATCTAACTACAATATTGTAACCAGTCTCGTATTTTAGTCCAGCAATTAAGTCAAAAAGTTCGGATGACGCATTAATAAAAGTTCGGAAATCTCTGTAATGAACCATTTCCAGCCCCATATTGTAATGAATTTTCTTTCCGTGCATGAATATAATCAATTTCTGGGAGTTTTGTCGTTATGTTTTGTCAAATACTTTCTACAAGAAATGAAAATTACACTAAAAATGCACTAAAACAAGGTAAAAAAAATAATAAAAGTTGGTATTTCAAGAGGAAGTCACGATAAGCTTTAAACACACACACACACAAACACGCGCACACAAACACGCACTCACAAACACGCACTCACAAACACGCGCACACAAACACGCACTCACAAACACGCACTCACAAACACGCGCACACAAACACGCGCACACAAACACGCGCACACAAACACGCGCACACAAACACGCACACACAAACGCACGCGCGCACACACAAACGCGCGCGCACGCGCGCGCACACACACACACACACACACACACACACACACACACACCACTAAGTGTCAAACCATAGAGAAAAGAGCGGTCGTGCACCCAGAACAACTGCAGCAACGTTTACGTTTAAGTTCCTCATCAAGGCATAAGGATTTGCCTTTCAGAATTATTTTTGAGGGGACCTTGAGCGTTCCGGGACCTACAATTTTATATATCAAGCACTATGTATCAATTTATATTTTCTTACGTCTACAATTCTTAGGTTTGGAATATACTTTTTTCATAAGACGTTAACTACGCGACACAAAATAATTCAATTCAAATTTTATAATCTCAAAACATTATCGTAGCGTGTACAAGTGTGTTGGCGATTTTTTTTATTATTATAAACATTTTCAGCTTTTATAAAGTTCAATATACCCTCTACATGTGTATTGTTGGTGATTAATCCAAATTAATTAGCTCTTTAACACTTTTAATGAGTTATATTTTTGTTCAGGGTTGTTAATTGTTGTTCAATTTCATTTAATTCTTTTGACATTTACACATTTACTTCAAAATAAACAGTGTTCGAAGATGAATGTTTATTACATAGTTCTTAACACTTTCATATCTTACGTTACTCAGTTATTTAATTTAAGTGTTTCAAGGAGTATTTTATTTGTTCTTTACGTAAACTATCGTTTTCTTACAGGCAAACGATTCAAATTTTTCAACACAATCTATGGTATATAAAGATATTGGTGAAGAAATGTTACAACATGCTTTTGATGGTAAGATATGAATTTTTATTTCTGTATTTAGTTTTAGATCTACTTCAGTAAACATTTAAAACTTCTTAAACATTTTTAGAATACACTCTTAATCCAGATTCGAAGTACTAATGTAACGTACCCCAAGATTCATTTCTCGAAAGGTAATGTGTCATTCTTGTATTGACTTGGCAAGGTTTTTAGATTCTTTTAATCCACGGAAAACACTGGAATCGTTTGTAAGCTTTATTCAGATATTCAAAATCATTTCATCCTTTCTTTTTCGTTGGACATTATTCCGAATTGACAATCATCTATATTAGTAATTTCGGAATTACGAATAAATTGATGGAATACTAAGCATCCTCTGCCCATGCGAGAGGAATCAGTGGTTTTGTTAGATACCCAGGAACTCAGAAAAACTACAAATCAATGCAATCATGTCTACTTTAACAGAAAAGTGCAAATATTTTACGTTAATCAGTATTTCTCGCAGCTGATGTTACAAGTACATTGTCATATTCAGAACGTCACCCCTTATAACACAGCTGACGCTATGCGACGAAAAAGAAAGAAGCTTCAGAATTCACTTGTGTCAACAGCCAATTTTGGCTGCCTCGAGACTCAGAACTTCAGAACTAACTCCAGGACTTGGACGTTGATAATTATTAGAGGTCTTCATTTAAAAAATTTTGTAGAAATTACCTAAAAAATAAAAATATTGTGAATAAAGGATAGCAACAGAATATTAATAAATAGGTCATAAAAAAGGAATACGCATTTGTTTCTTTTGAACTTTCATTCTTGAGAAACTTACATGTATTACGAGTACATTCAATTTTGAAACGAGAATCAAAAATTTGCTCAATCTCTTATTCAGTTCAATATTCTACAAAACGCTCTAGTTATATTTGGCACATGTGTATCTTGAACTTCATTTTTCAGTTATTTTTCATATAATCGAAATGCACTTAATACGGTCTAAAAGTAAGTCACAGGGGGATATATGCATAATGAACCAGAAATATTGCCCAAAGAGGAAAAACAGAAGTTAAAATCGCATTATTTTGTAACCACTGTATAACAATGTTATGATCTGTTTCGATGACTGGATTTTGGCGTTTAATTTATGAAAAAGGTATTCTCTTTAAAATGTGGCGCCTAATGAAGGTTTTTGTGTGCGCGCAGGTTACAACGTTTGCATCTTCGCCTACGGGCAGACAGGAGCAGGCAAGTCGTACACCATGATGGGCAGGCAGGAGGAGGAAGGCCAGGAGGGCATCATTCCCCAAATCTGCAAAGACCTCTTTCGGCGGATACACAACACAGCTGGAAAGGACCTCAAGTACACAGTAGAGGTGGGTAGAAAACCATGTCTTTCAACTACTGGTCATCAGAGACGCCCAGAGAAAACAAAAGGCCTGCCTTATTTCAGACATAAGTCGCCCTCCTCCCGAATACATGAACAAAATTCGTTTCTCCATGCAGCGGAAGTAATGTACAGCGGTTAATTTGAAGTAAATAAATATATATATATATATAATATATAATTATATATATATATATATAATTATATATATATTCGGGGTCCCAGTGAAGTCAGGGCCTGAGTCATGTTACCTCAGTCGCCTCTCCTTCTGGGCGTCACTGCTGTTCATACAGTCTTTCTTGATACTTGACGAAACAACACGCATCAGCACGGTGTGTTCATAAGCATTTTTCCATTTGTAACTGCAGCCTCAGCGTAACATGAATGCAGTTGTTTTGCTGTACCCTTGCACTCTCCTTTCCGAACTTAGTGATTTATTAACATTTTGGCACTTCTTATGCCTTTATTATTCATGTTTATAAAATTAAACTGATTTTGCCTCAAAACTTGATCAAAATCTTATATATTTCTTGTTTTATTTATCAAGAAAAAGTGCACGAGTAGTTCGCTACAGTGGTAATTTAAGATTTCAGTTTTATTGCTTTTGTAAGATACGCAACAAACAAGAGATTTTTAAAGGTAATACTTTGACATTTTTGGAATTAAGCGTCAAGTCGCCGAGCCGCGGGTTGGTTGAGCAAAGGTTTTTACTAAAACTATTTCGGTAATGTGCTAATTGAAACATGGAAAGCAAGGAATCACTTGAATTTCAACCAATCCCATACTCTAATGCCCCATCGATTTTTTATCTCTATATTAAAGATGACGTGTACTTGTATTTCTTTCAACAAACAAGCTTCGACTTCGCAAAAGTGGAATTGTGGTAAAACGATCCAATGTCTTTAGGAATTACGCTCCCTAAAAATAAACAATACTATCGTTTCGTGTGGTAAGTTAGAAGATAAATTCCAATGCACCGTGATATTTCTAGGATGCTAATGAGTGCATGAACGCTGAGGAATTTGTCTGGTCAGAAGGGACCAGTCACGTCATCAATTATGTCGAAAATTACGTCATCATGCGAATTGAGCCGAGAAAGTGCGTGTAAGTTCCATGAGCCAAACAGTTTAATGAAGGGATATTATGACTCGTTTAAGAAAAATTGAATATCCAAAGTAAGCCACATTTAAACATCCACAATCCAGAAATGTGCACTTGATTCTTACAATTAGAAACACACACGAAAATTCTCTTTTACCACTGAAAACTCCTTTTCGCCCTGAACGCACGCTCAAGTGGTATCTGAGTGTTTCTTGGCTTCACTGTCCGAAGATGCAACTTTCTCCTTGTAGCATGGTATTTCGCGAGTGAACATCGAAAATCAACACAATTCTGTAAATTTTCTCATTTGTACTGACCATTTTCCCCCAATGTATCTTAACAATTCTAGAATGAAACTACAGGCGTGTTCAACATCAATAATCCTCTATTATTATGTCCAGGTGAGCTATATGGAGATCTACTGTGAGCGAGTACGAGATTTGCTCAACCCCAAGAACAAGGGCAACCTCAGAGTGCGAGAGCACCCGCTGTTGGGCCCTTACGTGGAGGACCTCTCCAAATTGGCCGTCACTTCGTACCAGGACATCCACGACCTCATCGACGAAGGCAACAAAGCAAGGTACGCGGCAGCAGAGCAACATAATAGGCAGTCGACAACGACGATCGACTTGGGCATCATCGCTGTGATGACGCGACCCTCCCCCCCTCAAACACTACATTTTTTTGAGCACTAAAACTTGTCTTAGCCGGAACCTCTCAAAGACGGAAACCTGCCATCCCGGACAAACAAGTCTAAGAACGGAACGATTTTATACGTAGAAATGACCTCTGTAAGCTGGAATCCTTTCTAACGCGGAATCGGAATCGTTATTAGAGAACGTAAAGTGATTATAACCTAAGAAGGAAATTTATTTTTAAATTTCTGGCACTGTCTTTGGAATGGCATAGTGCAAATGGTCACGTCCTGGGACAGTAGAGTGAACAACGAGTTTTTCCTCTTTTACCTGCTGTTGCAGGATTTATGGCCAACTCTGCGACTGTTTCGCTGCGTCATTCTCACGCTTTGGTTTATTTTCGCAACTTCCTCGCTGACCCTCTGAACCCTTAAAAATGTTGGTGGTCGGCACCCCATTCAACTCTCAAAAGTTTCCTACAGTTGACAACGGAATTCCGGGAATTCTGTCATGTCCTCCTAGCGTAGCATATTGTACCTATGCTAAATTCAATTGTAAAATACAGAATAAATGATTGTCCTGTGTTATTTGTGTTTTGCTACTGATTTTATTTCCTGCAATATTTTCGTTGATAAATATTGCATTATCTTTATTATTTTGTTTCACTAACAAAATTAAATCGAAAATACTGTACTTAAGTTGCATGGTGAATTTTTGACAACCCTCTATAAGACGGAAAGTTTTTGAAGGAGCCGTCAGGTTCCATCTTAGACAGGTTTTATAGTATATGGGGTTAAACGGTTTCCCCAGTAATCTATACCTTATCTACCGAATCATTTCCCTACCCCTCTTTCAATAATTCGGTGTTGGTGACACCCATGATCAACAGTCTTGCCATTTTTCTTCGACAGTAACAGAAAGATAAACTTAATTTGGGGTGATGTAATATTAATTCACTACCTATGAATTATGTTTTAATCTAATCACATTTCATATGAAGGGGTTGGAGTTGTAATAAGGTACGCTACTCCAGCCATAGAATGCCTGCCCCTTGTAAGTGAATGTTAAGTTCACCATTTTGGTTGAAGTGTGTCTTTCCTCGTTATCAGCCCAAGCACTTCAAAAATAAAACAAAGCCCTGCCCAAGCACTTCAAATAAAACATAGGTCCTATGTATTAACAAGATATGCCAGACTTTCGCCAAATCGAGGTATTAACTTTTACGAATAGCAAGAGGCGTGCTGGCATAATCGCTGTGATGACACGACACTCACCCCTAACACAATATTTGTCTTGTTATTACCCCAAGCCCTTCAGTTAGTCAACCATTCAAGAGAACCTTGATTAGATAATTTATTTAATATATTTTCATCTATTTAGAAAATTAAGTTTTTGTGATTTTTCTTCCGTGTGTAATGGAAAGAAAATTTGGAAAAGAAGAAGAAGAAGTATTTTTACTGATTTGAATTGATGTATTGAATTGTGTTATCAGAATCTTATTGATACTAAACTTCGCAATTTAAACAATAATATCCCACTGCTTCTTATATTTCAAGAGCATAAATAAATTGACATTCTTAGCTATAATATTATATGATAATGTTAATTGTTTTAATTATTGCTTGATTCATGAATTTCTTGAAAATTGCTTCTTTAAAATTTTCTTACTTCAACAGATGTTACTTATTATTTTTTTTTTTCTTCCGAAGAGTAAATTTTCTTGTGGCCAAAAAACAATCTACCAAATGATATTGAGATTAATGTAGAGTTAAATATTGATGCAAGTTTATATTCTCATTTACTAATGTACTTTAAAAAAGGAGATTTTTAAATTTCTAAGCTGAAACTTTTTGGTCTGATTTTCCAGAACTGTAGCTGCCACCAACATGAATGAAACATCTAGTCGCTCCCATGCAGTCTTCACAATCTTTTTCACTCAACAACGTACTGATGCCACCACAGAACTTACTACGGAGAAAGTCAGCAAGATCTCGCTTGTCGACTTGGCAGGTTCCGAGCGAGCCGACTCGACAGGAGCGAAGGGTACTCGCCTCAAAGAAGGAGCCAACATCAACAAATCACTTACCACTTTGGGCAAGGTCATCTCCGCCCTTGCAGAGATCGTACGTATCACTTTAGAGATTCACTATTTCTTTTCACTTTCGGAGTTTCACTGACATCCATAAAATCCTTCTGTCTTCTTCTTCTTTTTTTTCTACTTCTTCCTCTATGGTGCTACAGCCCATAACCAAGTCTTGGCCAGAGATCTCAGGATCGCTTGTCAGTCATGTTAAAGTATTTTTAACTATCACAATACATAACAGTTGAATAGCCTGGTACTCCCCAGTGCTATCCCAGAGAACTCAGAAATTACTTGGACAAGAAAGTTCCAATGCATTTTTGTGCCCTCAAAAATCCAATCCTTTAGGATCAAATACATCAACTTTAGAATATGAGACTAGTGTGCCATTGAAGCATGATTTTTGTGAAAATGGTACATGACTTTTGAACCCTAAAAAAATCATGGGATTGGAAAACCCTAACCTTCCCGAGTTTTTAGTCTGTGAAATCCTGAGCCCTGTCAGTGAAATCTCGTGATTATCTCTAACAAAATAATCCATTCATGTAATTTACATTTCTATTACTTTAGAAAACAGAATAAAAGACTATGTGACTCACCAGCTTCTCAAAAGTTAATTTTACTTTGTGTGTTGTACAAAGGGTGTTATTGTTTCTTATAAAAATTGAATATTTTTTTGTATTTGGTTTTCTTATCCTATCCTGTAAAAATTATTCAAGAATATTATAGTCCTATTTTTTACCTTCAGTTATATGTACATTATTTAAAATGCAGTAAATAGCTGGAGTTGAATCAATCCTCTTTGTGTTTGTCAGTTTTGCTTCTGTTCTTGTGTGCCTATAAATAATGTCCATTGTATTTTGAATAGCTCTATTAGATGCTGCCTTTACTTGTGAAAATAGAAGTTTGTTACCTTACTATTTATTTGCTAGTTTCACTTACCCATATGTACACTTTCTCTTTCCATCTTCCTGTGGATTATTGCAGTCGGTAAGTAGATTTAGTACTTCAAACATACCCAATCTTGCTTTGCTCGAAGCTGAGAAGGAATTCCTTTGACTCAGTAGTGTACAGCTAACGTCTTAATCTAATCCTATGAAATAGAACATAAATAGGATTGTCTAGTTTAAGCTCCAACATATGAAAACATTTTGTATTTGCCAATTTTTGTAGTTTACAAAGTATTTCTTTCAATCAGACTTAGATCATTATTACTGTTTTGGATATTAAGTAAGTTACATGTTTTCCTCTTTAGGCTACCAAAAAGAAGAAGAAGGCAGATTTTATTCCCTATCGAGATTCAGTGCTTACATGGTTACTTCGTGAAAACTTGGGAGGGAATTCAAAGACTGCTATGGTTGCTGCAATCAGTCCTGCAGACATCAATTATGATGAGACCCTCTCTACACTTAGGTAATTTACCTTATGTTGAAGCATGCACTTTTTGCTATCTCATGGTTTTTAACAGCAATAAAAATTCTTAGAAACGACCTATAAACTTTCAAAAAATTAATTATGTAATTTTGGAGACGGATTAGCCAAACTCGATTGTTCAGAATTGTTTTTAGGAAATAATATAGTAGGATACAAGAGTCCAGCTTCTCTTCACGATTGCTCTAAAAACGTAATTTAGAATTCAATGAATGAAATTAATAGAACTATGATTGAACAAAGATTTGTAGAGATGATTTCATGACTTGGAATAACCTGACTATCCAGACTATGACTATCTGGAACTTTACAAAACCTGTGGTAGAGTATTGGTAAAATGTTGATGCAAGTGGGAATGAGGATGGTTGGGGTTGTTTCACAGGTATGCAGACCGAGCCAAACAGATTGTCTGCAAGGCTGTAGTGAACGAAGATGCCAATGCCAAACTTATCCGAGAGCTCAAGGAAGAGATTGTGAAGTTGCGAGAGCTGCTCAAAGCAGAAGGCATCGAAGTAGAGGAAGGTAGGGCATCGCGGATCACACGGTTTTCTTCTTTCAACATGGTGCATTGGGTGACATTCTATTTCATTAAATAAAGCTTTCTGAGAAGAATACTCTTTGTGGAAAGGTCTTGACATGACTAAACTGAAAGTGCAACAAATGGTAACATTTATATATAAATGTGTATATAGAATTCATATTGTATGAATGTTGCTGTACCTGTTGCTTTCCTGACAACATGTAATTTTAAATATGAATCAGTATTTGTATCAATTTTGTAAATAGGGATGGTATGTTTTGTACATTTAGCGTTGCTTTACTTGATCGCATTTCAGTTGAAAGTGTTTTTACTATCTTGTTTCTGAATTAACAAAAAATTAAATAGAGAAAAGTGAAGCTTTTAAACACTGGAAAAGAAACTTGTGTATATAGGTGGGTTTTACAGATTTGTATATTTCTTGAACCTTGTCTTCATATTACCTCTCATTTGTAAAAATTTTGTCACCTCATTTTCTTTGGTTGAGAACATTTTAGAATGTTTGTACTCACTTTTTTTTTCTTTTTTGTTTGAAAAAGATAAGGGTTCTTACAGTATGTAAATAATGTGCATATTACATTTTCTGGTCCACAAAGAGTATTCTTTTTTACATGCATGCTCTACATATTATAGAGTTCTACTACAGTGATCACTGAGATCAGTTGTATGCAATTTTGATGCTGATTTTTCAGAGTTTTTTTCTTTTCATAGGATGATAAAAAATTTGATAAATTTAAAATGAAATGTTTCAACAAAATGAGAAAGTGTCATACTTTATTATTAAATTGTATAGAACGGTTGACACTTTGCTGCATCAAAATTATATGTTTAATATAACCCAAAAGCAACTGCTTTTTTGTTTCATTAGTATAATACTATGATTAATTGTGGCTTAGAAAAACCTTGCAGTGTTTATGGCAAAAAAGAGCCTTCTAAAATCTTTGTTACATTTTTTTCATTTTCAAAACACTTCAAATACATCATAATATTTATAATTTTTAAGTCCTTAAAAAATGCGTCATTGTCTTCAGTTTATGCATGTTATAGCATATTGTACAAATGAGTAATTTTTCATTTATTTCCAATGGTCTGAATTTTGGTTCAGTAGATAAATGGTTTGACTTCATTAGAAATCTTGTTCAAATTCAGTTTTTTGCATAGAATACATTTATGAAAATATTTGTCATTCAAAATTTGTCAGAAAAATTAAAGAAATTAAAACTGGTCTCAGAAAATCACTGTTTCATGTCTGTATAATTGCTGTAAGCATGAAGAGTGTATTTACATATTCAAGCACATGTCCTTACTACTTTTGAATGTTTTCTAGAGCTCTGAAATAGAAAATCAATAGTCCTTTCTTGGGACATCCAAGGTTTAGTTATTGCTAGATCTCTGCCAACACTTGTTGATACTTGAACATTTGCATATCCCCAGCAATTGGCTTTTTAGTTCTTGCATTTATGGTTTCTATTAGATTTTCTAGGTACCTAAATTATTTTGAATCAAGCCCATCCTTGAAATTTTTATAGTCTTGTACAAACGTTAGTAGGATGATGCCACATCCTAACAATAAGTAAAAATTATTAATAAAAGTACATTGTATAATGACTTGTACTTAAGTTTAAAAAAATCTAATCAAAATGTGCAAGACTTTGGAAACAAGTTTCATTTTGTACATGTGTGTAAAAGGTACAGCTGTACGAAAGCTAATGGAAGGCATAGAAACTTCAAAAATTAAGGGAAAACTCGAAATTGTTTTGTTGGTATGAGAATAGCAAGCCCTTATATTTGATAAGTTACTGCATTATGGCGTCTATTCCTCTTGCCATCTTACGGGTTGTGTTCAGATTCAATGGGCAGGATGTTTCTGCTGTACAAAATTATAATAAATTAAATTTGTATTATTGGCACAAGAAATATACCTCTCACACCTGTGTGATGAACAGTAAATGTTAAAAAGTAAATAACAAATTTATTTTGATTACTGCTTTAAAGTTCATGTAATTTTTCTGAACACAACCATCTGTTTAACTCCTAACATTAAGTTTGGAACATTTTAAATTAATGTTTGCTGATAACTTCTTATTTAGTTCATTAACTAGTTGGAACTAATTTGAACCCTCACCAGGAATGCAGAATTGATGTCTCTGTCAGAATGGCGTTTTGACATCAGCACTAGAACACTGTGGAAATCGTTTCTTTCTGTTTATCTTTTCCGTTTCTGTGCTTCTATCTGATCCATTATTCTGTTTCTCTCTTGAAAATGATTTTAATATCAAATATTTTCTATTCTTGTGTTGTTTTATTGCCCAGTTTTATGTCCGTTAGCCCAAGAGGGCTAAAACCAGTTGAGTAGTTCCTGCAGTTTTCAGTATCTTTAATGAATAATGATACTCTTTTCATCTTAGTTTGAAGTATACCACTCTGTTGTCCCTTAAGTTTTTTTATTTTATTTTCCACTAGTGTACGGTGCCTCTAGTGCCAAACCTGGTGAAAAGGGCAGCTGAAGATGTGTGGCATTTGAGTAATATGGAAGTGTGGAGAAATCTACTTCGTTATGTAAAGAAGCTGTCCTTGACAGAAATTGAATTGCATTCACTTGTCTCAATTAGTGTTGTAATTTTTTGAGTTTCTGTGTTGTTTTTTAATGGATCATGGTAATGTTCAAAAATTTATCTTAAACAGTTATAAATGAAAAAAAAACATAATTCAAAATTTGTTTAACCTCTGCTGTTAGTGTAATGGTAATTATTTTACAAAAAAGAATGAAATAATTCATCAAAACAAGGAAAGGAAATTCATTTTTGAACATCTGAGAAAAAGTCATGAAACCTTCAGCTTCCCTTGTCAACTACTGACCATTCGCCGCAGGGTGAATGTGTGTGCAACCTGTTGCGTAACTGCGCTGTTTCTTGTGCCCCACCTGCCCAGGCCCGGATGGCAAGGTCATTTACGAAAAGAAAGAGAGTCAAAACACTGTCAGTAATAAGAACGCCATCAACAGCCATAGTAAGTAGCTCTCCCCAGAACATTGGGCCATGTATTAGCTTTCCAGCCAGCTTCTGTCGCTGCTATCATCACAGGCATCTTAGTAAAAAAGTTGTCATGATATTTCTCAATTTATTTTGAGGTCCTTGTTTGCAAGCTGTTGGGTCCCCTTGCTTTGCTTCATAAAAATTGAGAGATATTGAAGTGAAGGAGCTTTTTTATTATCATGCTTTCATTTTTTTTTAAAGTGAATCATATTTAGTTTAATTTATTGTACATTCTTGATTTGTCAGTTATTGTTTTTGTCCCTAGATTATTGGCTTTTTGGCTTCATTATTTGAAAATGATACTCCTTTTGTGTATATGAAGAAAGGGCACATTATACCAGAACCTTTTTATGTATTTAGTAGATGTATAATTTTACCTTGCTTTTCTACACCCAAAGAATATTTGTTTACAGAGTCTGTAATATCTCCAGTCATTTATTATCACAAAGAGTTGGTGATATTTTCATTCATTAATATTTACTTCTTAACCCATTTTACATCATGCATAGTATTAGGACATTGTGCGTGTGTATGTGTACATGTGAACATATGTGTATGTTGGGTTGCTTATTGCAGTGGAATTATAATGCAGTTTGTTGCAATAATGCATTTTTAGATTGGCTCCTCGTTAATTGAAAACATATTAAAGAAATTTCCATTTTTATAAATTCCTCTACTGTGTCATTATATTCTATTATTTTGCAATGGCTTACAATTTCACAGTGTGAACTTTTCAATGGCTTACTATGTTACAGTCATAACAGTCTTAGTGTTTTGACATCAAAAATCTTTCTTACCCAGTGCCCCAGCCATTGAAAGGATCCTATCCTTCTCTTGGCAAGGGCATAGTCCAGAAAAAATTGTGGAATGCAAGGGGTAGTTTCTGATTTATTTCTATAAGTAGAGTTACTAAAATATTAATTCGTGTATGAAAAGCTGAGAATATTAAGAAAAGGTAAAAGAATCCTTCGGATTATTTTACAAAATGTATTTTAAAAGAAAACATTTACAGTTTACTTTATTATACATTTAACTCGGTTTTGGGGGATTGTATATTTGAATTCTAATCCCAATATGCCTTGGGCTGCTTATTTCAGTGGAATTATAATGCAGTTTGTTGCAATAATGGCACAATATGACTTGGGGAATACAATACAACAATTAGGTTAAAAAATGTAGTTCCCTCCAAATTTCTGGAAAGCAGTGCTTGCTTACACATAAAATAACAATTAAGTTGTTTGCTTTTTTATATATTTCAAGCAATATCATTTAAAAAATCAGAACATGCAATGTTTACAAATGGGCTGTTTTTACATTCTTAATAAGTTTAAATTTTTTCCCCCATTTTCTTTTCTTTTTCTCCTGATAAATATGGACAGATTTCAGTTTGATGTTCAATGTTACCAGAGACCCTTTGTTAGCTTGAATTATTGTAAGCCTTGTAAAATTGTGATGGAAAGTACAAAATGATGCTTCAAGTTGTGTTTCAATGTGGTCCATTTTTCTTTTCTGGGAATAGAATATGGAAGTTGTGTCCAATTGTGTGTGAATCTCATGAACCTAATATTGACTGAATTCAACACAAACCTTTACTGAAACACTTCACATGAGCAAGTTGTGTAAATATATGAGAATTTGTGCATTTTATAACACATCCCACTATTTAGTTTGCTTATTTTCATTTAATGCTGTTTTCCTAAGTTTTGTGTAGTTGCATCTTTATTTGTTCTGCATCAAAAAGTCCAACTTGAGTAGGATTTCTCTTTTCCTATCTAAAAAATAATAATTTGTAATTGGTCACACCTAGGTTAATTTTGCAGTCACGTAATGTGGTTGTCCTACAAACCAGTGAAAATTTTTTAAAGTAAAATTAAGAATATTAGTATACAAGAAAATCACATATTGAATATTCCCAATTGGAATAGTATTCTCTAACATTCAGTGAAATTTGTTTGAGTGATAAATTTGAAATATTGTTTTTTCTTAAATTCAAAAGTTGTAAGCAAAAATTTGAAAGGGAAAATTCAATGTGGATGTAGAATATATTTTCAGATGCATGTTCTTATAACATTATAAACTTTTTGGTATTTCTAAAAGGTGTTTTTTACGTAATATGTAATATATTATATTGTTTACACATGAAAACATACTCAGAACAAACATATACATATACAATGAACAGAACAGAAGATTCCTTATCTACATGTTCAGAAATGCACAGTGATTATTTGCATGAATCCAGTTCTAATGCATTTAAATATTCCAATGATACAAAAAATTTACAATTAGTAATTTGAGAATCATGGAAATCATTGAGGAGATATGGATAGGAACAGAAGAATTGTACAGTTTTACACTCTTTCCAGTCTGGTTAGGCCAAAACCATTGTAATAGATCTATCAAATGCAATGAAGAGACCTGGATTAAAGGATGCCAAAAATTTAAATAACATTTTTTTAGCGTAAAAAATTTCAATGACAAGTAATGTATAAATCATATATGATATTTATGTGAACTAGTCTCATTGTGATTTACAGAGAACAGGAAACATTTATCCTAAAGAAGAGTAAAAATATTTCATTAATTTTAAGTATAATTAGTATTTTTTTAAATTTTATTTTGCATATTCTATATTTTCTAATGAAAAAAACTACTATTCAATCACCAAATCAAGAAATATGAAAAAATGCTGCAAGAAATTAAATATTTTAATGAAATGTAATGAGATTACCAGAGAGGCAGAGTTAAATAAAATCAAATAATAAAAAGAACGAAATAATGGCACACAATTTTGAAAATATGATCAAAAGACTGTCTTTAATGACAAAGAAGGTTTGATTTTCAGAAATTAGCTAAGTCCAAAAGAAACCAAAATTGACAATTGCAAGGATATAATCAGTGTAGAAATTTGCAAAAGAAAGTGAATAATAAATTATGTTTATTAATATTTTGAAAAATTGAATTTGGAATATTCTTCAGTTTTAAATCTAGCTAAGTCAACCCTTTGTTTTAAAATCTGGCCAAATCTATCTTCTTAATTTTAAATCCGTTTAAATCCAGACTGTAATCGTAAATTCAGATCTATTCACAATTGAAGAACAATTATTTGTCAAACTTTGTTTCAAAGCGTACCTTCTTATTCAATTTAAGTTCGTCTCATCAAATTTATTGCGTACTTTTTACGATAAAAAGTAATAAAAAGAAACACACAGATACGCAGTGGCGGCTCATGCTTCGGTTGCACAACTTCAGATAATAGAAAATTATATTCGAATATGTTAGGAACATACATATTCCTTTTGATGTCATTCAGTATTCAAGATATTGCAGCAATATCCGTGTATATGAAATCATTTTGGAACCAAAGAGCGTCCAAATGGCACTCTCTCGGGCGTCTGGTCACGGCCGACACTACTAAAGTTGGCCGTGGTCTGGTGCTCTCCCAGGTATTGCACCGCATCATAGACTAAGGATGTACATCTTTACTCTATGACCGCATCACGCTCTTGGCCAAAGAGTATATATGCTCTTGGCTCTATTCCTGTTTTTACTGCAGTTACTCTTTAGCCCTATGCTTCAACTTGCTTAATCCTAGGGCCTTCCGTTGCGCAACCAATGTGTGGGGGGAATACAAATTTCGCCGCTGCGCGGCGTCCGAGGGGAATTCAAATTTTCTGTCTTCGTCTGACTTCCATTGCAACTTAATTTTATGAATTTCGTGTTTTATTCGAAGTGCAAAAGTTGAGTCAATTATTGACGGATTTGAATGCATTATTTATGATATTTGGAGAATTTATTTGAATTTGATGTTAGGATTTTGATTTAATGTGTACACAATATGTACTTTGGTGTCCTTTGGTGACAAGTTCGCCGTTCTGGAAGTCCCTTTCTGTCTCTCACGGTGGGTGCGTATTTCGGGCTGCAGTTACAGCTGTGTTACAGTCCTGCGAGTGATGTAAACATTTTATTATAAATTAGAGTTCTCAATTTTGGAAATTACATTTCCATCATTCGATGAAGCTGCAACTTCCAATTTGTTGGGGCACCAGCCGCCACTGACAGCGAGACTTAGTTTCAAACTCGACTCTCCATTACTAGCGTTGTTTCAAAATTGACGAAGTCCAGAATTTTTAAAATCAAATGTAAAACTGTGCGTATCTTATAGTCTAAAAAGTCATGGGCATCTGTATGATCTGCAAAACCTTTTCAATATATAATCCAACATCACGAAATTCCTTCAATATCTTTTTGTCTACATTTGGTTCAACACAATCCTCAATGCTTATTGTTATTACGGAGCAGCGACATTGCGAGCTGGGCGGGCGGGGCCGCACGCAAAGCAGTTGCAGAACGGCCCTCTTAGACGACTCGACCAATTTTAATGATTTTGAGACATTGTAGATCATAACCTTGCATTCCGGCGATTAGCTGGTATTCAGAATGATTCGTTTCACTTGCATAAATTATGCGCCAAAAGATGCTTATCCAGAGAACCCACAAAATATTCTGGGACCGTCTCTCTTAAGGCCGGTATACACGGTAGAGTTTTTCGTGTAGATTCTCATGTAGTCCAGACTACATGAGAAAATTATGAAGATGTTCGTTTTTTCGTGTAGAAAAGCGTGTAGTTTGACTCCAGCGCCTCTAGCGGCAGAATCGTTCACTAATGGATTTGTGTACCCAACGCGACGGACTCTTCCATTTCGATTTTGTGGTTAGGTGCGTAAAGGTGTGAAAGAGCGAAGTGGCATTGTGTGTACATCCGAAGAAAATTTTTAAAATTGGTTGGTTCTTCCACGCGCAACTCCTCGTGGACCATGTGCAAAATGCCTTTGCCTTCCTCTCGCCTCTGAAGCCAAGCCTTCATCCATTCGGAGCGTTCTCTCCGTGTTTCCATTAAAATAGTCGTTGCCACAACCATGCTTGTGGCAGCAACGATTACGGCCTTCCTATTTTTCTTATTATTTTTTTTCATCGTTAATTAAACGTAATCGTAAATTAATAAATCTCACAGCCAGTACACACCAGTGGGCGGACACGGGTACACACGCACAGAAATACCGCCAGTGAAAGTACCCGGACGGCGCAATTCAGTTGTTTCTCGGTAGACCCCCTAGCGGCGGCTTCTGGAGACTCATGCAGAAAACCGTGAGGTCTGGACTACGCCGTGTATGCGCGACTCTACGTTCAGTTTGAGATTTTAACGTTTCTATGTAGAAACTGTATGAGAATCTACACGAAAATACTAACGTGTATACCGGCCTTTATGAACAAATTCTCGTCATGAACAAATAAGAACTTAGAATATTTCCTATAGGCTGAGGGGGGGATGTTGAGCAATGCATTATGCATTGTTCATTGCCGAAGTCCATTAACCAATAAAATGAGAGATAACAAAATCGCGTGGATTTTCCTAAACCCATGACTATCGTTCAATTTATTCGTTTGAAAATACACTTATCAATGTTTTATTTTTTAAATAAAATCGTTGATATCTCGTTTATTTCTAATTGGATTTAAATTTGACAAATATGCTGAAATGTGACGAATGTAACCAAAAATGCACGAGTTGCAACCTTTTAAAGAAGTATTAGCAAAATGTGGTCATAAAGAAACCAATTTCTTGCAACCTGGTTTGGACGGTGCAAGTAGAAGTACAGAAGCATTGTTTTTCTTATCTCAGTTAATAGAATTTAAAACTTGCCCATTTTTCTATCAAGGGGAATAACAAAGTTTATTTATTAATCGTGAAAAATAGAGCAACTCCGGGATCTTAGGGTAGGTGTGCCGCAGTTACTAACTTTTCTAAATTCTGAGCTATCTCTGAAAAACTGTTGTCTATCACCTGTACGTTTTGTCCATAAAGGCGTCCTAAGACATAAGACATTTTCGATCAATGCAATACCCAAGAAACGTTGGTGAAGAGTTTGAGGTTACAAGTAACTTGTATAATGTTAGTTTCATGAACTACGAAAAACTCTAAATTTGACTCACTTCTTTTTTTCTCGAAATCGTAAAATGTTGACTTAGCTGATTTTGAAAATCACCTTTAAGAGATAATACATTTTTGATCTCGACATCTTGATCAATATTGCTTTCAAGTCACCATGAACTATGATGCTTATACTGCGATTTTTGTAACTCTGCCCCTGACAGGAGTCAGCTGTTGACGGTTTCATCCAATCGGAAGCTTGAACGCCGCCATCGTAACGTCACAGTAGTGACGTTTAAGCTCCCGATTGTATGGCAGCAAAACAGCTGATTCCTGTCAGGGGCAAAGTTGCGAAAATCGCAATATAAAGTATGCAGAGCGGTCCTAAAAGATATGTAACGGTCAATATGGTTGTAATAGAGTCAATCAGCTTTTAGTGAAATGAAAACAACTTTCTTTCGCTTTCCACTATAGTTGCGACGTTATTGTTTGTTGCATAAATCATGATGTGAGTAGTACTCTTTATTTACCTCTCTTCTCTGCCACCATAAAGAGACGTAGCATTCAAGGTTACGTGCGAGATTTTAATTTACCTGCAACTGATCATTACAACCTTGGTTCATTAGCAACAACATCCCGAATCAAAAATAGAGTTCCATATGACAAATATTTAATCCAATTTGCTGACACCCCATAAATCTTAAAAAAAGAATAATCATTGTAAGGAATAAATGACAAGCGTATTTGAAAAACAGCTAACAATAATGAGGAAATTGTAGGGCATCCCTTATTTCTATTTATATAAAGAATACAGAGATTTTATCGTCCAAGTTCGATAGTGCGCGATTCGTCGTGGTCGCTTATAAGCCGTACAGATATGTATAAATACGTACTGATATGTATAAATACCAGTGGCGTAGCGTCAGGGGACGCTAAGATGCTGAACATCCCCACGTGAAATATTAATCAAAGAAGCGTAAATATTGTATTGATAACAAATAGTATAAAAGATAATAGTGGAAACTCCTCGAATATTTTGGTGACAGAAAAGCAGCGCTCTCCAGCGGTTCGAGGTGTAAACTACAGCGCAAGAATTCATGTGTGCCAACTTACAAGGTGTGAAAGTCAAGTTTGTTCGTAGTTTTCTGAGAGATAATTTTGTAGAAGAATATCTGTGTAGATATTGTTATTTGATGCTCTGCCGCAAGTACTTTAATGTATAAATTAAAACCAATGATAATGATGATAGATAATGGTACACACGGTTGTATTCTATTGGCAACATTTACGCCTGTCTTGTAGTGCCTCAGGCCGCCAGGGGCTTGTCTCTTGTGCCGCCCATGCTGATTTGCCCGAGTTTCCACTATTATCTTTTATACTATTTGTTGGTAATCTTCCAAGTGAGTGAAACGCATTCAGCGAAACACGTTTGTATTAATTTTGAAGTGATTTCCCATGATTGAATTCCGCGCGTTTATACAAGCTGGCCTCTGATTCCTTGGACGCTAAAATGCTTCTAGCGTCTGCCGCGAGATTGCGACGAGCAATGACGCATGCGTAGACGGCGAGGTTCTCCCCTATCTCTTCACCCCTGCCCCAGGATTCTCGAGTCCCGAAAAGCTAGCATACGGATGATATGGGCAGCAACGGCTGGTGAGAAAGCACCGTGTGAGAGAGGCTTATGAGAGCAAGTTGCTCGTTTGTGCACGAGCGCTAGCACACTTGAGGTTGTCAGAAAAATATCTTTCTTTCTCACTCGTGATTCCATGCTTGGTCATGAGCACAAACAGTAGATATACTGCTTGCCTGCTAATTCTCAATTAATATCTAAGAAGTTGAATTCTGACTTAAATATATTAAATTTTATTTTGGTTCGAAATATATCAATTCACAAGTGATCTCATTGTCAATCGCGAGTGAGAACTAAAGCGGAGCTAATTCATAATTTGCTTTCAAGAAGTCTCCTGACATAAATCTGTTGAAGTAGTGTAACATTTGTTTCAATAACTTAGATTCTAGAGAACATTAAGAATAATGGTGTCTTCAGTTCGCATTATTGTTGAGCATCCCCAGACACGCGAGACACGCTACGCCACTGATAAATACATCAGTGCATATTTTGTAGAGCATTATTTATAAAAGTATAAATGTTGGAGCCAGATACAGTGAAGTACCTGACTTACGATAGAAAATTCAAAAGAAAAATTCGTCATATTTGCGTATTATAATGCCTTTGTATTTCGAAAAATTTCACCCTCGTACACATTACTGTATCTCCTTTAGAACAGTCGATTTTCTGTTACTTAATTGAACGACAATATTTTCCATTTACGCACTGTAATGTTATGCTTTGCATGAATGTACCTACGTCTTCAATTTCTTGTAGCTATGACATTCTACTTTTCTGAACATGGAAATAAGGCAAACGAAAAATATCCTGGTCTTTTGTGTCCCTTCGAGCCTCTTCAGAACCAAGAGTGGAACGAAGTTGCATTCGTGGAATTATTCTGTGGATATTCGACGACTCATTGATACGAAAACGTGAATTTGATATTGTTTGACTCCGTGTGCTTGTGGATTGACTCCGATTGCTTATGAATCACTTTAATTTTCATTCTCATGTTCTTGTTTGAAATAGTATTTTTCAAGTGAACACAGTACGCTGTTTTGTTTAATATTGTAACTAACAAGCTTCTCAAATACTGTTGCTTAAAGCAGTCAGTTATTAAATCATTATTTTAATGCTATCATTTTATGACGAGTGATCCCATGTATCTTTATCTTTAGATAAACGACTATTTATAATCATGAAGAAATATTAAAAAGATAACTTTGTAGGTATATTTCGTCTAAGTACGATTTTTCAATTATTTGCTATTTATAGAGTATCTTGTAGTAATATTGCTTTCAAAATTGTCGTTAAAAACCGTCAATCCAAAATATATGTTATTAATTTAGGATAATAATTCAGTGCACAAAGTGATACCCAAGGCCTGAATCCACTGTCTTCTCCAAAACTGCCAATCCGGGATAGATTTGTCCCGGAATACATACATTATTACAGTATCTATTCATGTACCTACATTAATTCCGACGCAAGCACATATTCAAAAACACGTGTACGTCCACACACACAAACCTATACTCGACACACACCCACATGTCACCCATTCACATACACACATTCACATGCAGTCCTGTACATATACGCCATAGTCGAACTTATTTACAGGCAATCATGCACTCATACACCCCCGCACATGAATACTAGCACCCTTGCAGCTACATACGCTCAAAACACATTCATGGCCGTACGTTCATTCCAACATGCATGTACGCCTACCCTCCTTTGCATATACTTAAGCATGCACTGTTACATACGCGCGCACATAATCGCCCGTAAACGCGCACACGATTGCAAATATGCGCGCACGCAATCGCACATACGCGCGCACACACACGCGATCACACACACACACACGATCGGACCCCCACATACACGATCGGACCCACACACACGATCGCACTCACTCACACACACACTCAATCGCATACACACACGATCACACACCCACACACACGCACACATCGCGCGCACATACTATCGCGCACCACACGATCGCACACACCCATACATACACACGATCCACACACCCATACATACACACGATCCACACACCCATACATACACACGATCGCACACACCCGTACGTACACACGATCGCACACCCATACACACACATACGATCGCACACCCATACACACACATACGATCGCACACCCATACACACACGCGATCGCACACCCATACACACACGCGATCGCACACCCATACACACACGCGATCGCACACCCATACACACACGCGATCGCACACCCATACACACACGCGATCGCACACCCATACACACACGCGATCGCACACCCATACACACACGCGATCGCACACCCATACACACACGCGATCGCACACCCATACACACACGCGATCGCACACCCATACACACACGCGATCGCACACCCATACACACACACACGATCGCATACCCATACACACGTACACCCGTGACACTGGTGTACGTCCACGCGCACGTCCGTCCGTGTGGCTTGGTGCGGGCGGGCGGGCGGAGCGCTGGGGGCGACCGCTTGCGCTCGGCGCTGACGCGTGTTGCTGCGCGCGCAGGGGACGAGGGCATGAAGGTGGTGAAGCGCGAGAGCGGCGACTGCGCGCGCGCAGCCCCGGCCTCCACCACGGCCGAGGAGGCCGTCGACCAGCTGCAGGCCAGCGAGAAGCTCATCGCCGGTGAGTACCCTTTTGTTCATTTGGTCAAAAAACAGTAGCAAGCTGTGTATGACGTATGGGGGAAGAAATTATCTGCGCACGTTTTCTTGACCTTTCACCCTCAGCCACCGCGCGCGCGCCATTCGCCCGAGGTTGCCGGATGCAGTGGCGGATCCAGGGGGTCGAAACTCTGGGCCTTTGGGGGGGGGGGGAAAGGCCCAGAGTTTTCGTTTGTTACCTCACGTTATTTATATTTCGATTTTTTCTTTCTTGGCGCACTGGGGGTATCATCAAAATGGACTATCTCACGGTATTTTGCGTCGTTCTCCATTGTGCCGCCAGGACTCGCATGATCGCCACCACTGCTCGATAGAGTCGCGATCATGCGACTCCTAGTGGCACAACTGAGAACGACGCGAAATACCGTGAGATATTCCATTTTGATGACACCCCCCGTGCGCCAAGAAAGAAAAACCGAAGTATAGAAAAGTTAATTTAAATATTTATGTTAAAATGATCTAATTCTCAGTATCAGTAATAATCAGTATCATATATATGCTACAAAAATAATATACAATATACGAGCGTTGGAGCATAAGTCATGGCAACTATAATTTTTGTGGGAATGTGAAATATACACAAGAAAAAAACAAGGTATGAACTAAGTGCATGGCCATTTCGCGACATACCATATTTGTGTTTATCATATTTATTAAGATATTTGAAATTACAGTACTGTTTTCATGTTCCAAAGAATTTCAGTACCTACGAGATCACAAGATTACAAAAGCATTGCGTACCCGTTATAAAGACTCGATTAGGCAGATGCTCTCGATAGCGCACGGACCACATCGATTCGCACACTCACAGGTCGCGTGCTTTGCCGATCACTGGTTGCGAAGCGTCCTTGCAATCTCTCCCGCCCTTCTGGCGACTGTTCGGTCTTCCTAAGGCCTTCACTCATGAGCATTATTCCCACGACCTTCCACCAATTTCCTGTGTCATTCTCGGGCATTTCTCCCATGGAGAACTGCTACCTTTGTGTATGAGAGCTGCTCCAAACTTGTTACATTCATCTCGCACGGCGGTAGTCGGACAGCTGATTTCACGTCGCTCTCTTTGCTAATAGACACACTGACAGAGCAAGTAATAATTATTTTAGAAAAGAAATGGTTGCCATGACTTCTGCCCCTAACCCTCGTAATAAATATGTTTATTATTTAACAAAAATCTGTGATCCCCCCCGCCCCCGCAAAATGATCGGCTGGATCCGCCCCTGGCCAATGCGTCGCGAGCTCTTTCCTCACCTGCGGTATTTCCTCCAACACCCTCTCCAACGAAACAAATTTATCCAACTTTGAAACGAAAAATATTCTCCAAATTATGCTCGCCCATGGTGTAAGATATATAGGTGTGTCAACCAGCCGCCTTTGGGGCAAATTTTCTGATGCCAGTTTGAGGCTAGTTCCTCGCTTGTCCGTACGTTGCGCACGATCGGTTTGGGTCACGCTGTAAGATATACATCTTAAGATGACATCTTAAACTGTGGTTATTACACAGTTTTATATAATATTTCCTAACTATTTTTGTAACTGTTCGCTTTGGACTTTACCAATTCCACCGCGAAGCGACAAATCGCTGACTTGAAATAAGTAAACAGCTGGCCACAGACCTGGCGAATGGATCACGACCAATCACGACCTTGCCAAATGAGACCCAAAGATCGCAGCGCTTATATACGAGAACTGTGAGAACTAGCCTCACATAAGCTTCAGTTTTAGACTGGGAGTGAATACACCTATATATCTTACACCGTGTGCTCGCCACACAACCTCCTCCTTCTTGCCGACGGCGACGAATAGGTGGAGCCCTACCTTCACCTCCCCTGTGGACCACATCGGTCTGCGTGCAATTGCACAGGCATACCTTTAGTGCCCAAAGCCACTTTCGGAAACCCTTTTCCCCATCTTCAGTGGGTTACCCAAGCAATGTGGATTGCACTAAAAACAGCTAAGAGGCCGCCATCTTTGGGAATTCCATAAAATGGCGGCCTCCTAGCTGTTTAGTGTGATCGACTTTGCTTAGCTACCCCAATGCATACGTGAAAAGTGTTTCCGAAAGTTGACTTTGGATACAAAGTGTTTTAATAAACATTAAAGCTTTGAACTGTTGTGGTTTGATTATTTCTTAATACGTATCATGGAGTGGGAGCTCAGTGGTAGGGCACTGGCTTCGTGGGAGCTCAGTGGTAGGATCCTGGGGGTAATGATTGCTCGCGACACAACCTCCCCCTTGTGCCGAAGGCGACGAATAGGCGGAGCCCTACCTTCACCTCCACTATGAACCACATCAGCCTGCGTGCAATTGCACAGGGTTGCCTTTACATTACCCTTCCTTGACGACCCAAACGGCAGCTGTTGTTAAGGCAGTAGTGCTGAAAAGAGTCGCAGGGTGCCAGAGGCGTATCTACGGTATGGCAGGCATTGCAATGTGCCATGGACGCCTCTCACAAGGGGAAGCTATTTAGAGTATAACCCGCTGAAACAAATAACAACCCTAATTCGATGTATTCTGACAGGGGCGCAAATTCTAGGCTTGCCATGGGCGCCGGAATACCTAAGGTCCGATTAAATTAAGAAGGTGATTGACATTTGTGAGTGGAGGGGAGCGACGTTGCCAGGTCGCAAACCACTGAGCACGTGTTACCGGGACACGAAATCAAACACTTCAAAAATACGTGTAAAATTGTAAAAAATACGACAAAAGCCTAACCTCAACGCAACTCATCACAACACAGTACACATTGCGCGCGCAGCACAGGCAGAAACGCGGGCGGCGCGGCGGCAGGGAAGTCGCTGTTCGATGCTCAAATGTTCCCCGTGTTCGGCAGTGGCAACTGAGTGACCTGACACGTCACGTTTTGTCTCTCTGGTTGGCAGCTGCCATGGAAACGGGAGAGGCGTCCTGACGTCACACAGAACTGTCAATCACCTTCTTAATTTAATCGGACCATAGGTACGCCTCTGCAGGTTGCAGTCCTGCCAAGGTCTGGGCGTTTTCACTCTTGCGTTTACCCTTGCCGTGTGTGCGTGTGCGTGAGCGTGTGTTGCGGCGCGGGCGTGCGCAGAGCTGAACGAGACGTGGGAGGAGAAGCTGAAGCGCACGGAGGCCATCCGCCTGCAGCGCGAGGCCGCCTTCGCGGAGATGGGCGTCGCCGTCAAGGAGGACGGCAACACGGTCGGCGTCTTCTCGCCCAAGAAGGTACTGCACCGCCACGCAGCTCGCGTGATTATTCAAATCGGTTATGCAGTTAACATTGGTTGAATAGTGTTTCCGGGCGCGTCAATTGCTTTATCACTGGTCCCGCAAGCCTAGTGCATGTTTTTGACACGAGAGATAGCAATGATCTTCCCTCGCGGGTCGGCCTGCTACCTATACTTCGTTTTTTTCTTTCTTGGCGCGTGGGGGTGCGTCATCAAAATGGAATATATCACGGTATTTCGCGTCGTGCCGCTTGGAGACGCATGATCGCCACTGTGCTGGCGATTATGCGACTCCTAGCGACACAACCGAGAACGACGCGAAATACCGTGAGATATTAGCGCTCCAAGAAAGAAAAACCGAAGTAGAGTTCGGCGCTGCAGTGATAAATTACAGTAAGATTGTATGTATAGGTATGCGTTGAACAGGAGTCCACAAGTCTGACCTCCTGAATTCAAGTGCTGCGCTCGTCGCTGCCGGTATTCTTCTATTAAAATATACGGAGATTTGACAGACGGTCAGCGGGGATGCGGTTAGCATTAATTGGGTGCTTCAATTTGAATTATAAGAGTCTTAACGAATATCTCGATTGGATAACAGTGTCCCACCTGATCGCTGTCAAGTCGCCGTGTATTTTAATCGGAGTATACTAAAGAAAGCATAGTGTCAAGTACGGATTTACCTACATTCAAAAGCAGTTGCTTAGAGGCTCATGTGTGGGGTCTCGTACCGCTGGAAAAAAAATCATATAATATTCGAAAAACGAATCAAACGAGTTTGTATCTGTAAACTAGTGTTTAATCAGTATACTGTACCAAAAATTGTAAAAAGATTTGTTGTTATATATATATATATATATATAATTTTTGCAGAGGGGGGACCCATCGCGATTTTGCTCTTGGGTACCTAAATCTGGCCTGGCGTAGCGTAGTTATGGGAAGTGCTTTGCTGTAGAGCTCGTGACCAGGCGCACTATACTTCGATTTAAGCATTAAGTCTGTTGACATTTGATCTTGCTGAGACACTATCCAGTCAGGATATGGAACGTCACTATAGGGAGGCGCTCTGATGACGTTTAAGATTCCGATTGGATGACATCGTCACGACTGATCAAGTGCCAACGTACTTCATATTTTAAGCGCAGTTTTATTTCTTGGCGCGTGGGGAACTGGAATATCAAGATGAAATATCTCGCGTTATTTCGTGTCTTTCTCAGCGTTGCCGTTAGATGTCGCATGATCACCGGCACAGCTCGATATTTGTATAGTCGCGATCATGGGACACCTAGCGGCGCGACCGAGAAAGACGCGAAATGCCGTGTGATATTCCATCGTGAAGACAGGCCCCCACGCGCCAAGAAATAAAAACCCAAGTATAATGGTAGGAGCGGAGGGATATAACAGATTCAGACGTCATGAACATGGCCGCACTGTCCTGGCGGTGACTTTCAAATGGACTTGACAGTGGCGTACTTAAACCCTCTACAGATCTTTAGAAATCAAGTGATTATGTCACGTCGGAGTTAGCAAGAGACCAGCACATGCACAGACATTCATTCTTGCCGCCGTTCTGAGATACTTTGAAAGTATCTCGTATTTCTGCTGACGTCGTGATGACGGTGTGTTGAGTGAATTTTAATTGCGAAAATCGAGTTAATTAATTAAATAATTGTACAAGGAAATGTACAGTTTGATTGTTTAACACTAAATGGGGTTACGTCTGACTATGTTCAATAGAAGAATTTTTATTTATGAAGTATGTTAGAAGACTATATGTGAGTTCCAGCAGTTAAATACTTCCCGAAATGAGTTAGTTGCACTCTAGTCGTATCTTTTGAAAAGGATGGTGGTGAAAAAGGTGGGCCGGGTGAAATTATTGTGAATCAGAATGAAATAATTGAGAAGATAAAATCTGACTAGCATACCTGCTGCCAACCACACAAGATGGTCTCAGCACAGCATCAAGAGCTCTGTCTTACATCAATGGTCACACAGATACTGTTCTAGTTTTTGTTGTGTCAAATGCATTGAATAGCTTACTAGAATATTGTTCCATCTTAATTTGGAAATGTTGATGTAGAAAGTTATGGGCAACATATTGAAACCGAATGCATACTTGCAATGTAAAACAAAGTGTCATATTTCTCTGAAACAATAAACTACATTTTCTGTTCCACTATACAAACCTTAGTGTCTCCTCTGAATCTTACTTCTGTCAAACAATCATTCTTATAATGCAACACTAGCTCCAAAAGATATGAGAATTATTTCCAATCAGGTGAATTACTGTTGCAAATGTATTCTGTATTAACCCCTCTCAAATAATTAAGCAAATGAAAAATAGGTTTATTTTTCTCTCTATTGCTACTCCTTTTATATACTCCCTTAAAAATTGTAAAACTATCAACTTGTCAACTTACATAATAACATATTTATTACAAATGTAATGCTAAAAGAGTTGCAGTTGTTGACTCAAATACTTATCAGTTTTGAAGCTTCCAGGCTATGAGAAAAATTAATTGAGAGTCAATACTCATTTGAGTTCACTTAGTATAAACTTTCAGGAGGATGTTTAAATCTACTGTGCACTTAAAAATCATATTTTTTCAGACCCCACATCTAGTGAACCTAAACGAAGACCCATCAATGTCAGAGTGCCTCCTGTATTACATCAAAGATGGATGCACTCGGGTGGGATCTGCAGAAGCAAACATTCCACAAGACATTCAGCTCAGTGGCTCCCATATTTTGAGCGAGCATTGTGTCTTTGAAAATAATGAAGGTGTGATAACAATGACACCCAAAGAAGGAGCTCTTTGCTACATCAATGGACGTCAGGTCTCCTCAACAGTTGCTCTCAAGACTGGCTCGCGTGTCATTCTTGGCAAAAACCATGTGTTCCGTTTCAACCATCCTGAACAAGGTAGATGACATGTTCATGCTTGCTTTTAATGTAGTTTTTTAATAGATGTGCAATATAATTTAATTTTATTACTTGCTTTTTTAAGCTCGAGAGAAGCAGGATAAATCTGCAGGTCAAATCGAAAATTCAGGTATGTTGTTTTATTTTTTTCTTTCTTATATAAGAATCCACCGTTCTCTAAGAACAAAAAAATGACACAAGTACAAAATTGAGATACACTTATTTGTGAGAAAAAAAGCCAATTTATATTCAGAAAGATGCTTTTCATTAAGTTGCTATTTTTCAATGTCAAGTTTCATAAACTGTTGTTACAAGTAGCAGTCCCTTTTTCTTGATTCTCTGCTCAGTATTGTACATTCAGATGTCCATTTTAGATCTTCAATCCAGGGATTAATTTGCAGCAGTTTTGCTTCTTTAAACTCAAATGCCTTCTATTTTGGTCTTTCCCTACTCTACTTCCCTCCACAGTACAATTACCATTCCCTCAGACTGGGGTATGTGTCCCCATACAATTGCAATATGATCTCTTCAGGGAACAAATGAACAAGATGTTTCTATCAAGTGTATAATTGGCATTATAAATTATTCGCCTGGTCCCAAACATTTTAAGTATATAAGTCATAGCAGGACTAATAAGGATCTGAACATGCTGTGTTGCAATTCCAAGTATCGAGGAAAAGTAGATGGCCAGAAATAATAATTATAATTCGTTTTGAAATGCACACTTTATTTTCAGTGCCAGATAAAATTGAGAAAGAGCTTAGAGAAAGGTTCTCCAGTGGAAACCCCGGGAACAGGGGAGCCTGTTGACTGGAACTTTGCCCAAGTGGAACTGCTGGAGAAGCAGGGCATTGACCTTGAAAGCTGAAATGGAGAAGCGACTGATGGTCCTGGAGGAACAGTATCGCAAAGAGAAAGAGGTGGCAGATCAGGCCTTTGAAGAGCAACGCAAGGTGGGCAAAATTATCTAAGTGATCAGTGAAGTGTTTTCATTCCAAGCTCTATACTGCAATTTACTCAACACTGCCTCTGGCAGGAATCAGCTGTTGAAGGTTGCATCCAATTGGGAGCTTGTATGTTGCTACTGGTGATATCACTGTGGTGACGTTCAAGCTCCCAATTAACAGCTCCCCGTCAACAGCTGAGTCCTGCCAGAGGCAGAGTTGAGTAAATTGCAGTATGCAAAAATTACAGGCAGGGAGGGAGAAAAAGAAGAAATAAATGATCACCTGTCTTTGAGGGAGAGAAACAGCATTAACAGAAATTCACTTACATTATAAATTAGATAAAATATAATTCAAGGCAGTTGTAGCTATCATATTCTTGTGGAATTTTTGAAGTTGAAGAAAAACGTACTGTAAACCCTTGTTTACACGAACTCGAAGGGACTTGAAATAGTTGGTGTTCGTGTTATAAAAATTTGTGTTATCTGATTTTTATACATACCGGGTCTTTATCGTATCTCGCAACCCGTGTCTGGAAACATCACATCTTGTTTTGGCAGATGTGACCAAGCTTGAAATACCTTCGACTTCCCTTTCACTTATGGAACACTCGGCGCGCAGATTTCGGGCTGAGAGAATGTGTCTAATTTTAGTTGGAAGAAGAGAAAAGCACTTATTCTGTCCTTGTTACTCTTCAACATACTGCAGCCACTACACCAAAAAGAGTATACGCCTGTCTCGTGGTAAATGTTGGTCATTTTGAGCATTTACTCAGTCAATTTTTTTGTCATTTTGAAGAAATTATATTTTATTATTTTCAATAATTATTTATATACTGCTTATTTATATTTTATTAGTATTTTTAAGAACTATTAAGATTTTATTTGCTTAATTTAATTTGCTTATTTGCAGATTTCATAATAATAATACATATTAATTGTTATAAATAATGAAGTGCTTCGCGGTGATGTTTCACAAGATATCTTTCTGATTTCTCTCCTGACCTGGCTCTCAATAAATAATAATTATTGTTACATAGGTGTTAATAAATCAATAAAGCAGACTTTTTCTTTTACAGTTTTGTTTCTTAAGCATGCTGGATAGAATCGCTTAAAGAAACTTTTTGTTTCCTTGCTCATGCCTCAGCCCACCTTGCCCTACCCCACACACTCTGTGCAGCGCGTAAAGATTCCCGTAAGCCGCGTACCTGCGGCTCCCCTAAGGGGAAAAGTTCCCCTAAGGGGGAAAACACAGATACAGGGAAGTTGTTGCAGCTTATGACCTGACGGTCGCCTCCTCTGCCGGCTCGGTGTGACTGATCCGACAGTCTTGAAAGGTGGCAAAGGTTGCCAAATTACCAAAACAAGAACAAGTGCTCTTAGACATGGGTTGCACTTTAAGCTAAAGACTGTATATATCCTCATTACTACATGTCTTTGGCAGGACCCAAATTTTGTTCATTTGATGACAAATTTAGTGTTAAAAGAGTTCTTACTAATGAGGGTTTACTGTATTTGATACTGAAAATATATTTTTGTATGAATTTGTACTGAAAATATATTTAGAAGTTTTTCCCTATTTGTATTGTGTTCTGTAAAGTATCTTTAAACATCACTTCATTTTCTCTACATTCTAATTAATTTACAAATCAATCAAACAATCTTACAAATAACACTTTTTAAAGAAAATGTTAGCTTTATGCTTCATAATTCGTAATACAGTAATATCTGTCTAAGTTGGAATCAATTGGGACAACTAAAATTCCGCTTTAAGGAGGTTTCCATTTTATACAAGGTTGTCCATTTTATGACACTTGTATTATTGACATTTCTGTCCTGAAAGTAGTAAATTACAAAATACTTTATTATAATTATCAAAGTACATTAACATATAACATATTTATGGAAGAAATCACCAATAAATAAATATTAAACGCTCTTCATTGACAGCTTCTGAGCTGAAAAACACACACCTTACGGGCTGTATCTGGACTCCTTGCTGACTCTTTCAATGCACAATGTGTCTCCAGTATTGTGACTTTCTGATACTCTTGCATGACATTCAGAAATGCAAATCTGATTGAGGGGTTTTGATTTTCAACATGGAGTAGGGAGATGCGCGAATAGAAGCTGTGTCCATACACCTTCCCAAACTCAGAGAGTCAGGAGAGAGGAAATTCCCCTACCGCTTACACCTTGAGAGACAAACAACCTCAAGGTTAAATTCTACACTAACAGCTGAAGCCCCTCTTCTTCAGTGACTGGCTGCCACGACTAAATCACACGTCACAGGGATAGAGAGTTCAAAGCAAGTATGTAGATGCATTCATGTCATTAAGATCTCGTGTCTCTCTGCCAATTGCGTTAAATTCACAGGAATTCTGTTTTATAAAGATTTTTTTTCTGAAGAACCTGAAAAGCCATTCTGTTTCTGCAATGAAGAGGTTCCATTTTGTGCTCTGTAGAATACCATTTAACTTCACAGGCCAGATATATTTTCTGGTCAATGTAGGTTTCCAGCTTGTACAGGTTCCTACTGTACATAATTAATATTTAGAATTAATGTTATTTAACTTTAATGTATTTCCAAAATACTTCTCCCTTGTGTTCTAGCAAAAGCAAAACATTTGATTTTTTAAAGATAGGGTGTACTAGTGATTTGTTACTACATACAGAAATGGTAAGGCATGAATGACAAAAAGAAATAGTCTAAGTAATTATGAAACACTAGTTGTAACTTAAATGATGCAGTTCTTCCATGTGTAGAAAAAGCTATGAAAATAGTATTGCTAAAACTTCTGAGGGAAAGTATTGAACCTGTTTGTTGATTTGCAAGAATTTGGTCTGGTTTGAAGCGTTTCTGACAAACTTTTGAATATATTGCAAGTCATTTTAATTTGTCAATTGCAAATTTTTTGTCAATATTGCCATTTAAATGTTTGCTTTGTTATTGCTGCAGAATTACGAAGCTCGTATAGATGAACTAGTGAAACAAGTTGAAGAGCGGACGATGACACTCTCAATGTACAGCTCCTGCACTCTTGAGGATATCAACCAGGAGGAGGACATTTTCGGTCAGTAATTGCACAGGCTGCCACCTGCTGCCTTATTATGCCTACAGTATCTTCAACACCTTTCCTTGCTTGCTAGTGTCTGCACGATGGCAGATTTCATGTGACCTACAGCTTGGCAAGTGTTAAAAGACGGCTGTATTTGTTTTGCTTGTGCAATTTTTAGGTCGTGTTCAATGCTCTTTATTGTGATCCAGTCCATGTATGTGATAAATTATCTAGTAAAAGGTGTTAACCCATTCTATATTTTACTCATAATTATTGCTACATAAAGAGAATTAAGTGATAATAAAAAAGTAAAAATCTGAAAGAATACGTTAGATGTGACAACATACTCTTGTGTTGGCTGAATGTGTTGGAGACTGGTACATGTGAGAAAACTTAGTTTTTGTTTGTTTGATTTTTTATCCTTGACAACAAAGAACCATAGGAAGAAGAAACATCTTTTTTTCTTTGCAAAAGTCAAAATGTGAAACAATGCCAGGTGAAGATGCATTATTCTTGCCTGTAATTAGTGAAGGAAAAAAGGGGAATAATCTTATCAATTAAGAATAATTTAATCTCATAACTTTTGTCTCATAATACTCACAACATCTTTTAATCCTTGCCAAGCTATATTAAGAAACATTAGTGGGAGTTTTGGATTCATCATAGCACACATAAGTGAGAATTTATGATTCTGGATGCAGACCTGTTTTTAAATCAGAAAACTTTTTCTAACTTGTGCTAGAAAATAAATTGGAATATAAGATCAGGTGTAAGGTGAACTTTTTCTGAACCAGAATATTTGTGTTGTGAGAGACAGGGCTGAAATTAGGAAAATAGATTGGCACTGGCTTTACACAGACTTCGCTTTTGCTGAACAGCTGTCTCGTCATTGCATGGTCTCTTGTTTTGTGTTGTTTGCAGCACAGTGGTGGAGATTTGAAAGCAGTTTTCAGCTGTCATTATCTGCAAATTTAACTTATTTTTGTTTGTTGTTTTTTTCTTCTCTTTTTTATGCATTTACAAAGTGTAATCACAAAGTTCATAAGAAGCAAAACTTTCATGAGACTTTTTACTTTATTGACTGATATTTTTATAGTTAGAAGGAATAATATTATCTTGAAGGTTTTTCTTGAACTACAGAAATGAACATGTTTTTGAAAAATGTAGATTGGTAAATTTGTTTTTAGTTGAAATTCTAGGAATTTTCTGTCCCATAACAAGTTTCTGAAATTTCTCTGGTATATTATAGGAAATTATCTAGGACTTCTAGAGTCAAATTTGAACAAAATTACATCTCAATCTAACTCTCTTAACTCTTAGATGGTTCCCCAATTCCGAGTAGATCAGCTCATTACCTACATGTATGCTTTTCAATGATGAAGGATGCTGGGAAATGAGTTTCGTATCTGAAACAAAAACTAACTAGTATTAAGCATCTCCTCACTCAACTACAAACAGCTTTTGCTTCAAATAATACAAAATTGCACTAATATAATATTTAATTACAAATTCTTTATTGTCCGTCGGTGTACCTTAACTTCTAAACTTATTTCATCATTAATAAGTTTCCACAGGGTTTGTTTTGATTAAGAGCATTATTTTATAAATTTCAAAGTTTTATTTTAAAAATAGCACCAGTAATCCCCAGTTTTATTTCATTTTAACTAGATTTTGATTAACGTAATTGTAATTTAAAAAAATATTTTCTTGTGATATTTAATTTTTGACATTATTAAAAAGAGTATGCTGTTTTAAATTGTGGTAAAAATATAATCAAATTTCCATAAGTAATGTATTTAGGTACCTGGGATATGAGTTAATACAAAAATACAAGTGGTACAAAAATAATTTAATATATCCTTGTCAGTGGTCAAACAATCTCATAATGGAAGAATAAAGAAAAATTTATAGCAATGCAGATTGTCACAAAGAAAAAGAAAACTTTTTAAATGTTCTAGAAAAAAGAAATTACAATATTCATAGTAGTGAGATGCAAAAGTGTGAAGAGGAAAAAAATTAAACAATAAAAGTTTTAACTAATATTATATTTTGCCCTATTCTGTTGTTAATTGAATCTAAGTCATCTCTATTATAAACTGGTATGAAATAATTTTCGGTTTTAAGAAAGTAGTGAACATCAGTTGTTTTCCCATTAAGTGTCCTTGTTATTGTTTCCCATATTTTCAATGTATAAAATCAGTGCTCTATGATGAAATTATTGAATTGCTACTTTAGTGTATCATACTGTATTCTTCAACGTGTTTATTAACTTTTTCAACACTTGGCTCATTATAATTTTTTTTTTTGGTATAAAAGCTCTTAATTATAGCTATAATTACTGGGCAAGTTTATCAAATAAGAATGTTTATTGTTGAAATCAGAATTTTCAATAACTAGGATTTTGTAAAAATAATGCTATTATAAGCAGAAGCATTGAGAATAATTCCTGAAAATAATGTTGAATTCCTCCTACATAAATTTTAAAAAATAAGTTAAAATCAGCAAAACAAAAATTTTTTTAGTGTATTTTATCACTTAAAAAAGAAATAACAAATCTAGGAGTGGGATGTTATTCCTGTGAATTGGCATTGAACACTGAAAGAGCTTTGCAGAATAATTTTGCTTAGACATAGTACATTCTTCAATATAAATGATGAAAAAAATGTTGACTGGTCCATATACTATCAGATACGCCACCATTCATATGACTGAAATGGCTACTTGATATATGAATGAAACAGATATGGTAAATATAAATTTGATGAGTGAAACCATTTACTCATATTGTGACTCCTATAATGGAAACAATGAATCTCCTTATAATCTCATAGTTAAACTAATGTTGCAAAATTTGTTTTATATTGTTGCAATAGCACTTAGATTTATTTTAATAGGAATTCTAATATCCACTTTCAGTTGTTTGAATTTTCACTGAGAATGTGTACATTCAATTACTTTTCATTTCTTTGAAGTTGCAGGTGAATTTCTTAACAAGAAAGCTAATTCTTACATTTTGAAGGATTTACATTTTTTAACATGAACAAGATTATACTTATTTTAAATTAATGTAATTATAATGTCTACATTAAAGTTTCCCTCATAATATGTGTGAACCAGTGACATTCGTGCCCTGTGACCAATCAGGAGCTTAGAGCTTGTTTCGGCATGGGCAGCACCCTGCTAATGGAGGCCCTGAAGGGAGGTAAACATACCTTCTGGCTGATGTGTAGGTTGACACTTGTGTTCCCAGAAGGGGAGGAACACCACCACCACCACCATCAGTGATGTAACATGCACTACACTTGTGGGACTAACAACCCGAGTAGTTGTCCTACTCGCTCTCTTGCTCGCACACCCCCAGTGTTGTTTTTGAGACCTTGTAAAATCAATTATATTTAATACCTCTTTCAGCTTTCATTTCACTCTCTTCATCAACAATGGTGCAAGACCAAATGTTTACTTTGTTGGGGAATATGTTGTTTCATGTTTGCTTTTACTTAACTAACACATTAACTAAATATCTTCTGTACTTATATATTTTATGCTCTGAGAGTTAGTTACTGTAGTTGGGTCATAAAGACCGTAATACATTAAGAGTTCTGTATGTTGTGTGCAAGACAGCGAAACATACTTAATGCATTGCCGCTCTGTTCAGAGAGTGGCCTCTCTGATGAAATACAATGTGATATTATTCTGTGGATGCACCAAGTTTATTTTCCACATTTGGCTATCTGTATGTATTCCACACAAAAAAATAAAACCATATTTCCAGATCAGTGTTTTAAAATACTTGTCAAAAAATCTATGAATGAAAATCTAATGAACATGTCATTGCCATGCTTCTTGAGCACGGGACTTCAAATTAATTGTGCAGTATATGTAAAAATGGTCACTTTCGTGGACAAAAAATGGAGACTTTCTCCTCCCCAAATGTGTATTTGAGGAGTATGCCCAGTTTGCATCATTTTTTATTTGATGCAATTACCCAAGGAATTCCCCAAACTATAAGTTACCTTAAATTTCAAGGAATTAATTTTGTAAGAAAATACATTACTCTTTAGTTCCCATACAATAATGTGTGAAGGAATAGTCTTTTCATACCCAAGCCCAATAGAGTAATGCTTTGATAGCTTATCTCATCTAGCTGGAAACAGTAATATATTAATTTGGTGATCATTTATTGTGAACTGCCCATTAATACTCAGAGTAGCTGGGCTTTAAAAAGAAAATTATGAGCACATTTGTCAAGCCATAGTTGCAAAGACAATTCACACAAGTTAATTCATCATGCCCAATTAAGAGGTTAAAATTTACTAATCAGTTCAAAATGAAGTTCAGAGAAGTAGAGTTATAAATAAGTTGAATGTAGTAATAAATAGAGCCCAGACATTCAGGCATTTTTTTTACCTAAAATATGTAGGAAAATGTATTTTTATTTCATTTATAGGCGTTCAAATACGCATTTATTCTAGCTAAATTAGGGGTGCAAAAAGGCATGTAAACAATGAAAAATCTCATTTAAAAGGAATTATTGTAAAAATATTAACAATTAAAATTAATCACATTTTTATTCTAACTTTAAATGGGATTCCTTGTGAGGAAACAAACCTGTCGATATAAAAGAAAAAAACTGAAAATCTTGACTGGTTTCACCTTTTTCCATTCAGAATTTTAGCACAGCCTCTGGTTCCACAAAAGGACAAAATATGTCTGTGCTTTCCTATTGTTCTTGAATGCTGGTGTATATCCAGCTTGTTTGAGGTCAGTTTCAGAAGAAGAGAAAAGAAAAACAATGATGTAAAAGGCAAAAATAAGATAAAATAGCTAAACTAGGCAAAAAAGACAAAATGAAAATTGTTAAAATAACCCCAGAAGTACAATGAAGTGATTCCTATTGTTAAAAGTCACAAAATAGTATCATTAAGAAAGTGGCATTTTGCCAAACTTCTGGGCTCAAATAATAAATAAAAGGAGTAATAATATGTTTCTAAGACTTTAGATATTAGTTCAATAAATACAACTGTGTGTAACTGCAGTAGTTGGAAAAGTGTTATTGTAGAGATTGCGACTGCAATCAATCAAATTTTGATGACAGCATTCTAACGTTTTAACAAAGAACTTGGCTTTTCAAAATTTGTTGTAATTGTGAAACTAAAAATTATTTGGATTTTTTCAAATGTCATTTTCTCCCTTCCCCTTCCAATATTGCTCTCATCCTTCTTATCTCTTATTTTAAAATCTCCTCTTTTAAAAGTAACCTCTTCACAAAATTAACTTCCACAGTCTCCAGTTGACTCTTCTGTAGTTAAATAATTCTTTAACAAACCTCCAACAATTGTTTCTAGCTCCTCTTTAATATATATCTACATGGTGCATAAATCGTATCATTATGATGGGTGTGCACTTAAATCGTACTTGAATCTCACAGAACTTACATACATACGTAGAAACAATGAAGATTTAAAATGGGTGTCTCAAAGCAAATATGATTCAAAATAATAAAATAATAGTTCTAAAAATGAATCATCTTTATAACATTTTAAAACAAGTATGTTAGTTGTAGTGTTACAAGTTTTTCATTTAACAGAATTAATGTGTTGGAAAATTCACTTAATATTCAGTACAAGCCCTCTCTCCAATTGATGAGCTTTTGCTTAAAATGTCTAGTTTTGTTAAAAAGAAAGTATAGTAATATTTAGAATGCATATTTTAGACATGAAATTACACATTTTTCCAACCTCAAAATATTAGTCTCTTTATAACATTGAAATAATTATTTGTTTCATCATTTATGTGTACCATTTGCTTCTTTATTTGAACATACTGTGCATCTCCTGCTAACCTTAAGTCCATAAATTGTAACTCTGGTATGTTGTAACTACTGAAAATATGTGATTTGTCAGACACATGACAAGCAGAGAATGCCTCAAGTTGGGAAAATACTTCTAAATAATTAATCAATATTTTTCTAAAAGGAAAAATGCATTTACATGTTTCATGCTAGTCATGTACTGTGTACCTTATATTATTGTCAATGCATTCCATTATTCATTGTTGTAATGATGCAGAAATTATTTGCTAAATTAGTGTTTTTAGTTGTTGATGCTTCACATAATTGAATACATAATGATCTGCTCCTAAATTACTAGTATTAAAGTACTTATACCTGTTACTAGTACTACTAAATAACTTGTTCTTAGACTTTACTTGCCCTGTAATTTGTGCTCAAGTATTTGATAGCCATCCTGTAGTGCTTGAGTTTTTTTTTATTATATTCTAGATTTTGGAATCATTTCCTTACTAGTTTAATTCACATCATCCTGAACAGAGCCTGTGTGGTTTATTAGAGCTGGGAAAAATAATTCAAGTATTGTGGAAAAGGGCAATTAAAAAATTGAATGTTGCTACTCTTTTTTTGGCTGTGAATCTTTAAGTTAACCTTAAGATTTCAGATGCCAATTTTAATTATACTTATATATTTAATCATCACTTTTCATTTGTCTAAACATGTTCGTGGTCAGGAGATTGGCAGCATAGAACATCGTAAAATGTCGTCCATGTGGCAGAAGGACATAATTGTCAAATGCACAGGTCGAAGCACTTTCTTTGATAACTAATGCAGTTTGGGAGAAGAGATGCGGAACAACAAAAGGCTGCGAAAGAGAAAAAAGGAACTAAACCTCTGGGTCTGAAGTAGATGTGAGAGAGAGCCTTTTTTCTTAGAATGGTAGAATTATTTCTTAGTTTGCTTTGTTTTGCTGCCAATTTTTGCACACATGGCTTTATTCTGTTTCTTACTAGCACTTTCTTTCTATTTTACCCATTTGAATTTTTCATTCAAATATATATATTTATATGCTGTGCTTTCTGAGTGCACTATTCTCCCATTTGTAAAGCAGTCTATTCATATGTTTATAGCTCTTTCATTTAGTCTCCAGTAGTTGTAAAACTTGGGAAAGAAATTAGTAAACTGTTACTTATGGACATATGGCATTTTAGTAACAGAGTTGAAGACCAGTTTCATGGAGCTTAATATTATCCCTTGTGAAATATTGATTTTGAAATTTCATTCTTATCATATTGTCTAATTATGAATTATTTATTTTGTAAATTTGACATGGATGTATTTTAACTTTGAAGATAGTAAGTAAAGTGTTGCATCTGAAGAAAACTATTGAGCATTAAAAGAGCTTTGTGAACCTGGTCATATGTATATAGTTCTCCCCAATAATAACCTTGTTTATACTTGATTTGCAATTATTTATAATGGTTACTTGAAACTGCCATGCTGAGCAAAAAGGCTTGTTCTCCATTGTACAAATGACAGATATTCAACATTTTCCAAGTGCAGTGCATTGTACATTGTTGCGAAGGACTTAGTGGAAAGGTTGAAAACATTATTTGATAATTAATTTCTCTTCCATTCAACGGTCAGTGTTGGCTTAAAAGGGACACAGATTGAGGGATTCATCACATTTTATGTTATGATGAAAATAGTCTCATGCTACATAATGTAGCAATTGTATCATTGTGTGTTCATCTTTTGCAAATTGATCCTCCTCTTGCACTGCCACCTGAATGGCATTGCTGCCCAATCAGTAATGTGGACCTTAAAGTCCACCCTTGAGTCAAAATTTGGTGTGTCAGAAATACTTATGACCTTCTACAGTAATTACCCCTTTTCTTTTTTTCTTTTTCTTTTCTTTTTTTCCATCTGCCAATTTGAAGAAATAACTTATTTTTCAAGTCTTACAATTTCAGTGATGAGAAAATAATTTTGAACTAAATAATGTGAGAACTCGTGAATGAATACTCTACTTGAAGGAGGTTTTCTCTTTTGTTAAGTCTAGGAAGATAGTTTCTACAAAAAAAAAGTTTTGAATTACATTATTTTGCAAACATTTCTTTCCATTATTAAGAAATTAATGTATTTGATACATATTATACAAAACTAAATTATATAGAAAACCTTAATTGAATATAGAGGATTGATGCGCAATAATTAAAATAAATTAGACAATTATGACAACATGTTACACGTTTTGTGTCTTGCATCCTGTCTCAATCTGCATCAACATTACAGTCTTAAACTAAAGTTTATCATTTCGCAATTAATTGTAATATAAACTTTTTATGAAGTTATGAGCCAATCACTTGAACCCTTTTTCTGAATCTTTCTTGTACTGCCATTCAGAAATGATTTGTCTAAGTATAGAGTGAGAAATCAAGAGGAAGTAACTTCAGATTGCTCATAATATGTACTGGATGGTTCAGTAAATGCTACAGTGAATATTTTCTTCCCTGATTGGCCTGCTGTGCTATAGTTTTCCTCAGAGAAGTATGTACACACAAAATAGAGACAGCATGATGGCCCAATTGGGAAGCAAATCATCATCGCAGCTCATTTGAGTCAGTCTGGATTATAGTGCCTCCTGCTGGAGGAACCCAGGAGTACAAGCATCACAGTTTTCCACTCATGCCCACTGCCCTTTGTTGTGGAGGTGTTTGCACAATGTGCGTGCTCACGGTGTCTCAGTGGAGCAGAGGCCTTTTTGCCCGGGTTGGCAGTGCCTGGCGAGCGACTGGGGTTGACTGTGTCTGTTTCTTGTTGTCTCTCCTCTGCTGTTGGTGACTGCGGCTGCCTGATGGGCTTTCAGTCAACCCCTTGTTTGACGCAGAGTGCACCTGGACAGACCGGCAGCTTCGGCTGGCCGCGTGGTGCTTCCGCAAGTGGAAATATCACCAGTTCACCTCGCTGCGCGACGACCTCTGGGGCAATGCCATTTTCCTCAAGGAGGCTAATGCAATCTCGGTAGAGCTCAAGAAAAAGGTAATGTGCTTGAAGAATTTGTTTGTCTTATAGAAAATATAAATTTTATTTTATCATAACAAATCATTTTAAAAGTGTATCAATGAAATCAGAAATGGTACCAGAATTAAATAACAAATAAATATTCAGAATTGTTAGCTAGATAATAGTATAAACTGTTTAATAGTTTGAGAGGTAGATGTATTTTCACAAGCAGATATCTAAATATTCTGAAAAGAAGGGATTATAAAAGAATTAGTTCTTTAACAGGTAAATGGAAATAAATCAAGCCTTTCCCCCCCCCCCCATTTTCTTTCTTTTGGGGTTAAGTGCTGTGTTTAATGCTGTAATGTGCCATCACTATTAAAGTTATAAGAATATGGAAAGTGTGTTCATATAGTTAGAGATTACATGTTAAAAAATGCTGTAAATTTAAGTGATGATTGATAACATATGATCAGAGTCTTTCTTTTCTTCTGTTAAGTACACAAACCATGAGTCTTTTCTAGAAACACAATCATTGGGTAGTCTTAAAAGTAAACTATTTAAATATTCTTGGCACAATTGAGTTATTTAGATTAGAAATGTACATTGGCCTATCAAATAGAAAGTGGATAAAATAATGTTAATTGTAATTATTTTACTGAATTTGCATATGTAAAATATTTCTCAGCAATAATTATCTTCATTCCTTGTTTAATCACTTTAAAGGTAAATAAATAACTAAAAAGAAAATGCTGAAAATGTTGATGAGTTCTTTAATTACATTGATGTTCGTGCTAGATATTCATGTAAGTTTCTTCTACAGGTGCAATTTCAGTTTACACTGCTCACGGACACGCTGTATTCTCCCCTGCCCCCGGAGCTCCTGCCAGCTGCTGATGAAGATGAGGAGGAAGACAGACCGTTCCCACGCACAATCGTTGCTGTAGAGGTGCAGGACACCAAGAATGGAGCCACACACTACTGGACCCTGGAGAAACTGAGGTGAGTGCTTGTGGGTGGAAAGGATGCACACCCTTGCTGGGTAGTACGTCTCATGGTTTGACAGGCTTGTTGAGGAAAGTTTGTTGTGTTAATAAGTATGTGTTAAGTTTGGGTGGTCATGATTGAGTTTCAAAATCTCTTTTCAACCAATAGTCAGTATAAGAGGATACAAGATTTTAGTGAACAACTTTGAGGGTGTGATAATCCTTGTTTGTTCCTGAAATATATTAATATGATTAATATCTTTAATATTAAATCAGTTTAATTTACCAACTAGTTAATCAACCATTGATTTTCTCACTACCAAATTCAATTTCTGGTCAATCTCTTTGTTGAATGGGAGAATTAAGGAACCAAACTTCTATCACTGAACCACTTTTATTCAAAACTGTGTTGTTATTACGTTAGCTAAGAAATTGAATGATATACAGGCTGTTCGAAAACCAATGCTCATCTACACTCCTCATTGGAATCAGTTTTGTTAATGACACATAGCAATGGTGGAGACCACCACAAAGATTTTCAATTTCACTGTTTGGCAACGTTGCATTTGTCAGTGTGCGAAAGATTACGTATCAAATGACTTGAGATATTAAGTTACCTGTTGTTCTAGATCTCTGAGCAGCTTGTTAACCAAACAGACAGTCATTGTTAGAAGAGACGTATTTCAAGAAGCACTTGATATGGAAGTTATTTTGTATGTCTTCTTCCAAATTGTTTTTTATATACATTGCATAAGTCAGATGTATGGAAATTGTGGGATCATTCCATACCAGCAACATAAAAACACCCATATGAATGCTGTATGCATGATTCTTTCCTCTGACAGCGTGCTGTTTACAGCTCGTGATCAATTTCAGTTCATGTTGCAATGTGATTTTTTAACTATTTACTTATGTAAAAACCACCATTGTAATTTCATCTCCATTTGCAACATTACAACTTGCAGTTTGTATTTGAAAGCATTTATGTATTTGGAACGTATATGCTTTCAAGCACAACTGGGTTTTTGTACCTAATCATGGTAGTAAATTGTAAATTAAATGGAATTTCTGTTGCAAAATTTTTCCATACATTAAAATAGTGAGAAAAGCAAGTTTTGAGAATTGATATTTGTTTATGTAAAATAGTGATTACAAAATTGCATCAATATTAATGACAAGATTTGAATTAATATATAAAAGACAACATATTAAATAATTTGAGATAGAATGTTGCCTGCTGCTGTAGTTGTTGTTAACATTCTGAATCTCAAGACAGCAAGAATGCAGTTTGTCTCAAGTATTTTTATATGCTTAGAAGTAACACATAATGTTAAATGTTGGTGTCACAGAGAAAACTGATTTGAACAATAGAAGATGAACTGTAATTTTGAAAGTATTGCAAGGAAATTAATTCTTAACTTAAACCCGTTAAGTTCATGTTATAACATCCTAAATAATTGATATCGGGTTTTCAGAATATTTTGAAATAATTTGATTTCTTTTGTAGCAACTTGCAAAGAAAGTGGAACATCAAATGAAAACAGAGGAATTGGTTAATTGATCTTCTGTGCAGTGAACTTCTGAGCATTCAGTGAGGGGGGACTGATTTCTGGAAAAAGGGAAAACCTAGAGAGCACAGGGAAATCAAAATGAAATACTTATACAGGGAGATGGTTGGTCAAAAACAAGCATTCAACTTGAGCTTGAAACCTGGCAGAAGGAAAGATTAATGTATTGATGTAACACAGTGAATAGTAATAAAATAATGAAATGAACCTTTAAAATGCCAGATGGCATCAGCAAAATTATATAAGGTTTCTTTGTGAACAGTAGCAATAATTACTACTGACGAGGTGGTAATGGAAAAAGAATACTTTGCATTATTCCTTTGTGATTGTTTTGCATGGACTGAATTGTTGTATGTTATTGTCTAAAATTTTATGAGTGTGATAGTCTGTGTAACAAATAGTAATGAATGATATCTATACCTATATTTTTAACATTAGACAATTGCTAAAGACATTTTTCATTACCAGCATTCATATTCTAACAGTAACATCGTTTTACCAATTATCCATGAAATATACACGACAGAGATGCAAACTATTGGGGATTACCTCTAACATTTACAAAACTCTTCTTCTGAAGCTAATTGTCTAGGGATAAAATTATTTTAACATAACCAAATGCTCAGATAAGATTGTAAAAAGGTATTAGAGCTCTGTAAGATTGTAAAAAGTGTCCCCAAACAAAATTAGAGAGTACATTGTGAACAGTGATTCTGTCAAAAGTTGTTTTTTTTTTCCACTGAATTTTAGCCTCCTAACAGTACCCACTTAAACTATAACTACATAATGAAAATTTGTTACATACATCTTAATTTTCCAAAGCCTTTATGCTCAGAATTATTTAAAATAAACTCTAGTTGCTGTTTTCATAAAATGTTTTCATTTAATACATTTTTTAAAGAAGAATAGAAGTCTGCAAATTTGATATTAAATATTCATTTTGAAAAACATTCTCAAAATTTTGAAGTAATATCTATTGCTGTTGAATCCAAATGAAAATGTTTTTCCTCAAACTTTTCATGCGGGTAGTGCTAATTGCACTGTTTAAGATGGCATAAAATTAATTTTGCTATATTCTTTTGTTTGTCCAAATGTTTTCAAAAATTACACAGTGTAATTTTTTTTAAATGTCTCTCTCCTCCCCCTTTAAAATTCACATTTTCAGAGATTTGTATACATTTGTGAGTGGAAGTGCTTAAAATGACATCCCATGATGTTGTTAGAAAATTCAAAAGATATCTGTGAAAAAGAGCTTCAAATTTCACATTGATAGTTATTCTTAAATGCCATTTTTCTTAAAAATGGCTCCAAATGTTTCAATGAAAATTTCCATATAGTACAAGCTTTTAGAAACTCTTCTTTAATATTCTTGAAGTAATATTTCAGTTCTGCCATTAAGAAATCGAAAAATTGAGAAAATTTCAAAAAATATAGTTTGGGTGGTGTAAGATGGCAGCTGGCAAGAGTATGTGGCAAGTCCAAAAATACTAGGCCACAAGAAAGAAATTAGGAAACTAATTGGTACAAGAAAAACTGCGCCATTATGTAGCACCTCAAGTTTACTTATTCCGTCACATCTTATTGAATATTTAAACAAAATTTTCTACTTAAGGAAAATCTTTCATGATCCAACAAAACTTTTAAACTTCCAAATTTAGAATGAACATTTTTCAACAAAGTTTTATGAAGAAAAAAAATATAACTTGTAATAATCTTTAAAACATTTTACTTCATTTCCTTTTGAAACACTTTTAACAATCTTGCTCTACTATGTAGATCCTTTAAAAGAGAGAAATCAGAAAACAGCAGGGAAAATACTTTTTGGTGGGGGGGGGGGTCTGATAAATGTTCACCCAATTGAGTCATGAAGATGAAAAATCTACATGTTAGTTGTTCTTTAAAATAGTACTGCCTTTCTCCTTCTAGTAGAAGTTGGTTGTATTATTTCTAAAATAAGTCAGAACAGAAAAATTGTATGTGTACTAATGTAATTATGGCACAGTATTTTTTCTGTTAAAAACATTTTATTAATGTTTTAATATAAGTAATAAGATTACATTTAGCCATAGTTTTTTCAGGCTATTATGTATCTTGAACATTTTTTGAATGCTCCTAGTCTTATTTCAAAAGTGTATGCTTTGTTTCACATGGAAGTTTTAGAATCTTATAGTCATAGAGGGTGGTCCAAAAGTTTGTTGTCACTAGCAGATAGTTGCTTGTTTGACTAACATAATTGTTGACTTTGGATTGCCTGTAAGTCAGTTAGCAAAATTGCAAAATAGAAATTTTATATGCTATGGAAACTTCAGCTTTAGACAAGTAACTACTATGCTAGTTAAATGAGCTTCTAAATAATCGTAAAGTTAACTGACTTGTTGGCCATCCTGATTTTAATTTTTTGGCTGCATCATACTAGTTTGCTGCATGCAGCAATGCGTGGTGATATACTAATGCTTCCCTCATATTAGCACTAACAAACTGTGCTTTTCTGAAAGATTGCACCTAAACAAATTATTCTCCTTTTCATTCTGATTTATCCATAAGCAAAGCATATACATTACAGTCCTTTTCATTTTAGGAAGTAATTGATGGTTCTGTTACAAGCTTTTTAATACTTATAATTCAGTTCTTATCCACATTTTTGTCTGAATGTTTGAATTTAATTGTTAAAGTGTGTTTGTCTTTTGTTGCTGTATCGTAGCTTACAAAGTGAAAAATTTCAAGCACTAGTATGTTTTCCCCATCTTATTCATTTTTTCTTTTCTGTCAATTATATTCCTGGTAAGTAAAACTGTAAAGCAATATCCACCTGGCATAACAGTTTGATTAACTTGAAAAAATATTAATTTGAGATCTTTATATTCTTTGGGGGTAATATTTTCCTTTTTCCTGAAATTCTAGACTTTCTTTATCATTTTTTTGAAGAATATTCTGACTACTTGAATTAAATGTTCACCTCAAGCCGCAGACAGACAAACAGAAACAGATACAGTAAACATTCTCATTGTTTACTTTATTTTTTCTAACTCAACAGCTACATTTCAATTGTCTGTAATATTTTGTTTCACAAGCATTTAATGTAATATTTGTGAAAAAGAGAAATGAATGGTGGATTGGGCCTGAAAATTTTTCTTACCAATTGTAAGTGTTTGTGTTCTGAGATGGAACTGAATTAGGTATTGAAAATCATGTTTCCTGAGGTATCTGGTTTGAAGCTGATGTCATAATTTTTTTTTTTTTGTTCCCAAACCTCTTAGAACACTTTTTAAGTATCTGCAGTATTTTGTAGATGCTGTTTGGTTTTCATATCTTTGCTGTTTTTCTTCTTCCTTATATCCTCTTTTCCATGTGTGTGAAAGAGAAGCAAGTCACAGAATTTACAAATCATAAAAAAGAGGAAATATACAGAGGTTTTGGATTCTTTAGCAGACAAAAAAGTTCTGTATGATATGATTCCAAAATTTCAAGCATAGAAAACTATTTCATTTTATCCAGTCATTTAGAAGAATCTAATTAGAATATGAATAAGAGTACTATTCATCAATAAACTTTTGACAAACCAGCTAGTTCTGTGAAAGTAACCATTTTGTGAGCTCAGTCAAGCCTTCAGAATTTCTTTTTCTCAGAAACCCTTCTATTATTATCATTAGATAATAGAAATATCAACCCTCCTTGTGTTTTGATTTGAGTGTGACTTTTCAATTCTAGAAGCTGCAAAATGGTTTAACCAATAATTGTACATGTGAACTGGTTATACAAATTTGGTTTTTAACTCTTTGAAGCTCTTGGTGTGTCAACATAAATCTTAAACATGCTGTGCTTTGTGGTCACACATGACTTATTTCCATGTTGCCCATCCCTGTCCCAGTGAGGACCACTCATCTCCATTTATAACTGGATGGGACACTTCAATCATTGGTACAAGCAAAGCATGTTGATGAAATAAGGAAACATCCATGATGTCAGGGAGAAATTTGCACACTTTTTTTGTTACAAAAAATTTGAATATAACAAGAGGCATTACCCTTCATTAAATATTAATTTCTGATTAAAAAATTCCCCAGTTCTAATTGATATTTTTTAAACTATTGTTAGTGTTTTTTTTTTAAGTTCTCTTTTTTTCTTTCTTTCTTTAATTAATATATTTATTTATTTATTTTATTTGTAATATTTATTTGTGTTTTTTTATGTTACCTTCAGCTTAACTTCAACTCAACTTGAACTAAATTAGTTCAGTTCATTACCAGGTTTCAAAGCCACCTGCACACAACTGGATGTCACCTATACATACACATTTTTCACAAAATTGGCATCATGTAACATCACAATTTTTGGTGCTTGTGCCCTATCCAGTTGCATTTAGAGATGAGTGATAAGGACTTGTCTGTTGACCTCCAAGGCAAAAGACCATTGCCCTACTTCCTGGCAGCCCAAATGGGTCCTAACGCCAGCCTCTCCTTCCTGTGCGTTGTAGACACCGCTTGGAACTCATGCGACAAATTTACAATGAAGACCTTAGTCCAGAGACACCAGAAGGCCGAGAGGACTTGTTCCATTGTCTGTCTGTCTGTGCTAATCAGAAGTTCTCACTCGCAAATCTTTTGCCTTCGAGGTTGGTGCTCCCTCTGAAAATGTGCGTATATATCTCCTCTGCGAGCTATCACTCTGTGCTCTGTATCTGCCTCTCTCTCATTTCGTTTCATTTCTATAGTCTTTTCTTGTTCATTGCGGGTGGTCAAACTTTACTGTCAAAGGTCATTTGAGGAAAGTTCCAATTTTAAAAATTTGATATCATCGGGGGAAAGAAACAAAAAATGTAACTGTATTACTAGATGATAAAGAGAAAATGGTATATTCGTTTCTTTTAATAATTCATTATTAATAGTTTATCCAAAGCACATTGGTGATGAATATGTTTATTTGACATCATTTTATCTTGTGAAGTAGCCTGTACCTTGTAGAGCAGTAGATATATTACTGCAACCACAAATTATTGCTTTTGGAATGCATATTTAGTTGCTGCCAATTGTTTTAAATTTCCCCATTAACACTTTTCATTTTGATGCTTAAGGCACCATTGGCAATAACAGTGACAGTGAAATTTGACCCTGAGTGTGGGAGTTTGCTGCCTTTTTTGGCCTCAGCAAGTTGGCATGGCAAGTCGCCTCCTGCCTGTCTCCAATGCTATGCCTTTGCTTACCCTATTGTACTATGGGCAGAAACTGTAGGCTGCTCAAGATCATCGGTAATGCCCACACTCTGTGTCCACCACCAACACTTTGACCTCAACCTCCTACTCTGCTGCTGCTACATTATTTCCTCTTCCCCCCCCCTCCTCCTACTATCACTTAATCGGTCATTTGACCACCTCATGCTTGAGTGCCATGTGGCATCTCTGATGGGACATTGTCAGGTGGACACAGGTGATGCATTGTGGTTTTGGTGGTATAATGGTTAGTGTATTCCTTCAATCGGGAAGTAAAGCTGGCTCTTCCATGTTGTAGGTTAACTACATGTAAAAGATCCTTAAGCCTGAAAGGAGCCTCTGAGCTAAATTTAAACCATTTGTTTAATTGCCCAGATGATACCTTCTTTCCCTGCTAGATGGTGAAAAGAGCGTAGTAACATTTGCGTTGTCTGATGGAAGAGCAGCACTAAGGCCTGAGACTTGCCACGTAAAATAAGGCATCATTGCATTGCATTGCATTGAATTGAATTGCATTGAATTGCATTGCATTGCATTGCATTGAATTGAATTGAATTGAATTGAATTGATGCTTCTGGAGCATGTTCTCAGAGCATGGCAATTGCGGTTGGAGCACAGAGAAGAGGAGAGTTCGAGCAATGTGAGGGTGCATAATGGGAGAGGCCTCATCGAAGATGACCTTGAGATGCCTATATTTTCTGTTAATAAATCACTCAATTATATTTTTAAAAAATCACTCAATCTAATTTGCACTCCAGTGATACTCAGAATTAACCTGTCAGTCATTGGTGAATGTTCTTTATAGCCTTGTTTTTATAAAATTATCAGTTATGCTCTTTATCAGTTTGCAACAGTGCATGAGCTATACACTCTGTTTTATCTCCCCTTCTGGAGGTATGCAGAATTGACAAAACATCGAGAGGAATTCATGTAGGCCTATACTCACAAACTTGATTTTGTTTTTAATTTCTACCTGTGATATTTTAAAACAAGAAATTGAAGAATAATTTGTTGCATTATACATTCGTAATGTAAGTTGGACGATTTAAATTATAACTCAAAAGAAGTAAAGCGTAGAAGATAGTACAAAAGATTTCTTTGAAACTGAACTGAAATGCTTATGACAGTGAACTACTTAGTTGTTCTTTATTTCCTTTGTGTGATGCAATTTTGATTAGTTTTCAAGAATATAAACACTCCACAATTTTTATAAAAACATGCTTTAGATTTGACAAATTGCTGAAGACAAACCTGTGATAGTAAGTTTCTTTCATATGGATAATAACTAATTGTTTAATAACTATTTTCATTTTGTGAAAATGAGATTAAGTTTAAAATTCTGTGTTTCTGAACTATACTCTAGGGTTAAACATGTTGGAATTTTACAATGACCTTAAGTTATTCCTTGCATGACGATGGTTAAAGGGAACTTTGTTCTAACTTCTTGTAACTAGGTATATTTGCCAGATTATAAGATGTAGCCCTTTTTTGTATATTTTGTTAAATTTGTGTGAAGGGAGGTAAACATTTATTATACTTTTTGTTCATCAGTTTAATTAATTAACAGATTTCCTATTTGTCACCTCTATGATGAATACACTGAAAATGATATGTGTATCTGTAAAATTGTACTAACATTGAATCTGTACTCAACTGTTCACTGTTTAGCTATGTTATGTTAGTGCATGAGCTTCTCAAATCTGTGCACAATGTATTAGTCATATGAATAGTGTATTCTCAATAGAAAGTTTTTGCACACCACAAGAAAGAAGAAAAGTTTTATGAAACCCAGAACACAGAAAATTTCATAAAATAAACACGTATTTAAAATTTGTGAATCAAAGTGTCAAATGTTCTCTAAAACTTTCTTTGGGCAAAAAAGAATATTGCTTATACCCTGGCAAAAGCAGAATTTCAACCTTATAACCTTATTCAGAATGTGTTTGCCTGCCTTTTTCCATTTTCATCCAAGTACTTTTTATTTTTAAGTAATTCAAAATATTTAAAAACTGTATGGCTATGCATTTTCATTGACTTGGCAGATATTTAATGTTTACTTCGTAGTATCGCACTCCTTGAAGCATTAACAGCAATGGCAAAGCAATCTACTTAAACGTGTATTTACTTTATTCATTTTACAATTTATCTACTTAGAAAGAAAAAAATTATAAATGCCAGTTTTTAAAGTTCAAATTTTTGCTAGTATTAAAGATCAATGATATTAATCCTTCCAAAACATTATTCTAAGTGTTTGTAGAGTAGTTATTTGTATTCTGATTATGAGAATGAACCCTACCTGAAGGTAAAATTTCTGGAAAATATTGTGTGTATGCTTTCTACATTTTCTTGCATTAAAATTTGTATTTACTATAATAGGCTTAAGAGTTGCTTCTTATTTACAGCTCCCATTATAACCTGCCAAGAAAGATGAAATGTCAAGCTGAGTGCGAAGTTGATGAAATTCTGTCTCAGCATTGTATTTTTAACATAAAGAATGAGCTTGCATGTTTATAGAGCAGAAAAGATCTGATGTATTTCAGAATCTCCTGCTTTTGATTATTAAAGCTTACATATGTTTCAAAGCATGATTAAACAGATTTCTTGTGCATCATTTTAAGACCAATTTTAGAATACTCTTTTATCTCTACGTAACATCTTTGTAAATGTACCCAAAGGAAACTTGCACAAATATGTACTTGTATTGCTTTATGTGTTTTATCAAGAAGCAGAGTGCCAAACCACACACTTATTGCACTCGTATGCTTTTGCAAAAAAAAATAATAATAATAATAATAAAAAAATAGTAGCAGTAAGATAATCAGAATATGCTAGAATACCATATTAAGTTCTAGATGTCTTGTTCAATTTTCAGTATTGTATCAAGATGTTTAATTATTTCAGCTTGTCTTTGATATTTTGGAAATGCTATTTATTTTCTTTTGCAATGTGTTTGTGTAAATGTCTTAATACGTAAAATGTTGTGCGAATATTCTAGGGCTAAAATAGAATGCTGTGTGGGTTGTCTAGACCTAACGGCCATTTGTAGTTTTCCAATGATTTTACATATGTATTACTGAAATGTATTCAGTTTATAAAAAGTGTAATTTATATAATATTCAGGAGTGTTTAAAATGTTAAGAATATATATATTTGAAAAAGAGGATTGTCAATTGGTATCGAATTTCAATTTCACTGGTCAATAAGAATTGTTTGAGATTCTTAAACTTGAGTTCTGGCAGAGCAGAGAAGGGTGGTAGACACTAGATGAAGATGATAGTTACATATGAAATGTAGCATGTATTTATTAAGTTAAAGAAATACTTGATTAACGTTTTGTGCTAAAAACAAAGTCCTTAATTTTTTATGTTTTATAAATTGTTTAGTTATTTTTCTTCTTTTATTCCTTTTAATATTTATTTTAATTTAGATTATTTTTCAAATGATTCTAACATAATTAATATTAGCATGAGTTTTATCAGTTTTGTTTTAACACAATTCACATATTGATATTGTGAACTTTAGTGAAAATGTTTATTTTCTATTCTCAACTCAAGTGTTAGTCTCTTAGAAGTAAAAAAAACATAGCTGGGGAAACAAAATGTCATTTTTATTTCAGGTCCTAAAAGTGAAGGTATACTGAAAGAAATCTGTCTGTTCCAGGCAACGGCTGGAACTGATGCGTGAAATGTACCACAATGAAGCAGAATTGTCTCCTACTTCACCTGACTACAGCATTGAGTCACTTACAGGAGGTGATCCTTTCTACGACCGATTTCCATGGTTCCGTCTTATTGGCAGGTGAGGATATTTCACAAATATTAAGCAACATCTGGAAATAAGATCTTGCTTATCTTCCTATTTCTGTTTCTGTATTTTCTTAATTAAGGTTATGTTTCTGCAGAAATGTGCTTTGTTAGGGAGGACATGCATTTTTTATGTGTGTGGTAAAAATAAAATTTATAAATTTCGTGAATTTATGTTCCAATCAGGTTTTTAATTTTTTTTTAAGAAACATGGATTTATTAAATATGTGGAAAAAAATATATGATTTTTTTTCTTGACATTTATTTACAGTACTACAGATGTTGTATAAATACGGCTAATCAAAATTGTGAAACATACTCTTCTCATAAATTTGCTCATTTGAGCTTATGAGTCTGAAATTTTTTAAAAATTCCTGTATTTTCTTTCTATAATTTTGATTTAGATAATTTTGATTCTCTCATCTATTGATGTAATTTTTCTCATTATTTTTAATTTTTATTTTTGGTTTTTAGGGGTTTCCTGTATCTGAGCAACTTGCTCTACCCTGTGTGCATGGGACAGGATGTAGCCATTGTAAATGAAAAGGGTGATGTCAAATGTTACTTGAGAGTTATTGTGGGTCCTGGCCGAGGTAAGTTTCTCTGGTGAATTTTAAGACAAATATCAATGATTATTAATAAATTTTCAAGATTTGAGAATGTTAAAATGGTAAAGAAATGGCTGTACCTTGTGAAGTTGACTGGAGGAAACTAAATTATCAAGGGAGATTACTTTTCAGCAATTGCAGGACAGGTTGGAATCAACTCCATAGTGAAAATTGGTTTGGCTTTTTGTTTTTAATCTACTTTCTTGATATCAAAATTACTGTGTTCCTTGTAATTTGAGAATTCTTGTGTGTTGTCAGAAGTTCATTTAAGAACCAACTCTGTCTAGTATGAATTGTTGTAAGTTTAAAATAATTCCTCACATTTTAAAATATTGTTTCCTTTAGTCAACTTATGTGTTTGAATTGAAAACGTTTTCTTCTCTGGAAGAATTTTAATTGGTTTGAATGAATCAATATTAATAATCAGTATTATTCTTGTGAGTAATATTACTTATTTTGAATTATCATTTAGTAGCAATTCTCTTAATTGAAAGAAGTACCATCCTACTTCATGATGTTTGTTCTTTCAGAGGACAAAGAATATTGCCATTCACCTGTAGTTAAGAAATGTACCCGCATTTCATTTGACGATGAAGGTCTCTTTGAATCAAACCGCGCTCCTTCAATCCGCCTTCGAACCTCAACCCCCACATGTCGCCCAAATAGCCAAATGTTGGATGAGCGCATTGTCGAAGGAGAACCATGCATAGAGGAACCTCTTGTCATAGAAGATATTAAGGATTCTTGCAAAGGAGAAGGTCAGTATTTTTCTCTTTTAAAAAACAAGAAGATTAAGAACATGGAAAACAAGAAATGCAGACAATTTATATTTTTAAGTTATTTTGACAAAAATAATAAAATTTGTTTCATTAGAAATCTTTTAGTTATGGTTGCAAAAGTTTTCTGAAAGTGAAATCTTTATGATTTTGCCATAATTATGTCACCTAGTATGTATCCTTGTTCAGTATATTGTTCAGTTAGGTCAATCCATTTTAAGTTGTCCAGAATTCAATAAATTGGTTGCTCGACCATTAAAAAAAAATCATATTTTGTACATAAATTTCTTTATGTTTTGGCTGTTCCTATGTTAAATTTCCTTTTGTTTTGAAAAAAATCCAAAATTCCAATTTTTAAGAGGATGTAATTTTCAAGTGATATGTTATTTACCAATGATATTTTACAAAAAGGAACTATTCTGTTACGTGTAAAAGCACAGAAAAAATTAGGCTGTGATTGTATTCCTTCTTTGAGAAATCACTCTATGAAAATCAAAATTCATTAATTTGTGTTCCATAGATTTGTTTGCAAATGTTTTCCAAATAAAAACATAGAAGGTAGGTAAATATTTTGATTTGTAGGCCAGACTATTGAACCCAATGCTTTTTATTCTAGAATGCTAGAACAACCCAGAGCTTAGTCATTTAAATTTGTAAATCAGGTACAATAAAAAAATTAAAGATATTTTTGAACAGCCAATACATATGGAAAGTTGATGTACAAAATATGAATTTTTTTTAAAGATGGTCGAGCGACCACTGCTGGACCACTTAAAATGGATTGACCCAGTTGTATGATTCAAATGTAGTATTGCTGCTAAAATAATGTCATAATTGGTTGTTTGATGTGTATTAACTCAGCCAAGAGAAGCTTTTGTGTCATTCAATCATAAATAAGTACAGTCCAATGAGCATCATGTTTTAGTTTCATGTGAAATGTTTCATAAGATGTATTCTGAAATGTGTACCAGATGACTTGTGATCCCTTCTACCTTGCAAGATAGTGGGAGTGGACATGCGAGTGAAAGATGAATATTTGTGTATCGTATGTCTGTGAGCATGTAAGGATATCTGCTTAATGCATAATTCTTTTGTATGTTTGTGAAGTAGCAGAATATTGGTATTTGCAAATAGGAAAATCTTTTAATACCTACATCAATTTTTTAAGTACTTGTTCTTGACAGAAATGACTGTGATTTAGAAGTGAAGGGAAATAGGAAAGATAAATGTGTCTTGTCTTACTCTTTTCTTTAATTCATAGCTATTCCCACTCACTTTTAATTGTAATATTTTTGTTGCACATTTGCTTGAGTTGCAATTCAGAAATTAGAAGTTAGAAACTGAGATAGAGAAAGAAAGAATTTTTTTTCTCTGTGGTAATTTCTCATTCCTCAACTGCAGAGGTGGGCCCATTGGCACATCAGTTCAAGTTCCATAGTTACTTATGTATAGGAGTTGAGGAACCCTGCAGGCCTTTCATAGCCTCATGCCGTGACATGGAAATGATAATTCCTTGTCTGTTCGACACAAGTTTTCTGCATATTTGTTTTTAGTCTACAGAAATTGATATTTTAAGGTTAAATTCTCGTATATTATCCCAGTTACACATTCCGTCATCCTTTTCCTAGTATTTCCGACTGCCATCTGATAAGTGCTGTGACACTGTGCATCAAAAAGGAAGAACAATGCTAATTACATTTGTGATTCTTTAGATATGTACTGTTTCATTTGTCAAAAGCAAAATGTGTTCTGTTAAAAAGGATGAGTAAAATAGCCTATGCGATGGAAAATTTGGATGAGTAAATTTGCCTATTTCCAATGGCTGAATGAAATGTGCACCTGTGCATCTTTAAAAAATAATAATAACAATAACAATAATAACAATAATGATAATTGCAACTATTTCATACATGCAAGAGGCTTTATTCTCATAGAAAGTAATATCTAGTGTGATATGATTTATATGACAACTGAAGTTATTTGTTCTAATGTATTCCAAAAATATGAAATAGAAATTAATTTTTAAGTATATAAGTTTTGGAGAATGAAAATGTATTTTTGTTTATAAAATATTAGCCTATATACTTTTTTTTAATTGTTGAATCTTTGTTTATGCAACGTATCTCTAAACCCTTTCTGGGGGCGATGAGTGCCTGCCTTTGAGTAATCCTCCATTATTATCAGTCAAGTCTCATCACATCACAGTCAGTCAATGCCTTTTATCCCTTTGACCAGGGTCTCTGCCCCATTTAATCCTGGGGTTCCTAGACCCAACCACGGACCCACAAGGTCTCGAATTTGCTTAACTTCCGTGACTTAATGGATTTCATAACAAATTCGGCTAGCAATGCCAGCACTATTTTACAAGTTGGTTTTTGACTCATTTTGAGATTTCCACTCACTAAAATCTTAGAGGCAAAATTAGGAAAACATTTTTAGAAAGCAGTATTATGAATCTTTGCAAATTTTAATTGTTTCTCAGTTTTAGAAACTGATTTTGATAAATGAATGCCTGAACATTTATGCCAGATTTTCCTGACTAGTAATATTTTTCAAATGTTTGCATTGCTTTTTGCATAAGGAAAGAAACACCTTAGACGGATGATATGTGAGCACCTTACCCCATTACTTTGCTTTCTTTTAGTATTTCTGAGCTCTGAATGAAATTTAGCTTTTTGGTAGGTAGATCATTAAAAGAATTGTAGGTTTCACATGCTTCTCCTCTTAAAACACAGCCATAACAGATACCTTAGACTTTCACCTTTTAGTACTAAACAATTGATAGAAATCTTTAAGACTAACTGTTTGGGGGGGAGGATAGTAAAATTTTATCTGTTAATTATTCAAGATCCTCCAAGAGAACGAACATTATATAAGATAAATCTTAAAACTTTCTCAATTACTGGTTAATCTACTAAATTTTGACACACTTAGTTTGTTTTGTACGTATAATACCATGGTATATAATTCATTGCAACAATGAAATTCATTCATTATTTGAGTAATTTTGTATATTGAAAACACTACCACTCCTGTCTTTCACATTTCTTTGAAAATTAATAAAAGGAAGTGAATGTAAAAGATAATTGAGGGGGAAGCATTGACGTCAAGAGGCCAGTTAATCAGAGCGATAGCAGCTGGAGCGCAGGAGTGTGTTTGGAGTGTGCCTGAGGCCTGATGTGCTCTGCTCGCGTCAGCAGACCTTGATGGTGATGCAGACTCGGGCCGTGGTGACAGCTCGGTGTCGTCGGACGTCAAGGAAGAGGAGCTGCCGGAACACCTGCAGTTGGGCTCCGAGTTCACCTTCTTTGTCACTGTGTTCCAATCTCACGTTGGACCAGCAAGTACCGAGTCTCTGCGAGCAGAGTACTCGGACACCTTCTGCCAATTTAGGTAAGAACCTAGACATTTGCAAAGAGCTTTTCTAGACTAAGAATTGTCGCAATTTATTCAACAAAGGTAGGCCATCGAAAAAAGTTAGTTACTTTTCTGAAAATTATTTGAAATCAGTGGCGTTAATGACTAGGTTTGAAATTGGCGTTGATGTTTTTGGAAATGGTAATTGAAGGTCAAAAAAATAACTTTGATTATTTTAATGGTGTTAGTTTGTGCAGCATGAATGAGGTTGGCAGTTTATCATTTCCCTCAAAAAATAAAAAAGGAATATACAAGCGAACCGTTTCAAAATAATGAGCTTGCAAGGAAAACTCACTTGCACTGTTCCGTACAAAACTACTTGATGTAGTCCTGTAGAATATTCTTTCATGATTTGGAGATCCAATACCTCTAAAGTGAAACTGCCTTTCTCAGTCCAATTTAGTTTCAAAACTTTCAATTAGTCCCTTTTCCCTATAGGAAGAGCAAATACATATATTTACTTCAGAACTGAATTCAGCGGCTTCTTAACTGGAATCATTTTAACTGGATACCACTTTAACCAGATGTCTGCCTTACTGCTACCCTTTCTTTTTTAAGTAAAGGAGGTTATGTTTAAGGTGGACTGGACTGCATATTCAGGAAGTACTATGGGCATAATTCATTAATATACTGTTTGTATTGATTATTTTTAAGTTTCTTTTTCAATTTTGTTTGGGATACTACAGTACAAAAATGCTGTTCTAATAATTGATGCATCTAATATTTGTTTTTGATTAGCATGCCTTTTGCATGATTGATCTTAACAAATCAAGGAACTAAAAAATAATTTTGTCCAAACGAGAAGTGTAAATTGAAAGCATAACATTGAAAAATGTGTTAAAAATTATTGATTATTTGTTTTTCAAATAGTGATTGAAATAGTGCTTGTTAGGAGTTCTAAAGACTTGAACAAGAAGGGGGAAAAAAGAGCATTTTATACTATTTTATCACCTCATGACTAGTGAATATCATTTTATTTTTGTCCTTTTTGCAGTTTCCTGCATCGTCATGATGAGGCCTACGCAAGTGATCCGTCATCAAGCTCTGTTTTCTTCCATGAGGAGAATGTTAGTACAGTCCCAAGTGCCTTTGGCCAGGCAGTGAGCACCTTGCTTTACACTCATTGGTCTGTCCTTAGTTGTGTGTCTGCAAGAGTAGAGAGAGATTGTCTCTCTTTGCAATCTGCATGAAGTGAATGCACAGTAGAGACATCATGGGTTCCCTTTGATTTGGAATGTTTGTATTAAAAAAAATAGTTAATTATTTGTTGAATGAATTAAACAAAATTACTTTGTGAAACAACTTTGGCTTTATTTGTTGATACACAACTTAGGCCTTACATTTTGGGACTCAGCTTTGGCCTTACATTTCACTAATTCATTATTAATTCATTTAGATTGATAAGATTTTGTTTTGTACTACCACTAGGATTGTTTAATATTAATCAGCAAATTGAATTTTGTATTTTCTGTGTATGAAGCCAGAGGGAAGTAATGCCCTAGGAGTAAGATTGCAGTAATTCACAAATTGTACAGTAGTGTTCAATTTATAAAATGTGATTATCTTTTTATCACAGTCTGTCTTCTTCACTCACTTAATGCACAGAACTTTTATTACCAACATAATCATTACAACATAGTTGAAGTGTAAGATGTTGTGGGAGGAGGGGAACGGGAATTGCTTGGTGAGGTTCCCCTGATCACAGTGAAATTGTAGTTTTTTGTGAAGATTATGTTCCACAACCTCGTGAATTAGATATTTTGAAGAAATGTTTACAAGGCCTTGTAGGTTTGAAAACAAATGAATGTTTAGTGGATATTGTTTGTTATTTCTTTTTCGTGATAGAATTTTTCGGATACTCTGCACAAACCCTTTTCAAATGATATTGCTCCAAAAACACATTAGTGTTTTATTTTAAATCACTAAGGTGTTTTATTATAACACATTAGCGTTTATATTAAAACATCCTAAAATTCTGATAAAATGTTTAAAACACAAAAGCATTAAAAACATTCTTGGTGATTTCCTTATGAACAGTTTGAAATGATTTTTTAGAATGGTTGAAATGGGAATTTTTTTGGTATCTTTTCAACATTATCTTCTCTTCCTTCTCTTTCAGTATATCACACAACTCCAATCTATCAATTTTTTCCAAAAGTTTTTAAAGAACTTAATTTTGCCATTACAATTGTAGTGAGCATATTTCCTTGCTGGTAGAAGTCTAAGAAATCATTACCAATGCTTCATTTCTCTAGACATTTCCCTAATGATCATCTTTGTGTGCACTTTATGTTGGCACAAATGTAATTTTAAACTCCTCTTGCTTCTTCCTCTCTTTTTAAGCATCTATGCCCATGATTTTCTGCTTTGTTTTGTTGCTTACAAAGAATGAGTAAAGACTCGTTTCCATACATTGTGGTTTTATCTCTTACTTCTTGTTTATTTTTTCTGATTCATCTTTTCTTTTTCTCACAGCTTTTTTTTAAATTCTCAATTGACATAAAACTGAATTTTTTTTGGCATTTTAATCTCATTTGGGGGAATTGATTTTAGAACTTCCTTGTTCACCAAGATTGTGTTCCATGGCATGCACAAGAGTTGCTAAGTACGGATTTTCTCAGTATCAGCATGCTGCAAGTCTTCTGCTGGAAAAAATTGCAATGTGCATGGCATGTTGAGAGGGTTTAAAACAGAAGTCTTTAATATGTTTAAAAAGAATAACAATTTAAAACAATTTTTAAATTTATTTTTTCCAACTTGTTTGTAGGAGGCTTTAAAATTTATTATTCTACTGAAGTAGTTAAAAATGGACTTATTGATATTCATTCAGTTTGGCTTTGTGTAATTATTGAATTTTGCATTTAGAATTGATATTTAAAAATGAATATGATTCTCCCTTTCCATTTCTTAATAGTATCAATTGAAACTTTAAATAACACATACTACATGAGAATGAAGAATTAGACAGAAGGCCAAGAATGGAAAATTAAAAAATAGTATTAAGAGATTACACGTTTCAAAATAATTAAAAGCATAGCTCCAGAAAGACTGCCCTTAGATCATCCTGCTTCCTGTCAACCTTATGGTTGCATGGGTGATGCGAGTGTATAGGAAATACTAATTAGATTACTACAAGATCGTGACTGAATTGATAAAGTTCAGTCACCAAAGAATGCATAAAAATATATTTTATTATTAACTGGAGCATGCAGAATGTGCATTTTCTTTGTCTGCAATATGTTAGGTCTGAGCCATGTTCCCAGTTTTCCAGTGCTCCTGGGCGTACTGGTTAATCATTTTTTCTCTCGTCCTGTACCATTGGCTATTGTCCTGGTCCATTGTGGTATTGTTCACAGGTTGGGTCACAGAGTTTGCAGATACATATGTTGGTCAGTTTGTAGAATCGTTCATGTTTGCTTATCATATGGTGGAAGCCATGGGTTACTAGTCTTGTGACTACATGTCGCATTTTGTAAGTTCCAGACATCCATTTTTGTTTTTTCAATGTCTCTGTTACATACAATTCTACCCAAATTTCACTTCTCTTCATGTCTAGGATGTGTTTTAGCTTTGTTGATGCTGTCGTCTGTGGGAGAAGGAATTATGTCCTCAAGTCATCAATTAGAAAGCTTTCCCTTGCTATGACATAGACTAGTCTTGATTGTGTTGTCATGGCTACTCCTACAGCTTTTTTAAGGAAAACGGCCTTTAGTTTCTCTACTTTGGACAGGTTACCTGTTGTTAGTTTTTCCCAAATGCTCTCAATTACATTTGTTAATACAGGCAGGACTTTGGCTTGAAATAGTTTAATGGCGGTGTTCAGTTCCAGTTTTCTTATGTGCTTTATGTCACCTATTGCCAACCCAGCCTGTGCTTTTTTTCCGTAACGTGTTTTGTGAAGCATTTGCCCGTTGTCTGCATTGTAACTCCTAGGTACCAGTAGTGCGTCACTTTTGCAATTCTGGTGTCTTCTATTGTTATTTCTTCTTTTTAGGATATTTTTCCACCTTTTTTGAAGACCATAATTTTGGTTTTCTCCTTGTTAATTTGGAAATTGTGGTTTTTGAAGCAACTTACAGTATTATTCATGGCTTCCTGGAGGTGCTGTATGTTGTCTGCCCCTTTTATGACGTCGTCAGCGAATGTGTATGATTTTACTTCTTTTCTTCGGGCTATTTCTGTTATTTCTGCAGATATGAATAGCAAGGCTTAGCAGGTCTTCTTGTGGAGCTCCATTGGTTTGTATTATTGGTTCTGATTTCAAGAGATTATCATGTATTTTGATGATGTTGAATTTTAAAATTTCACTTATTAGTCATGTCCATACATTTGTTTCTCCTAATGTATCTTTTAGTTTTTCTCTTATCCATTTTCTGTTGAAAGCTTTTGAGAAGTCCAGAATAAAGGAAAATGGTACACCATTTTCCTTTCTTTTTCTTTTGGGCTGCTTCTGCTTTACCTGTAAGCATTTTTATTGGGGTGGTGGTTGATCTTCCTCTCCAGAATCCAAATTGCTCATCTGGTAATTTTTCTTCCAGTGCAATCCCTCTGCAGGAATTTGGGTCTCTGCACTCCCATCTCCCTTTGTAGATGATTTTAATTGTTGACTCTCTCCACTTTGACAGGATGGTCCCTATGTCCATGCATTTGTTGAACATATCTATACATAGTTCCAAGAGTCTGGTTGTGCAGTTTTTTGTTTTGTTTTTAATGTGTTAATTGCTTTCTTCACCATTAGTATTTTACTACGTTTCATCAGCAGGGCTGTTCATAAGAAGTGACAAACCTGACAAATGTCAAGGAGTTTGTGAAAAAAATTCTCTCTATTTTTTCTTCTTTTTGTAATTGGATTTTTTAAAGTTTAAATAAATATTTGTGATAATAAAAAGAGCTTAGGGCTGAGAAAGTTGAGGGGTCTTCATAAAAATTTGTCAAGGGTCCCATGACAGAGTGTAAGATTCCATGGCTGGAGTCAGTAGCTACTTGGCTATCTGCGAGACACTGCGTCCTAGGCACAGGTGCCAACATTTCGGCTGCCATTCTGTGACCTTACTCTGAAGAAGGTTTCTCACCCTGAGGATGGTTGCAGAATGACAACCAAAGCATTTGCACCTGTGCCCAGCTTGCGACACTTTCCAAACAGCCAAGTAGCTAAGGGACCAATGTAATCTGTGAATCATCATCAATACCTCATCAATACATCCGTTAGGTTTCTGGTTCTACTGATACTGGTTCTGTTAGATTTCTCTTTTCCTCAATTCTATTATACAAATGAAAAGAGGGTAAGAGAAACTGAGTATCATGTAAATTGAGAAACTGGCAGAATCAAAACTGTTCAAATTAGATAAGAGAACAGTTCTACAAAAAGCTCAAACAGCCTATTGTCAAAAGCATGAATAGAAGTGCAAAGAACACAAAATTGATTCCTAAAAGATTGTTTGAAGCGATACAAATCTAGAGAGAGAATAGAAAATTGTAGACAAGGCTTGAATTGACTTGACATATCTTTACAAGGACTTGAAATATCTTTAATACGTAGACCTAAGTAGATAGTTACAAAACTTAACCTGTTTAAATGTTGATATTGATAATGATGATGATCGATATTTTTAATTTACTCATGCAAAACAAAATCAAATCAACAAAGTGGAGAAAGTTAAAGAAAATTATTATGATTTAAGTCATTCCAAGATAATAAAGTATGATTAAAAACTGGTGAATAAAAATAATCAATAAAATTTTTCAGCATAAAACCTCAGATTATCACAAAGATAATGAAAAAAATAATAAATTAATTCTAGAAATGTATGGAGGCCCTATTACATTACTGACAGGACAATGGCAGATGCATGAACTCGGAAAACAACATAAGAACATGTGAAGGTTGATGTAAATTAAAGGTACACAGGTTTTAAAGCAGAACAGATGGTTCTTTTCGACATTAGTTTGTAGGGGAGAAAATATCGAAGGATTAGCTTTGTGGTCATAAATAACAAAAACAATAAACTAATACTATTACAATTTACCCCACTGACAAAATTCAATCTTAATTTTGTTATTTGTAGAAAGTTTATTTTGAGACTTGTAGTACATAGGTACATTTTCTGTTGTAATATCGCAATAAATTCTAGAACATTTTTTTTTTATTTGTGAATGAGTAATCTAACTTTGAAGGTAGTTATTCAGTCAAGAATCTTTAATTAATGATCTGGTGGCGTTCTTATTGCAAAATGCATGTCATCAAAAATGCAGTGCGTTTTTCTGTATTTTTGTACTCTGTATCTTTCGTACAATAGATGCCGTGAAGAAAAATTAGTAAAATGTTCATTTTTAGAATATTTAGAATTTTAATGTCGATTACCATTATATAATTTTTAATTTAATGTAGTTCTTGACTGTTGTTACATCATCCAAAAACATTATTTTTGACATTTCATATTGAGAAGCAACAATGCAATGTTAAGAGTACAATACTAAATTTGTTAGATTTGAAAATATGATTTTTTTTTTTCCTTTACTCCAAACATAAGTTAAATGGATAATTTCCTGGAATTAGTTAGCATTCTTCCTTAAACAATGATTTTTCATTTATTTAATGTGAGGTTTTAATGTTTTGACAAAACAGAAATGTTCTTGCAGCATTTTGGAAAAAAAAAAATCTTCAATTAAGATGTCAAAAATGTTGTTTTAAGGATTCAGAATTATTACAACAAAAATAAAATTAATGGTTTTTGTTAAAACAGTTTACAGTGACAGTGACCAAGTCATTTATTGAATATCTGAAGACTCAGCCAATAGTTTTTGAAGTTTATGGTCATCATCTTGATCCCTCAGCAAAGATGATGAGAAAAATGTCACTTGTGGAAGAACCATCTGTGCAACAGTAAGTATGCATTGAAAACTGTTTTTTTGCTGATTTCCTATTATCAATGCTGTATAATACATATAGTAAAACCCCTCTTTTATACTTCATAAAACTCTAGGGAAAATGGTGTTAATTACAGGAAGTGTAAATAAGCGGAAATTTTTTTCTTCGAAACTATGAATACTGTGTAATGTATTTAGATACATACAATCATTAAAGTCTATTATAATCCTTGTTAGGCAGTATTAAATACATTGTAAACAACATTACAAGGGCAAATGGTAATCTGACCCAAATTTATGAAATCTGAAATCGAAGGGATATTAACACCGAAGCATAGTGAATTTTAAATGTCGCAACGACACTTCCACGAGTCCCCGCCGAGTCCTGGTAGCCTTTAATAATGCAACAATGTACTCATTGTTAGATGGAGGGAGGGAAATGGTATTTCTACTGTAAGAAAAAAATGAGAAATTTACATTTTCCCCCAACTCACTAAAATATTTGTTTTTGGCAGTTTGTAATGATTTCCAACTAGTAATTTCTTTAAATTTAATTATTTATTTACAAAATAATAGAGTGTTCATCAAACGAATTTACTGTTAAAAACATACAGAGAATTCCATGCTTTGATGTTTCAGCTACTAAAGGATTATGTTTATTTTAGAATAAGAAAGTGTGAAATTGTGAAGGAGGATTATGTAAAATAAATGAACATGAGGCTAACTCCCTTAGGCCTGTCTTACATGGGTGTCGTGTTGACACACGATGCATGTTGACACCAAATGACACACGAGCGATCTTGGCAATGTGCGTTGTACCCACAACGTTAGTCGACGCTACAACATAAGTCGAAATAAAGCACGTTTTCTAGCTTTCAATGCGCGACGCCAGCTAGGCGACCAGTGTTGGCTATAAAGCATGTTGCCGAGAGCGCTCGCGTGTCGTTTTGCATAAAATGCAGTGTAAATCTACCACGCTCGTGACTCGTATGCGTAGGCATCAATGCATCTGGCATCTTCAGCATTAGGTGACAACGCAATGCTCGTGTGACGCAGACCTTATATTCTTTTCCCAGTGCACATTGGTCATTTTTTCTGCCTCTTTAAATACCTCTGTAATGCCATAAAATGAAAATTTGTGTAGGCCTAGCTGCTCAGTATTGATATACACTGTATTTAAATCTTCTATTCTTCATGTAGCATTTCATAACTCTCTATAATATTGCACCATTTGAATAGTCTTTCTGTGTTGGCCATTTTTAATGCAGCAGGGTGATGGGAAAGTGGAGTGTCAGTGCCCGTTGTGCGCAATGAGAAGTGCATTCCTGGTGGTGTTGTGGCTAGCAAACTGTTGTAAGTTGCGGGAAAATTGAAAAAAAAAAATAAATAAATAAATAAAAGCAAGGTATTTATAACATTATGAATATATGAAAACTGATGGGATTGACAAGAAATGTTATAAATGCTGGGAAAACCTAAAAGTTGGGTTTTACTGTATTTAGAATTGTGTATTTGAATGAAAGGATATTATTTCTCATTTAGATAATGCGAATGAAGGAAATGTTAATTAAGTTAGCTCAAAATGATTGTTGAATGTCTTCCGTGCTTCTTGGAATCAATTATTATTGTTGGTTGTTCAAAAATTCTTCAGAAACATGATGAGCCATCTCCTTAGTTGAGCTCTTCCTTACTCCATTCAATGATGACACAGTATTGTTATACTTGCCAAAATCTTGTATTGTACTATTTGTTAAAGGTAAAGGCAGTTATCTGCACAAATGGAGTCATTTTTTTCACCTAATTCATTGCGAGTGTCAAAAGAATAGGCTATTAAAATCAACAACATGAAATCAAATTTATTTTAAAAAATGTTGTGTAAATTTCATGTTTTTAATTTTTTATAACTTTAAGGAATATAATTAAGTATGATTATTGATCTATGATCATTAACCATAGAATATTAAATTCTTAATTCAGCAATTACAAAATTTTTATGAGTATTTATTGGTAGTGAAATTATGCAAAGAGCTATCGAAATTTTGGTTTATAAGGCGGAAAAGTCACAATTTTAAGAACTCATTGAAAGAGACTTGCACCAATTTCATTATGCCAGTGAGTTAGTGTTAATAGATAAAAGTTTTCATTGTTTATTTGACATGGTGCCCTACTATGTAAGAATTTAGAAACAAGGAAACAAGTTTGTAACTGTGTGATGTGTTCTTAGCAATAATCGGCAGCCTCCCAGGAGAATGCTGCCACCCTCCATCCCAATAAGCCAACCTGTGCGCTCACCCAAATTTGGTGTTCTACCTTCTCCTAGCACCAGTCATGTGCATGCCAAGTATGATGTTATGGTTTGGTTTGAGATTTGTGAACTAGGTGAGTATGGAGTAGCGAAATAAAAGTACTTGTAAGTAATAACTTTAAGTATACTTTTGTGAATGAATTCAACTTTATACTTCATAGACTGAAGTACATTTTTTGATTTCCTTGATATTTGATAAGCATGTAATGAAACCATGATACAAAAAATATACTAAAGCAAAAGCAGAAAACAACTAACATTTTGATTTCTAAACATATTTTTGTAGAAGCTTTTTTTTCCTCATGATTTTTTACCAAATGAAATATTTATTAATAACAATGGAAGGTAAACATTTTAAAGAATGTACATTTTTAAATTGGTGTTTCATGTCGGAAGTTGATCATCCTTCTTTGATTATATTTAATTGAATTTGTGACATGGGCAAATCTTCTGTGTCCTTTGTAAGGAAATGAACTCCCCATCACTGACTGGTCTTGTAGATATTTTCTTGCTGAATTTTTACAGAGTATTTTGTGAAACCGTAAGCTTTAAGCCATTTAATACGTTAAATGCAAATGTTAACAAATAAGTGATTTGCCTGCAGCTCCAAACGGTGAGTATGTTCCTGCTGTGGTTGACCACAGTGATGACTTGCCCTGTCGAGGGCTCTTCCTACTCCACCAAGGAATTCAGAGGCGCATTCGTATCACCATTGTGCATGAACCTGTGCCCGAACTAAAGTGGAAAGATATTCGTGAGCTTGTGGTTGGTTAGTATTCCATGTATTATTACATTTTAAATGGATAATATACTTTTTAACTTGAAAATATTGATTTCACAATTATGAGTTGAAATTGAAAGCCTAAGGAATTCTTTATCTTCATCACAAAATTCATACTTTTACCAATCGTAACGTAATTAACACTTCCATTAAGTGACCTGAAATTGGGTGTTGCAGGTCGCATTCGCAACACCCCAGAACCTGAAGAGGAGGACAATGACAGCTCTGTGCTCTCGTTGGGCTTGTTCCCTGGTGAATACCTGGAAGTGCCTGGGGATGACCGATGCATGTTCCGCTTTGAGGCTGCCTGGGACAGTTCACTCCACAATTCTGCATTACTCAACCGAGTTACATCATATGGAGAGCAAATTTTCATGACTATTTCTGCCTATTTGGAGGTTTGTCACTTTTATCTCGAATTTTCTTTAGATAAAATTATTTAGAAGTTTATCATAGAATTTTTTGTGTTTTGTTATTTTGCTCTCTCAAAGTTGGTCTGAAAGGACTCAAATTAACGCTGTTGAATGTTTTTTGTTCAGTTGCGTTTATCTGAGAAACAAATAATTCCATACATTTAAAATTAACATGTTATATATCCATGTATGTGTTTCTCTCTCTACATAAATACTTTACTACTATCCTAATTCAATAGTTGGAGAACTGTGGACAACCTGCTATTATCACCAAGGACCTAAGCATGATCATCTATGGTCGTGATGCTCGAACAGGACCCCGCTCTCTGAAAGGCTTGTTCTCTGGCAGCTATCGCAATGCAGAGGCCAACAGGCTCTCTGGAGTGTATGAGTTGGTGCTGAAGAGGGCCTCGGAAGCAGGTAGCCCAGGTTTGTTGGCTGCACTGTAGTTTAGTAGCTGGTAGTGCTCGGAGATGGTAATGGCAGAACACAGAGTGAGAACGTAAGGTTCTGCATTGAATTTGAAAAAGCTCTGAGGAAGAGAGAACATGAAATATGTTTTGTCAAGTGAAAATAAAAATAACTAAAAAGAAGTAAACAGATGTGCTAAATGAGAATAATATTTTTGTAAGAGATGAAAATGTATAGAGTGGCTCTCTTTGGAGTAATTGTTTCTTGTTGTGTTTTATATCATTTTTCAAAGGAAAATGACGGTTCTCTCTACAGATAGATATGTGGCTTTCATTTCATTACTCTTCTGATTAAGAGAAAATAATATTTCGTTTCTTATTCCAATGGCACAAAAGTTTTTCAGATACCACAAGACCTTGTGTTAAAATTGAGTTTTCAAACCTGTTCTTCTCGTAACTATTTTCTTCTTCGACATTTGTAACAATCATATTTGTAATTAGAAAAACTTTAAAAATTAATTGACATTTCTTTCCCTCGACACTGTTTATTAGAAGTTCAGTTCAGAGGTGTAAATGGACTTAAAAGATTACATTTCACGACAGAGTGAAGCTTCCGATCAAGATTGTTTCTGGAAAATTATCCAATTTTGAAGCGTACATCCGAGCACTGTCTGCTTTAGCTAATTCCTGCTTTGTATTTCTGTTAGCTGCTATGAACTGTTGGCTGCATAGTTTGTATTATTATTATTTTGTAAATTTTTTAAGCCAGATAAGTAAAAACAAATGAAGTTACAGCATCTAAGATGCAGGTCCTGTCAGATTGTTTTATTGAAAAAAGATCCTAATACTGAGTTTTGATTTATGGTGTGGTCATTTTTATAATTGTGAATATTTCTTATATTACTATTTTTGTTTTCTTTCTCTTCTGCACCTTTCAACACAACACTTACTAGGATTATATCATATTTAATGAAATGTCTTCAACAATTTTCATTATGACCTCTTTCAGGTCTTTTTGTCGTCTCTTTGTCTTATCTTTTTTTTCTTTTATGATCAAGTTAGTTTCAGGAAATGTTTCATGCATCTTTAGAAAATTACTTATTGAAAATTTGTTCACTTTTTATATTTGCAATTTAACATCATTTCTTGACTCCAGAAATTCCCAATCTTTATAGAAATTCTTAAAACCATGTGAAAATTAACAGGAAATCATCTCTGTAGGGCCTATGTTTTCAATTTTTTTTGAAACAAATTTTATTCTTAATTCATAGTTCTCAAAATACCCCGTCAGTGGTAGTCCATCTTCATTTTCTTTTCCCTGGTGGTATCTAGTCTAATTAAGTTTGCATGTGATCTCTAATGCAGTTCGATAATGTCAAGTAGCATTTAGCCATTTTAGCACATGTGGAAATCACTATACTGCTTGTGTGTATGCACTGAAATTCTTGTAGCTCAGTATGCCTTTTGTAATTAGGTACGCTGGAAGAGTAGGTCCAATTCTCTCTGCTGTAATTATAAAAGTACTTGCAAGAGATCACAGAGAGCCAACTAAGATTAACTCACTAATGTTTTTCAAGAGTTGGGTATTATAATCTGATATTTCTATTCCTTTTATTGTGAAAAATTCAAAACATAAAATAATAATGTAATAATAAATCCTTTGGATTTTAATAAAACATTGTAATTCTTAGAAATTTTTATTTTCTCACCAGAAATTTTTTAAGAATGTGTCAATAACCAAAGGAAGATATACATTTTAACTTGTTCATCGTGACATTCTCAAAAGTATGTGTAGTAACTTAAGCATTTTGTGATTTATTAGTGGTTGTTGGCTAGTACTGTAAAGTATAAACAATATTTTTGTACACGAGCATGGCAAAAATGAAAGTAATGTTTGGTAGTATGCATTTTAGCACATGTGGAACTCTAATGCTCATATGTATGCACTGCCATCCTTGTAGTTCAGTATGCCTCTCATGTGTAGGTATGCTGAATTCTTCAGATGCACTATTATAAATAATTTTAGATGTTTATTAATATTTTTCACTTCAAATGGAGTCTATTTATAATTGCATCTTGTAAATGTTGTTAGAAACAAGATTTTAAAAATGAAATTTTACAAGTACTATCTAGTAAGTGGTAAAGTTTTTATGCATATACAAATACATTTTACCTGTTTTCTAGGAAAAATACTTTAAAAAATATGTAGATCTTTCAATTGAATATCTCTTTCATAGTTTCATTTATTTACTGTAAGAAGAAAAAGTTAAACTCTTTGTGTCTAGGTGTTCAGCGTCGTCAGCGCCGTGTCTTGGACACAAGCAGCACATATGTGCGTGGTGAGGAGAATCTTCATGGCTGGCGGCCACGTGGTGATAGCCTTATCTTTGACCACCAATGGGAGTTGGAGAAACTCACCCGTTTGGAAGAGGTGCAACGAGTGCGCCATTTGCTGCTTCTCAGGGCACATCTTGGTATCGACAAAGCTCTTTCGACACGTCGAGACATTTCCAAGTCTGAGAAAGTGCGTACAAATTGTGTAATATTTTAATTTTATTTCCTGCGGATTCATGACATAAAAGGGTTCTGCGTAATTAACTGCATGCTCCTGACTCTTCCTGTCATTAAGTTGTTTTCAGAATCCATCCATTTGATATTTTCCTTATTTTTCGATGGCCTCAGTTAAATTCCTTGTCATTCTTCATAAATCTTTTTCTCCATTTTCTAACCTCCTGACAGTTCTTTAACTCCGGTTATGTTTTAATGAAAATGTCATTACATCCCTCAAGTATTTCTTAAAATGATTTAAAAAAAATTATTCTCAAATGTCCTGAAATTTTTATGTAACTGCATTTCTTCATTTTCACATTCGCTGCCTTGTGGCAACAATTCTATTTCTTCTTCCTTCTTTGTAGAAATCAAATTTATCATCAAATTAATTTGTTTTCTCGCTGTTGAAGCTGCGCTATGCTGTAATTGTGTGTGCTCTGTTTTGGCAGTTCTTGTACGTGGATTGTACAAAGCACTGGTGCGCAATTTGTGATCGCTCCGGGATAGAACCGGAGAGCCCAAAACACAAGGCAGTAAGTGACAGTTACTTAAACGCAACCGTCTCTCATGCCGCTCCGTGGTGCTGTCGCATGTTGTTTGCCATTGCGCCAGCGCTGGCGTTCTGTTTTGCTTTGTGTGTGCTGAGCCACACACTTGCAGCACACGCAGTGTTCCCACAGGCAGCTCTGAAGGATGAGTGTTGCTTCCTTTATCCAACTAAACCATTCCTAGCACTGCTCCTTTCAACACTGAATCTTGTGGTCAGACACAAATTGCAGTAATGCACAAACCAAGTGGTAGAAGTATTTGAATTTATGTAGAGTATCTGTTCTGTATTTGACATAATTTTGTTCTAGAACAGTTGTTTAATGTTTTTGGTATTACAGCATCTTTTATTAATATGCTCTTTACAAGAAAAATTGATTCATCTGAAAGTTAATGTTGAAAAAACTTTACTAATAATTATGGGGATAACTTGTAGCTTTTTAGTAGTTTTTGATGTTTGTGCTTTTGAATGAGAATTTTTGTCCCACTTGATATAAAGTAATTTCAATACAAAATTATAATCTATTCGGTATCAATTCATTAAACTTTTTTTTTATCTCATCCTCTTCCTATTTGTTTTCAAGCTGGTCTGGACATATAATGTGACAGACTACAATGTCCAGGAGTGTAATCTGCTTTTGTGTTTGTATAGCAGTGTGTTTGTGAATTAACCTTTTTGGAATGTTTGTTTCTTAACCTTTTCTAAAGTAGAGCTCTCTCTAATTCTGCTTTCTTTTCTACATTACATTTATATTTATATATCATGTTCTGCAATCATTCAAGTTGCTGGAGAGAAATGAAAAGTAAGACGATCTGCCCTTGATGTTCAGAAATTGATATTGATCTCCATGAAATTATTATTCATGTCCTCCTCTCTTTAATTCTTGGATTGCCTATTCATTTTCCTTTTACATTATTGAATTTCCTTCACCAGCTTTACCTCAACAAGATTTATGAGCAAGCTATTGTAATGAAACTAGTCACATCATACAAATCACTTATTTCCATGGTATATTCTGATGATATTGTTGTATCATTTGCTACTTTCATTGGTACACATTACTCCATTTCATATTGAGAACATTCTTGCCTAGTTATGGATACTTCTACTTCCCATCAACACCATCTAAACCTAGAAAATAATTTGAAAAATGATTGAAGAATAATAAAATTAATGTTTCCTTTATTTCATCATTGTTCATCAAAATTATTCATTCTCACTGCTCTTCAGGACTTGTGGTAAAATGGGATTAGTTGTAATATTTCTAAATTATTTTTCATGTTAATTTATCTTTCCAAAAATGCTCAAATGTATTTAGCACATGTGGGCACATTGCTTTTGCAAATATGAATTTGCTCTCACTGTCACATTCAAATATTATGTCCTTATCATGTGCTTTGCTTCATAGTTTAATGTAATTCACATTTTATTGTGTTTAACATCAATCAGTATTCTTTCTTATTGACAGCAGTTGTTTTATTGATATCTGGAAATCAATGGCTTTCAAAATTTCTGAAAATACAAGCTTTTATTTGTGCTGGTTGTTTCAGTGTTACAATTTAGTACATGTTACAATATTTATAAAAACTACTTTCTACTTTCAATTATTTAAAGCTTTGTCAAATGAACTATTGTGGTTTACATCATCAAAAATCTAACAAAAAATTCAAAGTGAAATCTGTTTTTATTTTTAAATTCAGTCTTTTTTTTTATTTCAATTATTATAAAATCTTTAATAATAATTTAACTTTTAAAAATACAATTCTTTATTGTTTAAGAGGGTTTTTTTTTTAAAAAAAAAGAATATTTATCAAAATAATCCTTTTCTTCTGTTTGTAAACCTAGCATTATTTATTATTTTTTTGACTTTCAATTTTATAACTTTTCTTGATGTATCTGAAAAATCTTGCTTCAATGCAGCAACCTCAGGTTTAAAACAATGAATGATCAAAATATTCTGCCATCTCCTTATCTGGATCTTAGACAGCATTCTTTTAAAGATTTAAAATATTTTTCTTTCAGTGAATAATAAGTCATCCTTCGTGATCTGAAGTTGGTTAATTGGTTATATCAAACTTGGGAGTGCAATACTTGGCCTGTTTTTGAAATTTTTTTTTTCTTTCTTTCTTTCTTTCTTGTAAAATTGTCAGGAAGCCAGGAATGTATTTGTCTGTAACATTCATTTCTCTTATACAAAAGGGGAGTGAACAGTTCAATAGCAGATTGGCTAATGGATTGGCAGATTTTTAAATTCTCAACTTTGACAATTTCACTTAGACATAACAAAATCTTCAAATCACCCCCAAAGATTAGAAAAAAGTTTTATAAGTTTTTAATTTCTAACTGCACATGCTTATGGAGAAGTTCTCTACAAAAGCAAACAAAGGGACAGGTTATTTCATAGTGTTGTCAGTGGAAACAGGACTTATGGAACTAATTTTTATTCTCTTAATCTGTTGTTGAAATATGTACAATGCATTCTGTTAGTGTCATCATTTCTTACACCTGCAATCATAAATGAAATGCTCATCAGAACATTATCTACAATGTTGGCTGGGTATGCCCAGGAGACCCTGAAGTTACATAAAACATTGTAGAATAAATGTACTGTAATTAAAAATATACTTTTAAAAATATATTATTTTCAAGAATTGTAATTTTATGTAATGAATAAACAGTTGTGCGAGATGTGTAACATTTATTGAGGATGACAGTGTTGCAGTTCTTTTTAGAGCACTATTTATAGGTGCACAGAATTCAGCACGTGTCTACATATGATAAATTTATAGGTGACTTTAGTTGAAGGTTAACTCAGCACTTTGTAGTTGCTCAAATTTTGAGTGGGTTCATAATATACTGTCTTTACAGGAAGTGTGCAACATGGTGGCCAAGGCAACAAATGAGGGTCGTGCTAGCCCAGTGGTGCTGAAGCCCGCAACACCAGCCAAGGAAGTATTAGAGCCTGTGGAGTACACAGAAAGCGAACGAGAATTGTTGCTCAAATGTGTTCGCCTCATCCAAGGACGCATACCTAGCAAGGTGAGTTGTAACCACTATGTAACCAATGTCTGACTTGCTTACTTGAGAGCTGTTGAAGCAAGACTATTGAATACAATTACATTGAATTTCACTTATACAACCATTAAGGGGGGATCAGAATTTAGGTTACAATAAGCAATCATTATAAACATTATTTTCTTCTGTTCTAATATTGGTAGAATCCAGTAAAATCAGAGGCATAAAAATAAGAAGGGAGTGCACGCCAACAGATTAACCAGTAGGCACAGTGCCTAGGGCCTATGAACATGAGGAGCCTACAATAAGGCCTCTTAATAAAATGTTTTCCAAGTTTATTTCAGGACCAAAAATAAAGAAATCACATTTACAAAATGTACAATGTTTTTAAATTTCAATTTAAACAAAGGTTTGTAAAAGAGCACTGGAAAAAGAAGGGGGAAAAAAGGAAAAAAAAAACACTTAAACAGGAGAAATCTTTCAGTCATATAAACAATATAAATTTCAAGTGAATTGTGTTACCTGTATTCCTCTAAATTACATTTTCTTTTTAATTTCAAAAATTCTAATACTTACAGTTTATTACGATCCTATAATTTTTTCTGAGGCATATGAAAAAATTGTCCCTAGGGCCTTCGTCAAGCTTAATCTAGCTCTGAATAAAAGTAAATACTCATGTTTACCAGAATAAAGAGGCGAGAATAAAAAGATATCAATAGTACACATACCTGGAAATTATGTATATTTGAAAAATAAAAAGCCTAGATAGAGCTCTATTACAGCCCTTTTAATGGAATCCTTATTGTTTCAAACTGTTGGAGTAATGGAACAGCTTACTTTGAACTCTTCTGTTAGCTCAAATAGCAATAAGTGTGAAATTTCTCCTTGAAGGTGAAATTCCTGGACAGACCTTAAACCACAACCACAGAGCTACATGACAAGTACATAAGAGTTACACTACAATAAAGAAAATAGAAATCAAATTAAAACCTAGATTTTAAGAGAAAGCGTTTCTCAAACTATTTATTTTTAATAATTGAGCTCAATTTATATCTTCTGTACCTAAAACATTTTTTGGGAGGATTGCTCATTCACTTCTCATTAACAGATACTTCCTGGATAATGTTACATTCAGTATCGAACATTCAGTAATACTTAACAGAATTGAGGTACCAAAGATTTTCTTTATAATAGGTAGTTCATCATTATAACAGACATTATTAGTAATGAACGCCAGTGTACATTTTTTTCTTGTATGTAAAACCAACAAAAACAAGAAACCAACTTTATTTATGTAAAATGATAGTGACCTGTAATAAAAAGGCAGGTTTCTGCTGCATAAAATCTTCATCAATCCACGTGGGAATTCGTGGTGGGTGGACAAAGCAGGTTTGGGAGTGGGTTTTCTTGCTTCCAATGCCTGCTCCTCCATCATACTATCTCTATGATTGATGATCCAAGTAATCTCAATGACTGCTTTGAAATTCTAGCTGAGGCTTGCAATGATAGTCACATCCACATTGTTGAGACCAGTGGAGTTACAATAATAATTTTGCATATAGTGAAAGCACAAGTTGCTTACTGTTGTATTATCAGTTGCCAACTCCCTGTTTATTTTGATCAATTGATTTTTATGAACAATAGAATCTTATACTATATCAGAAATCAATAGAAAATTTAAATACATATTGAGGCATTAATTGTACTTAATTGTGTTAAATATCAGTGATGAAAATGGGTTAGGTGGCTTTTAAACATTAACAAAGGTTTCTTCATCTCAGCCATGTTTAACCATTCTGTTTGTCTATACTAAACCTGAAGATTATTGAAATAAACTGACTTGGTAAGGGTAATACTGACATAGTTTTCTCACTTACAAAAAAGTTTGATCTAGTGAAAGGGAGAAGGCCAAGAAATGCAAATCAAACTCTCAAAACAAATACATTCACTGCTTACTTTTTTGAAAAGAAGGGAAAATATATTTTATCAAAGGTTCTGTATTAATTGGAAAAAGTATCAGTTACGATTTCTTTTCACCTTGTCTCATGACTCCACGGAATGTCATCTAAAAGCTAAATCAGAAAAGGGGAATTAATTTGGTAAGAAAACGTACTTACTTGTCACTTCCTTTGCAATGATGCAAGGATGAATCAATCTCTCAAAATAGAGTAATGCATTGAGAGCGTATCTTGTCCTGCCCTATACAATAATGTTATATTAATTTCATGGCAATTTATCACTACCTGCTTACAAAATCTAAAGCAGCTGAGTTTTCAAAGTGAGATGAACAGCAAAGTCTTGAGCTACAAATTCACTCCCAGTTAAATTATTTCTTCACTCCCAGTTAAGGGATTAAGAACCATGTCATTCCTATGTTTATTTTTAATTGTGAAAGAGACAATTAAACGATTGTAAATTTAAACTGTATTGTTTTGCAGTTTTCAGCATATCTTGATTGTTTTTTATTGTTGTTTGTTTTTGTAGGATTTGCCAATGGTCAAACGTGAGAGTGACATCTCGCCCAGCGAAGAGGCTCAAGTTGACAGCATGGTGTCAGAGTATGGTGTCAAATTCTTCTATTGAGTAAGTGGAATCAGTATTCCATTTGACTAGTTTTGTTTATTCAACTTACCTCCGTGATGTAAGAAAATAACTAATTGGGTCACATTCTGAATACGAAAAATAAAAAAAACTAAATGTCTATATAGACTGAAGAGATACGAGGGTCATTCCGAAAGTAATGCCTGCCATTTTTTTACTTAGACAGTATGATCTCAAAAATGAATGTGAGTGGTGTCATAGTGAAATATGGACTTTCTAGTTAACGTTCATTTAATTTCGTTGCCATTTGTTAGATAGAAGCTTAGTTACAGAAAGCTAAAATGGCGTCTAGCTGGAATGCGCGTCAGAAGCAGAGATGTGTGACTGAATTGCTCACTTCGGAGGAAATTGCACGCATCGACATCACCAGTCTCTTGCTGAACTTTTACGGGAAGCATACAGTGGATGTCACTACAGTGTGGCATCGATGGGTAGTGCGTTTGAACGATGGTGATAGCGACTGTGAATGACAAACCACGTTGCTGTCGTCCACGCACAGCTGCCACACCACGGAATGATGCGCCTCAATCAGCTCTTCCGCGTGAATAGGTTCATGGGGGGGGTATACGGTGCTGGGTAACTGCGTACGGCACTGAACATGGTCTACAATGCATTACAAGTAATGCTGAGTAAATTGAGTTACTGAAAATTGTGCGCAAGGTGTGTCCTGCGTCACCACAGAGGAACACCAAAACCACAGAAAGGAACGTTGTGAAGAGCTTTCGACCCAATACGAAGCTGAAGGTGGCGGTTTACTGGATCGAATAATCACTGATTACGAGACATGATGTCACCATTATGAGTCAGAAATAAAATGACAATCCTTGGAATGATGCCATAAGAATCCCCGTACATGTCAACTCGGCTGGTACAGACTTTCACCAGCGTGGCATGCAGGCTCTTGTTCATCGGTGGGTAAAATGTGTAGAAAAAAAAGGGGGACCATATTGAAAAATAGTGTTATGTTCAAAACACTCTGTTCTAACACACTGTATTAAGTTTCTTTTTTATTTACAGTAGTTGTCATACAAATAAATAGGAGGCATTACTTTCGGAACGACCTACGTAAATATAAATTTTTAGTTTGTTTTTTTAGTTTTAGTTGAGTACTACTAATGATCTTTGATATAGTTGGCTTTAGGATTAAGTATCTACCCTATCTATTACCACTTCTATTAGATACCAAAAATTAATTTTGTCACTTGCAACTTGAAAAATGCTGAATGGTTTTTACTATTAAACAAGCAATAAGAGTTTTTCTGGCAAAAATTCACCATTTTCTGACGCATGATTACATCATTTTCTCTTCTTACAAAGAACTCATAATTTTATTACATAATTTACATTGTCACAATAAATTATGATTACATAATTTTCTCTTCTTACAAAGGCAAGAAAGTAAAATGATAAAATGAAGAAAATAACATTGAAGTGAAAACCAAGTTGGTCTTCCATTTTGCAGATTAGGGTCACCTGAGAAAACTAGACCAGTGCTGCCTGAGCAGTTCATTTTCCCAACTCCAGGTGTGATCGAAGCGAGTACTGACTCCTTGACTGGCAGTGTACTCACTTCGTCTCCCAGCAGAGAGCAGGTTGTGTTATATGTGCCAGAGATGGAAGAGATTCGCATTAGCCCTGTGGTTGCACGCAAGGGCTACCTCAATATCTTGGAACATAAGACCAATGGCTGGAAGAAACGATGGGTGGTAAGCAGAAGTATCTGTTACTACAATGTGTTTGACTAAAAATTGGCCATGTGGCCATCTCCCCAGGAATCATAGAAAAGTCAGACAATGTAGTGTTGCCTTTGAAGTCCATGGAATTGTCAGGCAATTTTTGGAATTACTTTGGGGGGGGGGGGATAAATTCTTTTAGCCAAATTGCAATTTTATTGTTGATTAAAATGAATTCCGACTCCCAAAAAAAAATTAAAGTGTAAATCAAGAACACATCAGGACTTTTCATGAATTCATTGACCATTTGAGATTCGAAAGTATCTTATTAAAAATAATTATAATCATTCAATTAAATGTTCAATGTTTGGATGTTGGATTTGGGTATCTTTTTGATGTATATCTCTTGCAGTTTTCAGCACCAGCAAAGAAGTTGCTGTATTAACTTATGTTAATTTAATATTTAACATGAATTATGTGCTGTTGTTGTTGGTGTGAATGTTTAATTAATACTTTGTTAATGGTTTGTAATGCAGGCTGTACGTCGCCCATATGTGTTCATCTTCCGTGAAGAGAAGGACCCAGTAGAGCGAGCGCTGATCAATCTAGCTACAGCGCAGGTAGAATATTCAGAGGACCAGCAGGAAATGGTGAAGGTGCCAAACACATTTAGGTAAGTGTTGGGAATAAATAGAACTTTATTTTCACAGGTTGGCAGTATCACCCACTACCTTACTTTTGTATTCTTTGACCATCATGCCAATTGTGTGCCATGTGTTATATATGCCTGTATGCCCTCTATTTTCAAGAGTAAAACAGTAAATAGTAAAGATTATGCGTTGTGTAATTGTGTGTATTCGTTACAAGTTAGCACTCGAGATCCCCGAGACGTTTCTTAACTGTATGAAATTCTTAACAATTAGAAATTCATTAAACTGCCTCATGACCAGCTCAATAAACATACTTTTTGTCACTTGATGCATATGTTCTCCTTGCTTATTTGGTCTCTTGATGTGTTTGTCATTCTTGGGACACTTGATATATTTGTTTTTAAGCAAGAAGAGGGGAAGTGAATGGTGCTTTAGCAGCCACTTCAGTTGAAACTGTAATAATGCACAACCACTTGAAAATAACATTTGATGGCCAGTTAACATGTGATGGCCAACATTAGTGTCAACGAAATTTTCTCCAAAATGGATATTTTGTGATCAATCTGTCCACACTTGATGTTCAGTGTATTTGAAATAACTGTTCATTTAAGGACATTTTTCAAATTTTCTCAAAGATGGCTCAACATTTTTTTGTAAATTCTGTGTTCATATGGAGTAAAGAGCACTTTTAAGAATTGCATTGGACAGATTTTCATTAAAACCTCTAAATTTTCAAAACTTGGCTGCAGGATTACAATAAATACAGCAAATCTCTGTAATACATAGTAGTATACACGAAATTTTAAAGAAAAAGGAATGTATTCTTTTTCAGATCTCCTAAGTTGGTGGGCTTTTCTCTAAAAATACCTGCTATTTTCTTCACACTTTTTCCTTTTTCTTATGCCTCATTGAAGACTGTAATTATAGACATCATTGAATTGCCATTAAAAAGCTTGCTTTCTTCATATAATGTTAATGTTTTCTGTAGTATTGGAGAAAAAGTTGGTAAGAGAGGTGCCTATTAAGAAATAAGAAGTGTACTTAAATTGTACTGTGATTGCATGAAACATCTGCATATTCTCATTTTTAATCTGTTAAAAAAAGAATTCATGTATATATTTTATATATTGTGAATGTAATGATTTTGTACTTACTTCGCAGTGTGGTGACAAAGCACAGAGGATTCCTAATGCAGACATTGGGAGACAAGGAAGTCCACGACTGGCTCTACGCCATCAACCCCTTATTGGCTGGTCGTATCAGGTGAGGCCATGTGCATTTCATGGGACAGTTTTTTGGCCCTTTTTAAAATTGCTGTCTCTCTGACAGGATATTGAAGAGCAAGCATCTTGGAACTGATATGTTGCTTCAATGGGCAATTATGAAATGAAGAGCAAAGTTAAATATTAAATTATGGATTATGTCCGGAATTCTCAAATCTTTTGGCCCATGGGTTACGCTAATAAGGAACATGGTGTCACAGCCATTGAGTAGAAATGAACCCACCTGCATTAGGACTACAAACAAATTAGTCCTTGAAATACTTTCCTAGATTTAACTTTGCAAAAGTACACAAGCTCACTTTTTCCATTAAATAACAAATATATAATCATTGACAGAATGTTTAAATTGATCAGTTTGAAAATACAATGGGGTCATAGTTTCAAATGTAAACAAACTTAACCCTTGTTACGTTAACAAATAACATTACTAATGGCTAATGCCAATACATTACCACACTATAAATTATGTCAGTATAAAATTCTAAATCAGCTTAGGTGGCTCAGGGCACCAATTGATGTCACTGCAGTGCCTGTGATCAGGAAGTCCTAGGGTTCAAGTGCAACAATGGTAGGATTTTTGACTTGACTTTGTCGATGACACCTTTAAAAAGTTTCAAACCATGAACTTCTTTATGAAATACACTGTGATGATCTGTTACTTATCATTAAGAATTTGAAAGTGAATAAAAAGTGTTATAGTTGCTTATAAATATGTCCAGGTCAAAGCTTGCGCGGAGGAGAGCAGTTTCAGCTCCACGCATCACTGCGTCTCCCATGCTGCAGCAGCACATGGCCAAGTGAAGCTCTGTGTGGGTGCAGTGACTGCTGTCGCCATGCGTAAGCAGGCTTCTCTCGTTGCACTCCCATCACCACCACTGTCTCATCTACATGAGTGTCGTCGCCTGTCGTCAGCCTCTGTTAAAAGAGCCAGAGATAGACTGTGACCAGTTGACGGCGTGTGAGAGCAATTGATAGCATGAGAGGATGTGTGTATGGATGCCTCCCTGTCTGTCTGCATGTGCAGCGCGAGCTGGTATGTCTTTGGGGTGTGGGTGTCTGAGGCGGGCATCGCTGCAGCTCCAGGGCCTTTGCTGGATTGCGCAGCAACCTCTTATTTCCATGGTGACCAGCAGTATCTTGGTTATGGTTGAACCAGCACTCTCTTGTGCTTGCTTTTGCTTCATTCAAACAGTGTTGCCACTACTCTTGAATTTAGTGTAATTGGCATCCTGTTACTCATTTAGTTGGAGTTGACTCCTCAAATGGAGCACATCCATATGGAGGTTAACTTCATGAAGACTGATCAGGAGTTTCTTTCTGCTCATGAAAATGTTTTTGTAGCAAAAGCCATGCTGTTTTGTTATTTTGGCCGCCAGGGATGAGCATTTGTTTGTTATAGAGATATTATGGATCAGCAATAGGGGCCAGGTAAATATACAAAGTAGTGAACGGATGCAGCTGTTGAGGTTGAAATGTTGGTTGGCACAAAAAGTAAGCTATGTTCTCAAGTCTCTTTATGTTGTTTTTATTTTGTTTGTGGAAAGGGGCTTTATGAGGGGGACTGGGAGCTAGGGCAAGTGGTTTGCGCAAACAGTCAGTGGAGCCAGAGAAAGCAGCCTCTTCCTAGCAAAGGAAGTTGGACAGGGGGCTGCACAGCCTCTCTCCACTTCTTATACATAATATATAAATATATACATAATAAACACAATATTACAAGTATATGTATACATTATACATACAGAGACATACACATTCATGTATACACGTACACATGTTGAATGAGTACTATGCCCAGTATAGAGTCCTTTATTGCTTGTGGTATGTGTTTAAGAAACCTAAAAAGTTTAAAAGTCTCCACAACCAAAATATGACTGTCTTCTAAGAGTAATAATTTTATAAGTATTACTTGGTTGTGCTTCTGAGTCTGTAGGTGATCGTCTTTCTCCACTGCATCTGAGCATGGCGAGCAGGAAATTGCGCAAAAGGCTTGGGTTTTTCCCTGCCGCTCCCCAGATCAGCCAAAGGCTTTGAACATATCAGCGCGAGAGTGATTGGCTGCGACGCTCTCTAGTTCTGGCAGGACGTCCCGTCTGTGGATGGCCCCTGTGCAGAGTTTTCTAGTCAGGTCCCCATGCTCAGATGGAGCGCTTAGCAGGCACTCACACACCTCAAACGTTCCCTCAAGCTTCACGCTGTGTCTCACCCGACTCTTTGTGCATACTTGTCACGTATCATGGCATCTAAGAGCAGAACATGACAAATATGTTATATAAATTAAATATAAATATATATAAATATAAATATATATATGATACTTTGCATACATTCTAGTTTGTTGCCTTTGTCATTGTTGTATTGTAAATAAGCGAAAAGCAAAGACCCACCCAAGGTATTTATTAAACAAGTATTACTTTATTATTCTATTAGCTGTATTTTTAAAAAAAGTATAGCAGTGGATGAGACTTTAAAAGAAAATGGAAATGGAAATTATTTTTGTTTTTGGGCTTTCAGAAAGTAATTTTTGGTAAATTAAATGCTATCCTTGGGAGTTTGTGTCCCTTACAATACTTTACTGATAAATCATAACTTACGTGTATATCAATTGCAAGTATAAGTATTATTTGGCATGTGCTGTGTCAGAGCTGGCTTTAAATATGACAAGGAAATTATTGAAGACAAATTTTTGCTAGAAAAATGTCTTTCATATGTGTAAAATTCCTTTGATGTGGGTATTTAAAAAAGAACCCAAATTTAAAGTTTCTTTTAAAAATTGTTTTAATAAAACAGTCTCGAAGTGTGGTTGATGAAGAAATTCTGAATAATATCAAAATCACTTCAAATTAATGGATTGAGTAGGTGAAGAGCTCATGTTAATGTAAATAAATAAATTCAACCTATTGATACAGCATATGCATGAAGTCAAATTTCACTTATTTCAAACAATAAAATCCCCTGTTTTTGTTTCTTTTATAATAATAACTGCAGAATAAGAAAGAAAGGAAGTTGCAGATATTTATTTTCTGACAGCCCTATTTATACTTTTTAAGATGTTCCTCTCTCCTGTACAGCATTGTTTACTATTTTCTATGAGGATGATAATGCAAACATTTAATCAAGCTGAAATTTGTCTCAGCTGCAAGTGCATACTACACAACACTGCCCATACGGTAGTATATGGGCTCCTGTTTGTGGAAGTGTTTTACATATTATAAAGTTTATTTCACAGTTGGAGAAAGTTGTGAATTAAGTCAGTTAAATTTTGTGTTTTGGGTGTTTGTGATGTTTCTTGATGCATGACATGTCCAGGCATCTCATCCTCTCTGTTGGAATAAGGCCATCAGGTGCACTCATTGCCTAGTTGAGTTGTGAATTAGGGCATTCTGTATCTTGCTTGTGCATTACTTCGACCAGTGCAATATTAGAAATGGTATGGTAGACTATTGGTGCCGGGGGCTGATGTGCAAGTCGATTGTTTGAGGAAGACCAATTTGCAAGGAAAAGCCATGGGCTTATTGGAGCTGTGTGAATGGAACTTGGTTTATTGTTCGCTATATAATATACTAATACAGTGACATGGAGTTTAAACTTCATGTCCCCTATTTCTCTGATATTTTAAAGCAGCTGATACACATTACTATTCATCCACTCTCATCTTATTGTTTCATAATGGTTTCAACTGGGACTGGCTGCTATATGTGCATGTCTCTTCAAAATTCAGTGTTTACAACTGAGCATCTCATTGCTAAAATAAAGTTATGTGATACACCTTGCTCTGGGAGAGGAGTTTACAAGAACCAATTCATGTCATGCTAATGACTTTTCCATGTCATTCTCCTTCATTTCCTCTGAGCTTTATGTTTGAAGCAAATTGATGTTTTGTGATGTACAAGAATTTACATCGTTTATTCATAATGTCATAGTTTCTCACTGAGGTAAAGATTAGAGAAGTGAAAAGTGTTCTGATATGTGAATCAAAGTTGGAAGGCCACTTTCACCCTTTTTTCCAAATTGCTAGGTGTGAATAAATCGATTATGAAATATCAAAATATAGAGCAGCTTACTTGAAAATATTTTGTAAAGATTTAGATGAAAGCTGAGGTTTCTGGAAATTTGAAAGTGTACTCGTATGAATATAATAAATTCCATTCACTGAATACTCGCTGTACAAAATTCAAGAATAATTTTCTGCATCCAGTTTGAAACCTGCAAGAACTGTATAGCACAGTATTATATACAGTATGAATTTAATCTGCATATAGAGGTATCATATATGTGTGAAAGATTCACTGTTGAACATTGAAAGGACAAGTGGTTTCCTTCGCAGTAAATTGAGAATTGAAGTTTATTAGTTGCTGTTGGCAGTGAGAAAGGGTTCTATTATAGTTTGAACTATTATGATGGTATAGTTTATCAGATATTTTGACTGACATTAGTATTGTTGATGTCACTAATACTATTATTTCTAAACAATTCATAAACACAAACTCATGACACACTTAAAACTTGTGCAATGATTTTTCCAAATTATTTTCCTGAAGTTTTACTGTTAAAACAATGGAATTGCAGATATCTCATCAGTATTATTAAAATATTGATATTAGTGCAGGAACTTCAGAGAAACAATATTTGTTTCAGCCAGAATGACACTTGATGTCTCCACCATCACAATAGTCCTTGTTTAGTCAAGAATTATTTGTAGATATTATATGTAAGTAATGTGAGTAATGACTTTTGTATAAACATTTTAATTATGTTTTCATGAATTAACAAAAGCCTTTCTCTAAAAAGAGAAGTTGCAGTAAGTTTGGCTGCAGGAAGCAGAATTGTTTGTGTTTCTCTTGTTGACTGTTCTCCTTTTAATAAGTCCCAAGCAAGCTAAAATGAGTTTGATATGTGATAGTGAGACATAAGAATGTTATGAAGAGATTGAAGTAATCATGCATATTGATGCATTTTTGTCATGTTGTGATTATTAAGTTTATTTAATTATCTCCAGCATTATCTCTTGAAAGAAATCTGTTACCAAAGTTTTTTCATATGTATTACCTGTTGCTGGGTAAAGTATGTTCCTATTATTTGCAATACTTTGAATGCGCTTGCCTCCAGCAGAATTGGGAGCCCAGAGGTGCTGATAGAATGATAGAAGTGGTCTGTGATCTGAAGGAAACCATGGAGTCCTGCATGAATGACTGATGTTTTGTGCTCTTTGTATGTTGTGAATGGAAAATTAATAATGTTCAGCAGGTGGAAAAGCCCTGCTTGTTGTAACTGAAGGGTGTGAGTCTCTCACCCCTTTTTTCAGAACAACCCCCTGAGCAGAATTTTGAAAACCAATGGTTTTCACGACAGGACATAGTGTCCAATTGATGTTACTTGTGTTTACATTACCCATTGTTGTGTCCTGAGGACCGTTAGCTCATTTGATAGTAAAGACCTTGCACAGTGTGAATAATGTTCCCAGATCCTGTGGCTTAAGTATTGTTTCCTCCCTCTGATATGATATTTTAGTTAAGGCTTAGATATAAGATGTAAAATCAAAACCATTTAATTTTTATACTATTATAATTTATTATTTATTTATATTCCAACAGCTCTGGAAAGCTATGTAAGTGGATTAAATAAATGCTTAAGAAAGCCCCATATTATTCTGTTTACTGAAGAAAATCCATTAGCCCTTCATCAGTTCTTCTTTATCTCCATTTTTGATCTCTTTATGTAGGATAAAAGAACAAACAGTGGCCACAGAATATAATTTCCTGAATTTTTGGGGTGCTACTGTGCTAAATGGGTTATGTGAAACTCAAAGGTCAATTAATATTCTACCTCTTTCTGATTACATCCTTTATCTAAAAAGAACCATCTTTTAAAATTTGTTTATTTTTCTATTAATCTATTTCCACTTTATTCAGATTTCATTCCAGTAATGGCCAGTTGCAAATTGCAAAATTTTGGGAGAGGTTCAGATACTCTACCAGACATGGTAATTGCCAAATAATAATAATATTCGATCCCTAAAGATGTTTTGAGACCCTTGGTTTGAGAGTCTTTGTTTATGTTACTTCATGGATATGCCAATAACAATAGGATGTTTTCAGCTTATTCTTTAAATATAAGATAGGGGAAAAATAACAATTTCCCTGCCCCTCCCCTGTTCTAATCCTCACCATTAGAAAGTGTGGTAATGGTAAAAAGTAGTAGGCAGATTTTGTTGACCTAAAACATCACCAAAAATAATCAAATGCTCTTAAAATGTTTTTAAAATGCCCTGAAAGCAAAGAAAAATGATGTAAACATTTTTATCAATACTAGTAAAGATGAACAACTCCCACGGTTGGATATCAAAAGCATCCATTTGGACACCTGTATTAACTTATTGCATGTAGGCCAACAATCCAATTAACATATGGGCGTACACTAGTCATACTTCTAATATATCTTGGTTTCTTGATAGAATCAAGGGAAATTATACTAAATTTTAATTTTTAAGAAAATCATTAGTTAAAAAAAAGAAATGCTCTGGAGTAACACAATATATACTTGATAACACTAATTTCAAAATGAAAAAAAACCTGCTACACTACTTGAAAATCAAATAAGGTATTACATTTTATAACAAAACTATATGTTATATGCTATAAGTAAAAAAAAACTTATCATACGAATGTAACCATATTTTCTCTCTGAGTCAGTACATATGTTGTTTCATTAAAATCCACACGCAATATTGAAAATTGACCAAATCACTGCCTATGAACTGATAGAACTTAATTATCTTCTTTGTGGTCAATATGTAAACACAAAGTATTTGAATATCCTAGGTCATTCTACACTATTTACTTTTCCTTTTACTCTTCCTTTTCATATCGATAATCAGATTATGACCACTCAACATGGAGAAGGTAACCCTAAAGTTTTTGGGGGGTGTTATCTCTGAAAAATAAATATATTATTGTGTGTGTGTGTTTTTAACGAGGGTAAGTGGAAATCTTCAAAAGACACCATGTGGCCCATACCACATGGAGTGTGAGATTTTTACTCACTGTGAATGACACGAAATGCCGTGACATATTCCATCGCGAAGATGGGATTTGAGTGGCCTTGAGAGCTCTTCCTACAAAAATCGCAGTATAAAACCACCTCCCTTCTCCTCCATCCTCCCCGCGAAACCGCCGTTAGGCATTACACCACGCGGAGTGGATCAGAGTGGCTTAGTCACAAGCCACTTCTCTTTCCCAGATTGTAGGAAGGATTCAAGGAAGATCAGTAGACTCCCCTTTTCTATTCTCCTAAGCTCAACTATCATGGTCTAAGACTTCACTCAGCTATCATGGTCTGAGCATATGCGATCCATTTGGTTTCTGAGGCGAGCATTCACCCGACCATTGCTTCGGGTGTGAATGGGTTGTTCCCGAGTATACTTATAACGTGCCGTCGCTGCAGATGGAATCGCGGACACTGGAAGAACACATGCTCGGCGTCCTCGACAGCAGGGTCACATAGTGGACAGAAGGGAGTATCCTCCAGCTTGAGCCTATGGAGATACGCCAGCTTCAGAGGACTTGTCCTCAGCAGTCCTGCCATTCGAGCAATGTTGTCGAGCAGTTTGGGTTCTCCTTTTCCTTTGTGATGGCGACCGGCACCTCCTGTCTCCTCCGTCTCCTCTGTGCCAAGATATCGATAGGATGCATCCCCGCGATGACGCACACCGCATCGTTTGACACAGTGCGGAATGCACAAGCTACCCGCAATGCTGATAACCTGCAGACGTAGCTATTTGTTGTGGAGTTGACCCGTACTGGGGCTCCATAGACCAAGGCCAGAAGCTTCCGTTTCTCCTGACTGGGCCCTTTGTTGGGCATTAGCCTTGACAATGCCGCATTAACTACCTCCGCTTTATTGCTGGCGTACTTCAGGTGGTCAACAAATGTCAGACGGGCTTTAATCATGAGGCCAAGATATTTGATCAACGGCTAGTGATTTAACACGGTGGTCTCAAACCTTGAGAGCGATGGTTTCTCTGATTTTCTTGCTAGTGACCAGGATAACCTCAGACTTGTGCTCAGCTAACTACAGCCCTGAGGATTTCAACCACCGACTAACAATATCGATCGTCTCGTTGCAAATGTACATAATCTCCTCAGTATGTTTCGCAACGGCGACGATAGCAATGTCGTCCGCGAAACCAATGATATTGGTGCCTTCTGGGAGGGAAGCCGAAGGACCTCGTCATACATGACATTTCCACAATAGGGGGCCCAATACCGACCCTTGCAGGACACCAGCGGTGACATTGTGCACGCTTGGCCCATTATCTGTATTGTAAATCAGGGCTCGGTTTCTAAGATACTCAGCCACAATCTTCCTCACGTACGTTGGCACCTTAAATCGGCGGAGAGCTTGGTGAATATATTCCACCCGGCCGAGTTGAATGCGTTCTTTATGTCCAACATAACGACAGCACAGTACTGTTTTGGGCCTCCCTTCCATCTACTTCCCCTATTTGCTTGCCGGGTGGTGTTAATGACAAGCTGGACGGCGTCAACTGTCGAGCGGGCTCTGCGGAAACCATACTGATTTTCCGAAAGGCCTCCTCCTTCCTCTACAGCATTCTCCAGTCTGGTAATAATAATTCTCCTGAACCTTGCCAGCTGTATCAAGCATACACAGTGGCCGGTAAGACGATGGATCTTCAGGTTTCTTCCCCTTAGGGAGAAGCACCATACGCTGTTTATTCCATCTTTTTGGATACAACCCCTCTCTCAAGCATGAATAATAGAGATCCACAAAGATGGAGGTGAGTATCGCAGTCTTGAGGGCAATATTGGGAATGTTATCCGGTCCGTGAGCCTTTGTGTTGCCAGTTCTGCTGATTGCGGGCAGAATTTCTTCTTGCATGACTGGAGAAATTATTTCTCTCTCAGGTAACGCTATATTAACTGGTTCACCGGGATGGTTCGGGAATAGGGCTGTCACGATTCTGAGCAACATACTCGTATTAGGGCAAGTTGGAGAACGTAGTTGTCACTGTCTTAACCTAGTCATGACCGCCTTGTACGTCCTACCTCATAGGTCCTTTTCCACCTTGTCACACAGGCTTTTGGAGCATGTGTTTGCTCTTGCGAATTTCTATCTTCAACTGGCTTCGAGCCGAGTTTGTATTGCTCTTGCAATTGAAGAAAGTTGTCTCTGCCACGAGCTCTCTTGTACTGTCTTCTGGCTCGAAGGCACTTCCGGCGTAATTGGGCGATTTCCTCATTCCATCAGTAAACTGGTGAGCGTCGAATGATTGCGCCCCATCTAGGCATAGCCGCATCACAGGCTTTGGTTACCCAATTCATAACCTGCCCAGCTTTGTTATCTGCGGTACTTGTTGGTATTATCGTTTCAAAACATATTCGGAAAACATCTTTTTGCTTTCCACCCAGCTGGTTTATATTTCGGTACAAAATCATCCTTCCGTTGATTTCCCCCCTCGTACAAAAGTGCCTGGTGGTCACTATGGGTATCGTGTTCACTCACTCTCCAGGACTCTCCCATTCTCAACAGATTATCTGACATCAACGTCGGATCTACAACAGATCCCACGCCCCCTCGGCGGAAGGTGTATATGTCTCCTGGGTTGGCGAGCTCTACATTAAGAGAGAGGGATGCCAGAACCGCTCGACCTTGCTCATTAGTGGACGAACTACTCCACTCGACCTGCCCAGGCGTTGAAGTCTCCCGTTATCACCAAGGGGCTCCGTCCTCTTGCGTCGTTAACAAAGCGGTCGAGGAACTTGCTCAAACTCGTCCATTGTCGCATAACAGCTATAGATGTAAACACCGTTGATTTTTACCCAGACGAATCCAACTCCGGGTCATTACTTACTGGAATGTATGTATCCCACAGGCCCAGATTGCCGCCTGTTTGTGGAGGTCAGATACCCACGCTGTATCTTAACGGTTTCTAGACTATTCGCATATTATTGCTAAATCAGCCTCCCATTCCCTTACCGATTGTGCCAAGAAATCCTGGACGACTGCGCAATGGTTGAGATTGAGTTGTATAATTCTGATTTTCTATCGGTTATTACTTTCAGCGCTTTTTGGTACGATGGACACCTGTTGCACCTAGTAGCATGTCTGCCTTGTTTCCCGCTTTCTTCACGAAGCAGGTGTGTGTGTATATATATATATATATATATATATATATATATATATATATATACACACACACACACACACACTCATCGTCATAAAAAAAGCTGTACCCCGAAGGACCCTACTGATCCGCTGCAAACTCGGTGGGTATTTTGCACACCATTCGCTAAGGTAGTGATTTCGTTTTCACTGTCGGTCGCATACTGGGGAGTCGGAGGCAAGGGCGTCACGTCGCTCCCACCGTTCTAGATAACATGGCTTCAAACGGCCGCGCCAGCCATTACATCGAGTAGCGTCGCTAGAGCGTTACCTGCACGTACACTATACCTCGGCCATACGGTCGACAGCTGGTTGTCCAGTTAGACGCGTTCGAGAGGGGTTGCATCGTGTGTGTGCGAGAGGCTGGTTGGTCATATCGCCGTATTGCGCGCCACACCGGTCGTACGGATACCATCATCGCCCGTAATTGGTGGCAATGGATTGAGGAAAGCACACACACACGAAATGCGGGATCTTGACGTCCACCACGCACTGTGAGAAAGGAGGGCCGACAGATTGTCCTCCACGCGCGAACAGATCCAATAGGCAACGGATGGTGCTATTCAGCGGGCTGTGGAGCCTGCACTGTCACATCCTGTAAGTGCCAGTACCATTTGCAGACGGTTGCAGAATGCAAGGCTCGCCGCACGCCAACCGTTACGACCCCTGCCACTCACACCCCAGTATCGTCGTTACAGGCTCACCTGGTGTCGGGAACGACGGACCTGAAGCCATGGAGACTGGCAGCGGGTCATCTTCAGCGACGAGTCCCGCTTCTGCCTTGATGGCGACGACCACCAGGTCCGTGTCTGGAGGCGCAGTGGGGAAAGAGCCACGACGAGCAGTTTGTGGTATCCCATCTCACGTCCTGCCAGCCTGGTGTGATGTAGGACGCGATATCACATGGTGCCTGTTCACCGTTAGCATTCCTCGGAGGTCCTGTGACAGCCGCACGGTACGTTCAGGAGATATTGCAACCGGTGGCTCTGCCGTTCGTGAACGCCCACGCCCCATGCCCTATTTCAACTGGACAACGCGCGTCCGCACATCGTAGCCATCTCCCGAGCATGCCTTGCAGCCGTGGATACTCTGGCATGGCCAGCAGCATTGCCAGACCTCTCCTCGACCGAGAATGTTTGGGGTGCTATGGAGCGTGCGATCAGGATCGCACCCCTACCCACCAATCTGCAAGAACTGCGCGCTCAGGTGCAAGCTGCATGGGATAGACTAACACAAGACTCCATTCGAGACCTGTACAACTACATGCCACGTCATCTGGACGCGTGTGTTCGCCAATATGGCGGCCCCACTCCGTACTAATATTTACCGTTTGTGGCCGTGTAGCGCAATAAAGTTTGGTCCTACAAATGTGTAAATGTAATCATTTTGTATGCGCGGTGCTCTCTACCCACCTGCCAACAATGATCGCAATCCGCCTCGTCCTTCTGTTCTTTATGACGATGTGTGTATATTAAATTTAGCCACAATTAAACATGATTGTGTTTAATTATTTCATGCGTTAACTCTTTACGGGCCACCAATTCAATGACGATACGAAAGGTGTTTGTTTACCACTATACTGTGATTTTCTTATCTCTGCCCCTGACAGGAATCAACTGTTGATGGTTTCATGCAATCGGCAACTTGAATGTCACCATGGTGACGTCACTGTAGCGACTTATAAGCTCCCGATTGAATGGTAGTGAAACAGCTGTTTCCTGACAGGGACAGATTTAAGAAAATCGCAGTATAAACATTGCGTTTGGTAATTTCAAGAGCCAATACCATCTACACTTAGTGTTGATGGTGTTGCAAGAGCAGACATTTGATGGGACAAACATCCGCCAAGAAATTCGAAATTAAATCATGTCATTTCCACAGTAAATTGCTGCTTACATCAGGAAATCCGCACACTGATCGCTGATTAATATGTAGCTATACCAGAATCTAGCAATACAGTCCCGTAGCTCTCTACTTTTTCTGTATGCCGAAAATGGACCCCATTGACAAACGTAGCATCTCTAGCGCTCCAATTGGTCAGTAAGCTGGTCACGCCCTCGTACCGTAGTTTATGTATGCTAGATCAAGAACTTGATGTAATTATATTATTTTGAAAACATAATTCACATTCTAGTCTAATTTTATCATTTGCTGTTATTACTGGAAACTTAAAAGTATTAAAAAACCTAAGTAAAACATCTAATATCCCGTAGAATTTCTTCCAAGATCGACGGAGATGACACAGACGTTTCAGAAGATATTTCATTGTTTTGTTGTTTTACATACTCGAGAATGTGGATTTTTTTTAAATATTTGGGTATTCCTCTGGTGAAAAGATATGTACAGTTATACAAATAAACAAGGAGCAATAATTTATATACAGAACAATCACATGAAACACACATACGAACACACACTCATTCATTCACACATACGTACATACAGAAATAAATGTGTATTAGATTTCTGTTACATTTATTTACTATCAATTATTACTTTTTAGAGATTAAACCAGTGTCATAAGACTGTCACAGGAATTACATTAGCGGAAGAAAGCCAGTTTATTTACTGTTACCAGGAGGTTCTTTACTGTTACTACGAGGAGGTTCCTTCCATGTTCCTATATAAACACAAGCTCTATTCAACATTTATATTCATATTTACAAACACCCCAAAAAATTAACAAGGGAGAAAATTACTACATTAACACAATTCTTTTCATACATTCTAAATTTCTGTTTTCCTTTGCTGTATAAGTACATTAACGATGCACTAATCGTAATAATTAGTACTCCAAATTATTTTCAATCAAATACTTCCTATTTTTCCTCGGAAGTTGCAAAAGTTGAGCATTATTTAGCTTTAAAATATAATAAAGCCCGAAGAAGGAGCAATTGCAAACCGACTTTTTAAAGTATGAAAGAATCATTTGATGAATATCAGGAAATATTCTTAGTTTCCGAATGCGCTACTAATAGTAGCTCTCCCTGGGGGAGTTCATGAGGAATATTCCGCATTTTCGCGGTTCCCTTTCCTCATTCCCACTTTCGGCATGTGGCAACACTGATCCGAATAGACTGTAGTGCGATCTTTATAACTCTGCTCCTCAAGCCCCTATAGCCACGATTGATTTATTTACGTCAAAAACAGTTAAAAGTGTGTGACGAGCTATGGGGAGAAATTAATTCTGTGATCTCTATCCTAAGCCATATTCTAGTCGAATTTTGAATACAGAAAAAAGAGTGTTTTTTCAAGTTTTATTGATAGAATAATATTCGCTTCTATATAATAAGATCTATTTTCAAAAGTAAATTAATTATAAATGTGTGCCCTTAACCCTCATCATATTCTTCATGAAAGAATAATACTTTTTGCCGCGACAATATGGAGAACGATAATTTGAATAACTATATTTCCCACTTAAATTTAGAAGACGTGCACAAATTACATTTATGTCCAGAAGCAAATCAAGAGACCATCTCAGCATTTGCTCAAAGGATCAGGGAAACTGGACGAAAAACCTGATCGAGATGGGGGTCATCGACCCAGAAGCTGTGGTAGAACAACACCCAGGGGGTGTTGGGTAGTTTCATGGCCGTCGTATAGAGACGGCCATGGTAGAATATCAAACTGCATTTTTCGCGTCTGTCGCGATCATGCGATATCTAGCGGTACGGCTGAGAAACGCGAAATACCGTGACATATTCCATCGTGAAGATGGGCCTTGAGGGGCAAAATTAGAAAAATCGCAGTATACGATCTATGCGAGCGCGTAAACCGTGTACATGTGCCGCGGACACGGTGAAAGATGTGTCAACTAGCATGGTGAAAGGTGTGTCAAAATTTGCCTTTAAGGCAAATTTTCTGAAGCTAGTTTGAGGCTAGTTTCTCGCTTGTCCGTTAGTTTGGGGTCACGGTGTAAGATATTTTAGGGCCGGTTTCACCAACAGTGGAGTAAAGTTAAGAGTAGTTACTCGAGAGTAAGCATTACTCTGGGATTGTTACACTCCAGTAAAATATAAGCGTTTCTCCACCCTTCTGGAGGGTTATTTTACTCTAGAGTATATATTCCCCGGTTTACTCCGCGAACCGACTGAACGCGCAATTTTTCGTACACAGTAGAGGGCGATTGAAGAGGCCGTGAGAGACTGTGATGCTGTGAACCAATGCGGACCAACGGGAACCACTGGTTATTTTCTTTCATTTTTCAGTTTGGGAGTTTTCGGCGGCGGCGTGCTTGGTTATGTTAGGTTAGGTTATAGTCTTGTGCAACGAGATTGTATCTCTAACTCGTTGGTCTTGTGTGGTGTTTTGGTGATTTAAGTTAGCGTAGATGATTTCTTAGTTTTCGTATATTTATTTCTTAATATGCCTTAGTTCAGTTTTTCGAATATATATTATGAATTAGTACGCAAACGTCAAGTTTTTCATTTGTTACTAATCTCGCGCTTTTAAAAAAATTTATTATTATTTATTTTGTTTTATTTTTAAACATTATTAATCTTTCAATTATATTTAAAATGTTGGAAAGGGATTCTGGAACTCAAGAAAACGTGCGCAGATGATCTTCGCTCCCCATACGTCATATGCAGTTTTTACTGTTTTTTAACTGAATAAATAAATTCTTGAAGTCCTCGAAGTTATTATTTTTCCTTTTATCGTATATTTACTACCTTTATTTCGTATTCTCATCCGTAAAAAAGAAATTTACAAAGTCCTCCACAGCTTATAATGTACCAGATAAAGTTAACACCGTACTTCACAAATGAAATACTTTGCTACATGTTTAAATGCCCTCAATAGACATTCTGTTTTGATCTGGACTCTGAACTGATTGCCTATAATCGTAAGATACCTACAATTCAGAAAAAAAATAGTTCGTGAAATTATTATACTTCTTGTATTTATTTTTAGGTTTTGTAATTAGTTTGCGAATTATTCGTTTTTTCCATACTAGAAGAACTGATGATTTGGCCAAACATAACCTCGTGACAAAATCTCCATCGTCATAATTGGAAGAAAACAATCCATTCTCTCCCGCCCCCATCTTTGTCTTCGCACTAGAGGATAATACTTCCGAATCATTGCTGGAATCATCTTCAAATACAATCATTTGCAATCGTCGAGCCATAACAACACGTCGGAGGTACGCGCATATTGAAAACTGAGCTTACTCCGTAGTTTACCCGACGTATTTTCGCGGTGTAAATTTACTCACGAATTTACTCTCGTGTAAGCGATTTACACTCGAGTAAAGTGTTGGTGAAACGCTGCAAGACGTTACTCTCGAGTAAAACATGATTTACTCCAGAGTAAACTCTCACTCCTTGTTTGGTGAAACCGGCCCTTAAGATGACATCTTAAACTGTGGCTATCACACGGTTTTACAAAACATTTCCTACCCATTTTCGTAACTGTTCGCTCTAGACTTTACCAATTCCACCGCGAAACGACAAATCACTGACCTTTAATTTGAAATCAGCTGGCCACAGAGCTGTCGAATGGATCACGACCTTGCCCAAATGAGACCCAAAGATCGCAGCACTTATATGCGAAAACTGTGAGAACTAGCCTCACAAGAACTGCAGTTTTAGTCTGGGAGTGAACACTACATATATCTTACACCGTTGCCGCCGAGTCAGACGGCCTGCGAAGGCCAGCGCAAAGAGTACACCGGGCCAGCGCCTCCGGTTGCAGACGGACGACCGTTCGGGACAAGGTAAAAGATCCATTGGACGCCAGAGATATCCACCCGATCATTCTTGCGACCGACATGGCGAAGCGAGGATTCCGAAGAAATGTCGCAGGCACGTACGTAAGGTCCGATTAAATTAAGGTGATTGACATTTGCGAGTGGAGGGAAGCGACGTTGCCACGTCGCGTACCAGTGAGCACGTGTTACCGGGACACGAAAATACACACTTCAAAAATACTTATAAAAGTAACCAAATCATTTACTTGCATTGTATGAAGCATCAGCTTGTTCTGCAAGGATTACACATTGCGTTCTTTACTAAATTAAATATTTCGGCCTACACTGCGTGTATGTGGTATACGTGGCGTACATGTGGCGTGGCGCCTCGTATATGTGGCGCCGAATTGCATCAATATGGAAAGAATCAAATTCGTGACACGCTTAGTGACAGTTCGCTTCTTGCCAGATGTTTCCAGGTGAGATGGTCCTGCCTCGTCTGCTGCAAATTTCTGCTTGCCAATTCTGTCGAACGTATTCTTGCTTATTGTGAGAACAACAGCAGTTCGGTCAAGCACTTTTGAAATGGGAATTAATGGACTTTCATTGTCTCTCTTTCAAAATATTCCCGAACACTTTCACAGTTCCCACGAGCTTGTCTGTACACACTTTCCGGTTGATTTCATGGTTATTTCAGGACTTGTTCTGGGGCGACCTCTGCGTCCTTGTAATTCAGACATTATCCAGTCAATGATACTATAAATTAAAACGAATAAAAAGAAATGAAATAAATTATCACTAAATAAACAAACAGGAAATAAAAAAGAACCAGTCACAAAAAAGCTCTACGAAAAAAACGCATTTACAAAACTCGCCCGAGAAAACCCTAACCTCAACGTAACTGAATAAACGCGCGCGCAGCAAAGGCTGAAACGCGGGCGGCGGGAGGGAAGAGTCGCTGCCCGATGCTCAAATGTTCCCCGTTCTTCAGTGGCAACTCAGAACGTCGATACGTTTCGTCTCTCTGGTTGGCAGCTGCAACGGATGATGCGTCCTTACGTCACACAACTGTCAATCACCTTAATTTAATCAGACTTTAGCGGGGTTCAGCAATCATTGTCTTTCGATATAGTCCCAGGTGATCACCCAAATATTTCAAATACGTGGTCGGCATCAGTAAGCATTTATCTTCGTTGAGATTAAATCCCACGTCGCGAATACGCTGCACATCGGTGAGAAGAACCTGCTAATTTCGAGCAGTAGACTTGGGTTTTTATTTCTTGGCGCGTAGGGGCCTGTCTTCACAATGGAATATCTCACGGCATTTCGCGTCTTTCTCGGTCGTGCCGCTAGATCTCGCATGATCGCGACCATATCGAGCAGTGCTGGTGATAATGCGACTTCTACCGATAGACCGAGAAATGCCGTGAGATGTTCCTTCATGAAGACAGGCCCTCACGCGCCAAGAAATAAAAACCAAAGTATATCCTTGTATAGTATTTGAGTAAAGTCTTGGTGCACGTGCGGATTTGCGGTTCCGTCTCTCACGGGTCTTCCGTCTCTCCTCGTGCACCAAGCGAGACATACGAGGTGTCATTCGACGCGTCACGGTCTCCTGATGGGGAACTGATAAGTTGTTTTCAGATTTGGTCATAAAATACTAAGAAATTTCCAAAAACGTGCTTTTTCGTAATTTGGCGCTGCGATCTCGGTGAGTATGCCGGGAACTAAATCAACGCCACCTAATTAGGTGAAGGTGGCGTTGATTAAACTCCAGTACCAATACCGACGAAGAGAGAGAGAGAAAAGGCGAAGACGACGACGAAGAAGAAAACGGAAGACGACCAAGACAACTGGACAAAACAAATACGAAGAAGACGAAGGCGACTAGAAGAAAAAAAGAAGTCAAACAACCGAAGGGAGTTTAAAGTGTCGGCGACGTGTTTTTTTTTTTCTTTAAATTCTGGGCCTCAAGAAAATGTGCGCAGATAATCTCTTTCCCCAAAGTCACACAATTTTTACTGTTTTTGACCAAACAAACAAACAAACAAACAGACGTCACATTCAGCTAGAGGTCTCCCAGAGTCAAAAAACCTTCCACTGCGGATGCCTGAGCGTGGCCTACGTAGGCAAAGCTACAAATATTACCCCGCCTGCCTGCGTTGTTTGTCTCAACATATCTCCCTCTCTGTCTTTCCCTCGTAATCGTCGCGTGGTAATTCAACACTGCGGGTTTGACGATAACAAACTGATAAGTGAGAAGGATCTGACGAAAGGCAGCTTACGTGTTTCTACAGTAGCGGTTGTCCAAACCTTCAACAGAAAATCAGGCATGTCTTTTGAAGAAGGGTTTCAGTAATATGATAATGTGATGGACCGACACATTGATGAAATATGATTTTTCTAACTTTGCCTCTCATGGCCCGTCTTTACGATATAATATGTCACGGTATTTCGCGTCTTTCTCACTCGTGCCGCTAGATATCGCTTGATCGCGAGAGTATCAAGCAGTGCTTGCGGATCATGCCGCTGACATAGATGCCGCCGACATAGATGTCGCATGATCGAGATGGCAAGATCGATGCGGCAAGATCGAGAAAGATGCGAAATGCCGTGTGATGATCTATCGTGGTCATGGTGGGGCTTGAGAAGCTAAATTCATAAAAATCGCACTATATACTTCGGTTTTTCTTCCTGTGCGCACCGGGGGTGTCAATAAAATGGAATATCTCACATTATTTCGCGTCGTTCTCCGTTGTGCAGCCAGGAGTCGCATGATCGCCAGCACTGCTCGATAGAGTCGCGATCATGCGACTCCTAGCGGCACAACCGAGAACGACGCGAAATACCGTGAGATATTCCATTTTATTGACACACCCCCGTGCGCCAAGAAAGAAAAACCGAAGTATAGTATTTCGACCTGTCAGTGAACTGAAAGCCGGATGTTCCTCCCCCGCAGGAAAGCGAAATCCGACGCTAACCTCGTCGATTAGCGAGCGATTCCACCCTCGGGGATCCCCCTTCCACCCGCACAAGCTGTGAGCTCCAGACAGGTGTTCCGTAGGTATGTCAAGGGGGCGGAGCGAGAAGTGGAGAATGGTGACAGGAAAGATCGCGCGCGCGTTTGTTAGGCTAGACGCAAAATTAGACGCAGGTCCGTGACGTAATGTGACTCTTGGTGAGTTTCTGATTACCACCATGGCGTAAATATACACCATGTATGTAATATATTCTTACACCATGATTACCACTGTTTATTGGACCCGCGCACGAGTGCGAGTTCCGTAAGCGGTGGTAATCAGAAACTCGCCATGAGTCACTTCGCCACGTCACGGACTGCGTCTAATTTTGCGTTAAAATCGCACTATAGTCCTCCGTAATAGCACTGGCTTGCTCGTGGATGTCAACAAGCACCTCATCGGGGTGGACTGAAAGCTGTTGAAGATCGTCTCCTATATTATTTCAGAAGTATACCTTCCCTTTGCGGCTCTCATACGCCACTAATCTTTATAAATGAGGTTTCTAGAGAAAGAGAATTTCACGGAGACGTGACGAATTGCACTTTGACTTTAAAAATACGAAGGATTTGTTTTAAAATCCATATAAATATTAATGTAAAACGCAGCCCGCAATGCACGTCAAGATTTTTCAATCTTTATCGCTAAATAACTCCTAAACGAAGCGTTTTAGGGCTGTAAAAACTAAAATTTCTTGACCACTCTATTACATTTTTGCTGGTTTGATGCGTCTTGATTCTACCCCACCTGTTCAGAGCCTGTAGAATCTGCAACTGTATGTGACATTATTAATTACTTATGTTCTATACGATTTATTAAATTGGTACACATCTTTTCTCGATAATAAAGTTAAATAAGAATTAATTAACGTAATTAAATAAGAATAGTTTAATTTAATTAACTTAATTAAATAGGTATAGTTTGTATTGAGTGAGGGTGTATTACATAGGTGACATCTAGAACAAGTGACGGAGGAAAAGAGGGTCTTGAAGAAATATACACATTACAGGATTAATATGGAAATGCAAAAATAAAGAAGAGCATGGGGTATAGCATGCGAGAGTTCTCGCACGGGTGCGCTCGTTATCAATTACTGCGAGCAGTCCCGCGAAGTCAAGGTCTCCTTCGTGTGCGGTGACGACAACGCCCACGCTCGCCGATGGCACGCGGATTGCGAGGGCTGCCAATAGGGCCGGCCCAGTCCGTATCTATACTGCGATTTTTCTAAGAGCGACTCTCAAGGAAACTCAAATCCCATCTTCGCGATGGAATATGTCACGGCATTTCGCGTCTTTCTCAGTCGTTCCGCTAGATTTCGCACGATCGCGACCGTATGAAGCAGTGCTTGCGATCAAGGCGACTTCTACCGGCAAGACCGAGAAAAGAAGCGAAATGCCGTGACATATTCCATCGCGAAGATGGGATTTGAGTTTCCTTGAGAGTCGCTCTTAGAAAAATCGCAGTATACCTGGAAGCAGTGGTGTAACTACGGTATGGCGGACATGGCACGTGCCATGGGCGCCACTCACAAAGGGCGCTATTTACCGTATACCTCGTTAAAACAAATAACAACCTTTAATTTCAAGCATTCTCACAGGGGCGCAAACTCTATACATGCCATGGGCGCCTGAATACCTAGATACGCCTCTGCCTGGAAGTACTGTATCGACCGGGAGAAGTGGCTCAGTGAATCAACGGATGCCACTGCAGTGCCTCTGACTGGGAGGTTCTACGTTCAAGTCCCGACGGCCGCAGGATATCCCACACTAGCTTGTCAGCTAAGTCGAAGTCAGTCACTGTCTGGAAGAGAATTCTAGCGGCCGGGTGCTCTGATCGGTAGTTTTCCGTGGTTTATTAGATCAACACCAGGCGAATGACGGAGCAGTACCCTACCAAACGGGCCACGCACCGCGCGCGATCTTTCCATCCTACTCCTTATCCTATCCTCACCCCTTACACACACACACTTACAATAACATGCACTACACTATCACACATTCTCGGAGATTGATATGACGCTTGCCCGGTGGGTGATATCTGGTGGGGGAAACACCGTTAGTCGACGGTAGGTCTGCGCCAGATCTCGCCGTCCAACGGGGGAAGATCATCGTCAGATCCCGATGAAAAAACATGAACTACGCTTACGGTACTAATGACCTCAATAGTTGATGTGCCCGGAATCACTAACAATCAGTAAATACGAACCGCTTCTATCCGAATCTATGAATCAATACGAACCGCATCTACAGACGCAAAACGTCTGTCCGTCTGTCCGTTCATCTGTCTGTGAACAATGCAAGCGTTTAAACCGTTCAGCAGATTTGCTCCGAAATTGATATTCCTGGATCGCGCTGGCTTTGTCACGGCCTCTTGAATTTGAAACTGATATATTAATTTTGAGGGCCACTTTACATCAAGCCCCTGCTTCAAATTTTAAAAAATATATCCATCGATTTTGATTAAATTTTGTTATTGGATAGTCTTAAGAACGTTTAAGAAAAACGGTGCAGGTCTCATGTTGGTTGAAAACCCTGATTTTTGAAAAATTGAAAAATCGATTTTTTTGGTCGTCTTCTTACAACTACATATGAAAGGAGGAGTGGAGGAGCTAACGCAATTTATGTAAATGAAGATATTCCACGTAAGAGCCCAACGAATTTCACCGGTCATTCTACTAACAACTAACGCAAGTAGAATAAAACCTAAGACGGAACCTCCGTAAGACTGAAACCTGCCATCCCGAACAAAATAATCTCAGAACGGAATGATTTTATACCTGAAAAAGACCTCTATAAGCCGGAACCCTGCTTAACGCAGAGACGGAATCATTTTTAGAGCCATTACTATTTACTACCATTTAGCCATTTATTACCTGCTGAGAAGAACATTTATTTTTAAATTTCCAGCACTATCCTTGGAATGGCTGAGAAAATAGTATGAACGACGATGTTATTTCTCTTATGCCTGCCTCAGGGAATCTTTGGTGAACACGGCGTCACTATTTCGCTGCGACTTTTCTCATGCTTTAATGCGATTTTCAAGGTCTTAACAAGCGCAACTTCGTCGCTGTCGTTCCGAATGCTTGATGTTGGTCGTCCGCACCCTTTCCAATTCCCAAAATCTTCCCTACGTTTCCATCAGTGGACAAGGGAATTCTGAGAATGCTGTTTTGTCGTCCTTGTGTAGCAGTCGTGGGGTTGACGGGATGTAGACCACACAATATATACTTCGCTCGCAGTATATACTTCGGATTTTCTTTCTTGGCGCACGGGGATGTGTCATGAAAATGGAATATCTCACGGTATTTTGCGTCGTTCTTCGTTGTGCTGCCAGGAATCGCATGATCGCCAGCATTGCTTGACACAGTCGCAATCATGCGATCTCTAGTGGCAGAACTGAGAACGACACGAAATACCTTGAGATATTACATTTTATTGACACACCCCCGTGCGCCAAGAAAGAAAAACCGAAGTATAGTGTGAGAAATCTGTGTGCTGGTTTGTCAAAGTGTGAACAAAATTAGAAACGAATGGTTAAAAGGACAAAATTATTTCGAAAATACAGTATTTAAGGTATATGGTGAATTTTTGAGAACCCTCTATAAGAAGGAAACCTGCCGAGACGGAATTTTTTTTGACGGAACCGGCAAGTTTTACAAGACAATAATCAGATTTTTCGGGGGGAAGGGGATCGGACTAATGTATGGTAAAGAACAATTTTCCCCGAATGAAATCAATACGTAAGGACATTCGACAGACGATAAAGAAGGAACGGGGTGAGCCAATCGTGACCATCAATTTCAAAAATTGATATTACAAAAAATAATGCTCTGGATTCGTCTCAGCAAATCACCTCTCAAACTTACTTTATATTTTAATCGGAGAGTAATATTTTGCATTAATGGACAATGTAATGTCATTATTTCCTTTTCACACAGTTAGATATTGCCCATTCAACATAAGATTGCATGAAAAACCAGAATTAGAAATCACTATTCAAGTCTTTTACTAAGTTGTGACCAAATAATTTCGGATGGGGGGGGGGCTTGAAACTCCTGTACCTTTCTGGGTACTCCATTGGTTTAAAGTAATGGTCTAGAAGGCGGTCGCTGTTAAAAAAAGTAGATGAAAAGCTATCTTACACTTTTGAAGAAGAAATGGTTGCTGAGTCATATCTTCCAATTTTTTCAGTTTTATTCCTAAGGATCATTAATGAGCCACAAGTTTGAAAATATTGGTGTGCGGTGATCATAAAATAGTTCAACATTTTAGTATCTTTCTTAAAAAAAAAAAAAACAACCCATCTCCAATATCTACATTTCGAAGGTACAGGAAGGTACCAATAAAAAAATAATGCACATGCATATGAATATAACCGAAAACTCCCGTCGAGGAGTGAAAAAACCATACGGTGATCCGTGGCAAACCCTACAAACCGATTCCAAACCCGGATTCTCGGACTCATCGAGCACTTTTCAGAGAAGAACGGGTCAATTAAAGGTAGAGCAGCCTCACGTTGCGATTCTTTATGTGGAATTCAATGATACAAAGACGTGCGCTGTCTTATATGTGCACTTTTATTGCTTGTATATATTTAATATGTGTAAGTTAATGTGTATTTTGTTTGAGTGAAATTGAAGTCTTAATTTATTATACCATGATATTGTAATTAAAAGGAACGATGACCTCCCGTCAGTGTGGTGGTGTGGTTCATCCAGCTGTTTTTAGTGCGATGTGGCCTGCTTTGTGAAGCTAAAGAAAATGGAATTGGTCTTGTATTTTGTGGGTTATTTTAAAACATTAATTTGCTCCTTTATTTCCAATGGTTAATAGAAATCTGATAGACTTTTTACTTAATCTCCCGAAATGAATTATGTGTATGAAATGACAAAGAACATATTTGCACATTGGGGTTATTCATTTGGCCATCATCTAAATGGTTATTTGAGAAGCAAGAATCTGTATAAAATAAAGTATTGCGGTAAATTTTTAGGTATTTTTCGAAAATATACCATGCAATAAATACTTTTAATTAATAATTTCATTTGTAAACTGTGTTTGTAAGTACAATTGTAGAGGTAGGTGTGCTAGAAAAACAAGATCCAAGGGAAGAATACCTTGTGTTATTTGTAGTTGGGCATCGAATTTGTGATGTGTTTCAGAAAAGAATGAGGAATGATTTGGCAGTACATTGAAAGTAAGGTTAATTATGCTAGTTCATCAATTTTAATGATTTTGACAGGTTTGACAAGAAGATAAATATTCCTCATGGTGAAGAAAAATAAGAATCGCCATTGCCAAGAATCCCCAACCATACAGAATGGTGGGGATTCTGCTGAATCGGGTGATCAAAAGAAAACACGTACAAATGGTGAGCTACTTCATAATTGTTTTGATGTTTCAACGTCAGATAGTTAGATTCAAAATTTGTAATGCCCACTAATATTTTTTTTGTTAGATTGTATTCTTCATTAATGTTTCTTTAATTTATTTAAAATTTTGTTTCTCAGTGGATCTTCATTAAAATATGAGATATTTATTTGATGTGGGTCATTGCTATTTCAAGCTCCACTATTGATCTTCAAAGATAAAGTGACACAATTTTTGGAATTATTGAGAACTGATTTTAATTAACAAATATTTTGAACATTTTATCTTCAAGAAATTGACTGAAAATAAAGTAAATTTCTTGAAGACAAGAAGCTGAAAATATTTGTAGAACTACCAAAAACAATACAGTAGAACCCCTTACAGAAAAAGATTACCCATTTTGCAAGTTCCTCTTAGAAAATTACTGCTACATAAAACCACGATATACACCATAGTTAACAGTGCAATAAACATTTCATTTTGACTTGTTTCAATAATTTGTGGTTCTGTTCTACTGTAATTAGAACATCCTTTCTTTACACTACAAGTATGCATTTTATTTATTTTGTTTATTTTTTCCTCTATCCTGAATTTTGTTCAGATCTGAAATTTTGTATAAAAGGATTCTACTGTATTAGAAGTTATAAGTTGTGATTGCTTCTTTCATGGCTAGCCTTACATGCATTATGTGAAATTGTATTTCTTCAGGATCTGGATGTACGCACATTCAGAAAGCTGTACAACTGGCTTTGATTAAAAAATCTCTGAAAAATGGATGTCTTGCTAGTGACTGTCCAGGATGCATCAAAGATGGAGTGAAACCTGATGGAGAGGAGGTAAATAAAGTTATTTTTTAATTGTTATAAACTACATTATTGTTAGTTAATAATTTAATCTATTTCGCTGTAATGTCATAATTTTGTTTCATGTAGTATAATTAGTGTTTCCTGAAACACCCATGTACAAGTATTTGTTTAGGTAGCAGTCTATAACATTATGGCAAAGTTGTATTAAAAAGCTGGAATTATAAAGTTGAATTCCTATATGTACACCACACTATGACCTCCTAAATTTGAAGAAGCTTCCTCAATTTTTAATTTATTTTTAACTTCTAAGTGGTAACAAAATTCAAATTGATTGACTAGAAATTTATCTTGTTGATGAGTTGCTATTTTATAATCATTTCTTTCTTATAGTCATTATCTTTTTTGTCGCTCCCATCTTCATTTTCTCTTGAATCATTGTTTATTTCTTGTTATTTCTTACCCCATGCTACATGTCTTCAGATTTAATGATTCTCTGTACGTTTAGTATGTTGAGTTGTCTCTTGTAAGTTTAGTATAATTCACGGTCTCTAACAACCATTAATTTGATATCTGCATTGTTTAATGCCTCTTGGAACGAGTTGTGAATTGTGAATTCGAAACCCCTCATAGCCCAACAAAATCTTGGAAATTCATTTTCATTTTCAAATCGTGTTTCACTGACAACAATGCCATCAAGAATCTGGTTGATTGAGATCATAAATCTGAATTGCTCTGCACATCCATGGCAAATGTAAAGAAACTGTCTAAGATACAGATGTGGCTTCTTATTGCCTTTGCGATGTATTGTTATGTCAGCTTTGGTCTCAACAGGGTTAGGCAAAGTTAAAACATTGAACCCAACTAAATACGCCTCTTGTAGGATGATTCCATAAATTATAATTTGCTTAAATGTTCCTAATGTAAAAGATGTGAAGATTGAAAGATGTGTTACATTTTATTAAGATCGAATTATTCGAAAATCGTCATGTGTGATCCATAATTTGAATTAGATCAGTCTGTCATGTTATCTCAGAATTAACTAATGCATATTTTAAGGAAACATGAAAATGAATGGGTTTATTACGTTTAAATAATTTGCCAAATTTTTTAAAGATTCTAATTTTTTAAGATTAAACATGCTTTTTTGTTTATGAAGACAAGAATTTCAAGTTTATGACATGAAGTTACTAACACTGTTTTACTATTATTGTGACTAGTCTTAAATATATAATGAGAATTTTTCATGTTACACACTTGTTTTGCTTATTTTAAGAAGGGGGGGGGGAAGCAGTAAGTTGTGGAGGATAATTGGTTTCACAGGAGGGAGAAGCTGGTACATTATTGAGAATCCTAATTATTTTATTTGCTGCAAAGTCTTGGGTTGGTAGAGTGACTTGTTTATGTATGTGTTTTTAGATCATCAGGGTCAGTAAACTTTAATGGTGGGAAACCTGCCAAAAGTTTTTTTAAGATCTACTGACTATTGAACCTAACCCATTTCTGTGTACTGCTTTTGTGAAGTCACATGCAAAGTGTGTTATAAAAAAATTAGGTATAAATAAGGGTTTATCATTCTTTATAAAGGATTATGGAACCTGAGTGGATACTAGGTACAAATGAGGTACTATTATTACCTGTGCAGTCTGCTTTCAACTCCCTCAGTTTTTTGATTCCTTGGATGTGATGTTAGTGCAACTTAGCAGTACTTGGTATCTAAAGTAAATGTGTATATTTATTTATTTAATTTTATTATTTTATTTCAAGCAACAGCAATTGGTTGTGCTAATGTCTGAATTTGTGCTATTGAAGGATAGTTACAGTAATATATTTCTAATTATAATAAAATAAAGAAAAGCAATTTCAAAATAAATAAAATTTATAAAATAACGTTAACATATTTATAAATAACATAGTTGAAACCTTTTCATTAAATGCTGAAGATCATCACAATGTTTAAACCAATCATTTTCATCTAACAGAAAAGCCCAATTTTAAACTCCGTTTAACATGTCCAGTGTCAGTTTAGATGTTACCCAACAGTTAGTTTTACATGTTTCTAAATCCATTAATTGGAGTGCACACGGAACTGTCGTATGATAAGCAGTTTCAAAGGTCTACACTATTAGTTGTTAAACAGTGTAAGCAAACAACCATTGTTTCTCATTTGCTGATCCATTAAGTAATATTTGTCATCTTATACACATGAAAGTTACATATTAATGCCAGGAATGAAGAGAAGTTTTGAGGTTTTGTTTAATATACAGATTTTCACAGAGACAGTAAGAGCACATTATTTTGGAAAAATTATTGTTTTTGTGAACATTATTTCTTCTCAACTGATCACAGGATTTCTTCAATTTGAATATTCTGTGAACATTTTGGTTCAACTATAACAACCTCTGTGAATTTCAAAATAATTTTTATCATCATGTGGGTGTGGGTTTTTCTTGTATGAAGCTCATTGTTTTGTATAACAAAGATGCATTTTCATTACCCTTTTGCATTTTTTAAATTGCAAAGGTTCAATTATTTTATTATCTTTTTTTAAGAAGTTTTTCTTTAATTCTGAAATGTATGGATTTAAAATGATAACTTGAAAGGGTGTTACCAAAAAATGAAAAGTTTTTTGCTTATTTGGAAATCAAAATGTAACCATTTACTGTTTTCAAAATGAAAAATTGAGGCACTTTTTGACCAAACCAATACCATTAGTTATGAATAGATTTGATTTTGATAAACACTCTAGAATTGGTGATACATACAGTAAGATGTCACTTTTCTTAATGAAATAGGCCTTGGAACACATTGGTTATATGCTGCACTTAGCATTGGGAGATGTGGTTAGAATATTAGTAATTGATAATAATACTAGTAATTCAATTATTGGTTACACATAATGAAAAGTGCTACATTGTAGCAGCAATTGTTAACGTAACATTTTCAATAATACAAATGTCTTTAAACTGTATATAAGCAGACAAACAGTATCGCTTTTTAAACGTATGACAAAGCATTATGTCCATTTGACTTTGAGCTAAAGAATTATTTTGTGTTGGGAAATTTGGTTTAAATTTTGTTCAGAAATGTCTTTTAATATTTTGCAAATGAATGATACTGAAACGGATTGCTTAACTCTCTTCCTGAAGGAAGGTGGGACCACATTTAATCTTTTGTACCTTTAATATGAACCCTTGCAGATTATATTCTTTGCACATAATTGTTTTAAATACATAAAAGCGTCATACTCAAAACCAACTTCAAGTATCAGCCTCTGATCTGTGTTACATCATAAATCTAGTACTGTGCCAGGGGTAAACCTAACATTGCTATTAACAAGCAGGAAAATGTATTGTTAGACATGTGGAATGTTTAGAACTTCTAATGGTGAATTTAATTTTAGATAGGTTTCGTAATTTTGCACATTTTATATTGCACATACTTTGAAGAAAAGGTACCTGAGAAGCTACACCTCCAAAAATGAAATAAAAGGTCTAAAAAGGTTACATTTTATAGATACAGTCTAAGAAATGTAACTAAAGGTCTCTTCTGGGTCCTGAAAACTGGGCTTTAAGGACTTAAAACGTATGGATTTTGAGATATGCAGGATGGTAACGTGTGTTGCAGTGTAATGTTTGTTTGGGGATTAATGCAAGTTTGCTAAATTCTCAATAGCATAATCTACAAAGCTCTACATTTTTTCACGTAAATTTATTGAAGTTTCCCTGGAGGATAGTTCCCTATCTTTCAGAAGCAAGATTAGGGGGTTTTATGTCTTATATCGTATTACGTCACATGTCCTTAACATATTATGTATAGGAAGGGATATTCTTTAATTGACTCGTCTGTTTAATCTCAATGGTCTATTTTGGAAATGCATCCCAATCATCTAGCTCTAAACCTACTGGATACGAAACCAAGAAATTTCTCATCTCAAAAGAATTTCTTCTTATCATCTCCCCCACCATTTTAATAATTAACATTTATCCAAACAGATTTGTGATGACTACCAAAGAAAGTACTGATGGCGTAACTTGATTACTTTTATTTGATTTTATATTGTTAATTACTATTTACAGTATTTACTGATTAGTATTTCGCCTTTGAAGCAGCTTGTAAATATTCGTTGAATAAAAGAAAATAAATTTTAAAAAAAATTTAAAACATTTGCTTATTCTTTGTAAAAATATTTTATTCTGAAAGTGTTGGTGCTTCTTGTGGTTACAGAGAGTGCCAAATGCAGGCCTATGGCTGTGCCTGCAATGTGGCCACCAGGGATGCGGCCGTGCAGAGAAGCAGCATGCACTTAAGCACTTCCAGGTTGTGCATTCTGATCCCCATTGTATTGCAGTCAACACGACTTCCTGGAATGTGTGGTATGCACGCTTTGAGTGATATATTCTCCTTTTTTAAATTTTATTTAGAGAGAGAAAAGTGAAACTCTGTTTATATATTTTAAACTTGTACATTTTGCATGTTTATATGTTGTTTTTTTGAAAGTCCCAGTTAAATTCCTACATGTCCCATGCTAAATTATTTCAGATATGCGTTTTATGTTTATATATTTTTTATGCTTATATGTTCATAATGAAAGTCCCCAGTCATTTAGTAACTAAGGCATGACATGCAAAAACAAAACATGCAATGTACTTCACTGAGGTAAACATTTACTTCATTTGTTCTCTGGTGAAGTAAGGTAGATTACATTCTGCACAAAAATATATTTCCATTCCAAGCACGCTTCTCCTGAATTTTATCAAGAAATGTTAATGCAGGAAATGAAATATTGTTAATTTTAATTGCATATTAAAGTGCATATTTCAGAATTTTTAGGTCACAAATGCATATTTTTAAAAGCATATTTCAAGATTTTTTAGGGCATAAAATTCCTCTCGCTACTCACAACATTCAATTTTAGTTGTACATTTTTCTCACTTATACATTTTTTCCTTTCAGTCCCAATAAACGTATAAGAGAAGTTTTACTGTATATTTAAAAAAGTGTAATTGTGCTTTTCAATTTGCACCAGTGATTTTTAAATAGCCAGTTCTCTTACACTTCATTAATTGAAGTGAAATGGATTATTTATTTACTTGAGGTTTTTTCTTTTGTGCTTGCATATTTAAATTTTATGTTTTTTAAATAAATTTCCTAATCATCATAACCACAGATGAGGGTGTAAGCTGATTATGAAAGAGAGATACATCAATATAGTAGTGAAAATAGTGTTGTCAAAGTACAAAACAGCTAAGGGTTTACAAGATTTGTGTATAATCTTGTATTCTTTTGCAGATGTAATGGCATTCTAGGATTCCTCAAATATTGAGGAATACTATTAGCACCAATGTTAAACAGAAAGAAATTCCATAATTCCTTTCCAGAACTCCCGAGGTACACGTTGCAGTGAGTCGGGTCTAATGCAGGGTGTCGACCCGACTCACTGTAACGTATTCTGCCACAATACTGGAACAGGGTGATACGTTTGTTCAAGAAAAGTGACAAGCAGATGCCTGCAAATTGCAGATCCATCAGTCCTACCAGCAGTGTTGAGGCAATGGATTGATTGTGAAGTGAATTAGTAATTGTGCTCCTAGTAATAACTTCAATTCCAAAATAGCAGTATGGCTTTATTCCAGGAAAATCTGCAACTGCTAATTTGATTAGTTTGCTTGAAGTGTGGACTACACTTAAGAACTGTCTTTGCACATAATTTATCCAGATTACAGAAAAACCCTTGACAGAGTTCTATAAGGCTGATTACTTCACAAGCTCTCCAACTTAGGAATACACAGAAAATTATTTGAATGGATCAGATAATATCTTTCTGATAGAACTTTGAGAGTGAATGTTGGAAACTGGCTCTCAAAATGTTCTAAGGCCTGACAAGAAACTGGAAGAGTTCTCCAATAATCTGTTCTAGAATTCTTGCTTACAAAAGTGACATTGGAGATAGACTAATGTATTATTGGAGTACATATTCCAATGACAAGACACCAACTTATTGGTGAATCCACTGAAAGATTGTATGCTACTTCACATCATGATTGCACTGCTTGAAAACTTGGTAATTACTGTTTAACATTGGACTGGTTACTACTTCTTTCATTGGAAATCATACATTACATTCAATATTATTGGAAAATAATCTTGGAATTCTTGTTTACTATGACTTGAAATACGGGTAGTCATGTTGCTGTAGTTACTAAATGAGCAAACAGCATTAAGAATAGAATTAGAAAAAAACCTTTTCTACCATCAGACCACCTCCAATCAAGGAACCTCATCCCACACACATCATGTCTATACTTGAATACAAGTATAGGTACACTTTTAACCCTTTTCGTGACCGATTTAAATTTTTTTTTTTTTTTTTTTTTTTTTTTTTTTTTTTTTTTTTTTTTTCCCCTGAATTTTGAAACAAAACTTTGTATTTAAGTTACTTTTTAGTTACGATTTCAATTTTGATTGCTGAAAATTGTTATTAATGTTTAGTTTTTTAGAAACTGTTAGTGGGACATATGTCCCATTGAATCCTACGGGTATGAGGGAACATAATAATACGGAGTAGAAAATGATTTTTTTTTCTCGAATTTTAATTATAAAACAAGACAATAATTAAAAGGTAATAATAATTACATTTATTTTAAAACAAATGGAAATGGAGGATCAATACACTGGGTTACTTTACATTCTTGGCACATGGCGTCTGTTCTTTTCTCCTACCTTGCTTCACTCCTACTACTGCCTTGTAACTGCAAAAAACATGCATTGTCATAAAAATGGAAAAATTTCAAATTAATTTAGGATGTATTGTCATGAATTACATAATGAAAAAGAAGTATTAAAATGACATAAAAATCACAGGAAAAAAGAAAACTTCCAAATGGGGAAACTTTTTGAAACAGCAACAAGACAAAAAATTTGCAAAATCACTTGTAACCCCACATTAGAAAAAAAATTATTTTAGAAGCAATACAGTAAACTAAATATTTCAAAACAAACAAAAATTGACCTTACAACAAAATAAAATGCACAGAAAAAATAAAACTGTCCAAAATGAACACAATACGCACCTTCCTGTAACATTGACAATAAAGCACACAATTCTTGGACTCGCTCTTAACTGAGCATTAGAACGCAGTACACTCTCTCTCCACGAGATTGCAGAATGCACCAGTATGTATCCCAGCAAACTTCTCGAGGAATATGTTTAGTGGGACATATGTCCCGCTGGTCACGAAAGGTTTAAAAAGAACATGCATCAATTGGAAGAAGTTCTGATATGCCCTACAAAAATTGTGAAGGAATATTGTGCAACTGTCATGTGACAAAGTCTACTAAAAGGCATCTCACTTGACATTAGAATAAAGGAGATTTTTACAGACGTACAAAGTTATGATGTGGCTCTATGATAAATCTTAGTTGAGTTGTTTACACTAGATTCAGAGATGTCTCAGAGGCTGTGATTTGAAACATTAGAATTGAAGGTCAAGAATAGAACAGTTGTGTTGTAAATGAGTGGAATGCTCTTCCTGCAATTGATTTGGAAGAGAAACTCAGCAGGTTCAAGAATACTCTTGACTACTGTAATTATATGAAAAACATTACCATGTAATTTATGTGTATATTCACTAGTTCTTGGAATTAGAATATGAATCTTTAAAATAAAATAACAAATTTAAAATAATTATAGTACAATAAAATATTTTATTTTTTAACTATATTAATAATAACAGTATTAATATTAATGAACTATTTAGTCAGATCTAATCTGCTGAGTTTATTCTTCATAAAATTTTCAGAAACGTTTATTGAATTCAAAATTCGGGAACTGTTTTGTCTACTGTTGTGTGCTCTCGTTACAATTTCTTTCTTGCTACTGCTGCTGTTGTGATCTGATGCAAGAACAACCATGTGTGTGCCACCTGAGTAAGTGGCAACAACTCTCTACCCCATCCCCAGCTGTCAAGAAGACAGAAATAGTTTTCAGGCAATACATTGGTTGGTTGTGTATGGGACACCTGTTACTGCTTAATTGTGGTGTGTTAATTGGATTTTCATTATTTGTCCAACAGGTGTTACAGTTGTGAGGTAGAGCTGGCCAGCGAGTACCGCAAGAAACTCCAGGAGTGTGTGAAGTACTTGAAGAATGTGGACTGCCCATCTTCAGTGAGACATTCTACAAAGGCCAGTAAGTTGGTTTTATTGATAACTATTGTTTTTATTTAATTCTTTCAAAGCAATGCAGCCTGATGTAGGCCTGGGGTGACTTAACAATTTTTTTCTAAGTGAGGGTTGCCAAATAGAATGAGTAGGTGCTTAATTCTCTCAGGGGAGGACTGGGTTTGATTTGGGGTTACTTTCCTTTTGGGAGGGTGGGTTCACCATCTCTATGCAGTCCCCTCCACCTTGGGTTTAATGTTGGGGTTTTCCTTCCCTTAGCCTGATACTCCTGTTTCATGGAGCTGGTGTCTCACCTTCTGCACTTCTCACATTTGCAGGGAATGGATTTAAATGGACTAAAAATAGATGAAATATGTAAATATATATGTAGTTATTTAATCAAAATGTGGAGTTAAGTATGGATATAATGTGAAAAAAATGGCTATGGTAAAATAATATTTTATTTTCAGTTGATTTATTTATTTCAATAAGTGGGCTCTACAAAAGGAAATGCACATCTAAAGACAAAAACAAGCAGAAATATTCAGAAAAATTACAGCACATAAATGTAAAGCACATAAAGACAAAATATTCAGATACAAAATAACAAAAATTAAAGCATATAAAAAAATTATATACAGATACAAAATAAAAAAATTTAAAGCATGGTAACATTATCAGTGAGTAAAAAGTAGTTTAAGAAAACTACAAAATTTTTAAAGTCATGATTGAAGAAATTGATCCTATCAGCATAACCATTGGCGGTTCTAGGTTGTCTCTTAAAGATATCATAATAGCTGTAGCTAGTGGTACATGCATCCGCACAGATGTAGGTAGGATTTCTCATTCTCGTTGGAGGGATGTGAAGAGAGGTAAGAGAAAGAAGTTCAGGGCAATTTATGAGACCATTTAGTTTTATAGAAGAAAATTAAATCTTAGAATTTTGTCCTATCTTGAAGAGATTTTAATTTAAATAAATAGAAGAATTTGGAAAGGTCATGATGGAATCTATGAATAGACGTCCCATTTCTGAAAGCTAGGTGGTGTAGAAATTTACATTGTACTTTTTCCAAATGTTCAAAAGATAAATTAGTGTAAGGTGACCAAATGACAAAAAGAGGACGAATCAAAGTTTTATAAAGAATTAATAAGTTATTAATGGACCAGGAAGGACTTGGTGTTGTGCAAAATCAGGACCAGGGAACGCAAAGCTTTATTCAATGTAATAGTAATATGTGTATTAAAATCGAGTTTAGAGTTGAAAATCACTCCAAGATCTCCAATGTTAGAGACAGTGCTCAAGGTTTCACCATTTAAAGAATGTGGATAGTTCATAACATTATGTCTCTTGGCAAAGGTCATTGCACAACATTTTTCATTGTCCAGTTCCATTTTATTTATAGAAAACTACTGCGAGAAGGCAGAAAGATCCTCTTGAAAGCTGTAGGCATTGTTAAAATCAGTAATCTTGGCATAAACTTTGGCATCATCCACAAACATTAAGATTTTAAGACATTAAGATTTTGATCACAGATGGCAGATCATTAATAAAGATATTAAACAAAATCGGACCCAGATGGGAGCCTTGGGGAACACCAGAACTGCAGTAAAACCCTGCTATAAGAGACCCCTTTGTAAGAGAATCCTGCTTATAGGAGACAAAATTCACGGTCCTGAGGTCAGTTGTATAAAAACAATGCATTTATTTCCCGCTTTTAAGAGACCCCATTATAAGAGATTCCCGCGTATAGTGAACAAGATTTTATTCCCCGCCATGTGTTTCTTCTCACTTGTAAGAGACAGAGCGTGGAATTTTCCTCCAGGTGACTCAGGAATTTCCTCCAGGTAAGGGTTGGGTCACATGCTTAAAATAGGCTGGAGCAGGGGTTCGCAACACACCAGCGCCACTGGCAGTGGGGGGGGGGGGAGGTGTGCAAAGTTCTCGTGAAGAAAGCTCATTCAGAATGCTTCGTGTCTTTTGGCAACAAGGAAGACGCCTATAGGCGACTATAGTGTACCTCTAGAAGGTACAGCTGTTCACGGTTTCATCCAATCGGAAGCTTCTGTGTCGCTAATGACGTCACGGTGGTGACTTTCAAGCTCCCGATTGGATGAAACCATCAGCAGCTGATACCTGCCAGAGGCAGTGTTGAATAAATCACAATATTTTGCTTTTAGTGTTTTGACCAGTGTTTCCAATTATTACTTTCTTGTATACGGACATATATACGAAATGTAGAGAAAGTAATGTAATGCTGCAGAAAATTGACTTCGAGATTTTAACAGAATGCATGTTTTGGAGTCCCCTGATACGGAGAAAGGTTTGTTTTTTCTTTCAAAACTTCCCTTCGTCTGTCCTGAATGATACTAGCGCCAAAACTATTGGTACATTTTTATCCAAAATGAATGTTCTGCGATCGATCTCTTTCCGCTTGGAACTCTGCGGTTTTGAAAAACATTCTAAATTTTTGTGGGGACTGTACATGAAGCCCATAGGACATTTTCAAAATTTCGCCAAAAACTGCTCCAAATTTTTTCTTTAAATTTCTTGTAAGAATTGAGTGAAAATCACTTATAGAGGTGGCATTGTTAGGATTTTCACTGTTAACTCTAAATTTTCGAAAATTGAAAAAGTTTGCAGTTTTTCCAGTGTTTTTCTGTAGCTACAGAATTGAAGATAGAAATTTTTTCTTATTTTAAAAATTTTTCTAGATAATTAGGTCTTTCATTAACATTATGTGAAAAAAAAAAGTTTTCACGTAATATCGAGTGAAATAATAAACATTTACAAAAACAAAATTTTCCCAAAAATGGCTCCAAATTTTTTCTTTAAACTTTTGGTATGATAGTTATAAAAGTAGCTTATAAGACTCTTAACATCACTTTGCTCTATTCTGGGTGTGTGTGTTTTTTTTCTCCCAAAAATTACACAAGTATAATTTTTTTTATAACTCTCGTGTCAATATTTACATTAGAGGCGATTTGTTCACATAATCCATTTATAAGCACATGTGCTTTAAATGTCATAAAGTTCAATCAATAGATCTGATTAAATGGGCTAAAAAAAGTAATCAACTAATTTATGTTTCCTCAAGTTTCAAATAAGTGTACAAATCATACTAATCCACTAAAATATGGTAACATCTCATTAAACTTGTCAAAAACGCATTTCCTACTTATAAGAGTTTCCGCTTATAAGAGACAAAATTCCATTCCCCCAGGTGTCTCTTATAAAGGGGTTTTACTGTAACTTCAATTGGCTCGGATGCATGGCCATTTACAACAAAATACTGGCTTCTGCCAGAAAGATATAAACTTGTATATAAACATGACAGAAGTGGATCATTGATGCCTGAGTATGATAACTTGTCAATCAATAAGTCATGATTAACATGGTCGAAGGCCTTGGCAAAATCCGTGTATATAGCATCAACTTGAGAACTGGATTCAAACGCTTTAATGATATACTTTTTAAATATAGCTGGATTAGTTGTAGATCTGTTGTTAGCAAAACCATGTTGGTAGTCTGAGGTAATTGTGGAAAAGTGTGGTGCGAAAGCATAACCACAAGTTTCTCAAAAAGTTTTGAGACTGCACTGAGAGTGGAAATAGGACAGTAATTTGAAATGTCACTTTTGTCACCTTTCTTGAATATAGGGACAACTTTACCGTATTTCCAAGCTATGGGGAAAATTCCCAGATCCAATAATTGTTTAAAGATATCATGTAGTGGTGGTGCCAGGGCAAATTTGCATTTGCTCAAAAAACTATTAGGGATCTCATCTGGTCCAGCACTTTTACAAGAGTTCAAATGTCTTAGAGCAAGATGAATTTCAGATAATGTGAATTTGATATTGCTGACCGTAGAATGATGTTGGAAATCAGTGGTACTAGTTGGAATGTTTTTTTAATCTTGTTTGTTGTTTGAGAATAAGAAGAAAATAAGGTGGCAATTTCTTAGTAAGCACTGCAACTGTTTGTACCCAAGTGCATAACACTAGGTAATTGGGTGTGCCTAGTCAACGTGTTGATAAATGTCCAAAAAGATTTAGTCAAAAGAAGCAGATAGTTCAATTTTATGTACGTAAGACTGGTAAAGGGCACGCTGTAAATGAGGCACTCTGGATCACAGGGCAGAAAATTTAACGTAATAATCGGATCTATTAGTTTATTTATACAGTTTGTGAAACTTTTTTTCTCTGATACAGCCAGTAAGCTCCAAGGAGTACCAGTGCAGATAAGGACTGACAAAAACTTGTTTCTTCGGAACAAATTGATTGGTTGCAGTGTATAAGAAGTCAGAAAAAAGTAATACATTAAAATCAATGTCATATTTGGTGAATTAAACATTTCAGTCAATGCTGTTAATGTAATAAATGATAGAATCGTAATGTTTAAAGTAGAACACACTTGGTAATTTTGCATTGTTATCAAAATGATTGAAAGTCAATGGGTTTTTAAAATAAAGAGCAAGATGGTATCTGTCGCAGGGTAATAATGGATTGATAGATTTAAAAATATCGATGTAATCAAGAGTAGAAAAAATTAAATCAGGTAGTGAATTGTGATCATTGTATATAACATTGTGTTGGTAAAAATTTAGAGATGCAATAGTATTAGACAGAACTAATGCAGATAAGTTAACTGAGGAGAAAGGTGTGGATTAACAGGCTCCATATAGTTAGTCATTTCAACATGTTTGGAAGGTTGTAATCTCCAGTAAGAAGGAAGCTGGAGGAAAGATGTTTGTCATGGATAACAGATAGATCATGTACATAATCTTGGTGAAGAGATATGTCAGAGTTGGGTGGAAAGTAGACTGTGTGTTTAGGATGAGTACAGTTAGGTAAGAGAGTTTGCCCAAAGTCGCTCAATATGTTGGTGGATGTAAGGAATAACTGAGCACTGGATTGAGTCCTTGACAGCAATCAAAACTACTCCTCCTCTTGTAGATGAACTGGAGCAGCAGTCACAATCCCTTCTGTAAATCCTATAGTTGTTCAAAAAGAATTCACCGTCTGTATAGTCCTCATGTAGCCAAGTCTCAATCAAAAAAACAAGGTCGTAATCAATAGCAGATGTAGCAGTTGCTTGTTGAAAATCAGTAATCTTGGTGCATAGGCATATCATGTTTTGGTAATAGATATGTAATAGTTGCTGAGAATGACCCGAATTCAGTTTGTTTTGCAGAAATACTGTTTTTGGGAGTGCCATGTGCATATTTGATTGTTAAGTGCCGTTCACTATTAGAGGTTCTATGTTTGAGTTTAACTGTGAGATTTTGAAGTTGAGATTGTTGCTGGAAGGTTGAATCATTTTTCATGGAAATTCCAAGGTTACATATTTTGGTTTTGCTCCGTAGTATAAATAGTGCATCATCTCAATTGGAAAAAATGGCCTTGATGGGTTGAGGCTTTTTGTTACTAGGCTTACCAATCTTGATGACAGATATAGCAGTGGGGAAGTACAAGTTAGCTAGTATTTTGTACAAATTTTCAAGTAAATTGGGAACATTGGGATCAGGATTGATGTCATAAAAAATACTGTTTGCAGAATGGCATCTGCAATCTTCAATCTCATTGATAATGGAGTCTGACATGGCTGAAGAGCATATTACACTAGCATAATAGAGAGATTAATAGAACTGAACCAACACAGTATTCTGAGTGGATTGTAACTGACACTGAGTTGCTGTGTAAATTGAATTATGATGATCAAGCCTTTGTTACATGTAATTTTCAGGAGGCCACCTTAGAGGGAAGGAGAGGGGGTAGTGTGGATACTGAAATGAGGTGCATTTCCCACAGACCATCAATTTCTGAAGGTCATCTGTCAAACAAATCCAACAGTTCTTGCTCCTCCCTTCACCCAGCAGGACTCTCCGACCCCTCAGAGAGGGCCTCAGGGCCGGAGAGTCGATCTTTTGTTCACATAAATTAAAACATTAACAGTTTCTTAACTTGCTTCCCCATTGTCAATTCTCCTTAAATTAAAAAATACTTGAATGTTTAAAGAATTACTAAAATTTCTTATTGTTGAGATGCATTTTTAATATTTAAGGAAATTCCATTGTTAAGCTTAATATGCTAGAATACAGACTGATTTTTTATTTATTTATTTACTTGGAAGCAAGCTGATGTACACATATCTCGTACAAAATAGTCGACAGTTAATAATATATTTTGCATTTAAGGAGTTAATTTGTTTCATAATAATTGTCTAGCGAGGATCTGAAAGAGACACCCACAGCAAAGTCCACTGGGAGAGCATTCCACTTGTTCACAATCCAATTTGTGATGAAGTGCATTCTTGGTCCATTTCTCATTCTCTCCTTCATCAGCACTGCCAAGTGTCCTTATAGTCTGGGATCTAAAGCTGGGTTAAATATGTCCAAACAGGAGGCCTCATATTTCCCATTTAATATTTTATAAGATTCAATTCAATTCCTTTCTCTTCTCTTTTTGAGGGTTAGCAAGCACAATTTCTTATATACCTCTTTGTAGTGTAGGTTTTTAATAGCCCTTGGAATCTTAGTTGCCACCCTCTGAACTCTTTCTAAGTTGTTCTTGTCTTTTTGAAATGCGGTGACCACTCTGCACTGGCATATTCTATTATAGGTCTTATAAATGTACAGAAGATCTTTTTAAACTGTTGATGAGTTTAAGTTTGAGAAGGCCTTCCTCATCATATACAGAGTAGTATTTGCTTTCTATGTTACACTGTTAACTTGACTTTCCCATTTAAGATTTTGTGTTATAGGATATAATCACACCCAAATCATTGTGTTGGTGTCTCTCTGCCAAACATGTCCTATTCATAAAATACGGAATTTTTTGATTATTTTCTCCAATATATAATGTTACACATTTATCTGGGTTCAGAGGGAGCATCCAAGTTTCAGACCAGTTCACCATGGTTTGAAGATCTTTTTGCAACTCAGCATGTGATGTCAAGGGATTGGCAAGGAGTTTAGTATAATCTGCATAGCAGTTCCAAGTCGAAGACAACTCGTTTCCAAGGTCACTGGTTTATAATATGAACAGTAGAGGTCCTAGGACAGAACCTTGAGGTACTCCACTAGAAACTACTCTGGGTGTTGATAGATATTGTCCAACCCTCACTTGGAAAGTTCTATTTGCCAGAAATTCTCTTATCCACCCAAGAATTTTCTCTTGTATCCCCAAGGAAAACAGCTTATGTAAGGTCAAGAACCTGATATGGGTTTTATGCAGAGAGTAAGGGATAGCTGGGATTTATTTGTGGTTATCTATGGCCAAGATAATCCCCATGAGACTTATGCCATTTGCCTCCTCCCCCTTTGTTTTTATTTAATGCAATATCAAAAGGTTCATGGTAACACATGAAGCAAATGAGGAGAGGCTTTGTATGGGCTTACCAGTCTAGGTAGTATTTCATCTGATCTTTTTGTGCTTTGTACTCAATGTTTTACTGCGTTGTTTTTTTCTGTAATTGTCTAATAGATCTTGCTCTTTCCAATGTTCATTTCCATCTATTGCTGTGGGGGAAAGGTTTGAGTTTTTTGCTTAATTCTTAAAACTGTGAACTTCATTGCAGAGGAGTTTCAGCAATGACAGAGCTGGTTGGCCTGTTGCCTACATTAAAGAAAGAAAATGGCAGAAGTCCTTGGAAAAATGGACCCAAATCCCACATATGTCATGGCAAAATACTGATAGCAGTCTTTAAAAACTCAGCATGTCCTCAGATCTTCTAGAATCTTCAGCAGGTCCTCCTCCTCTAGAATCAGGTATTCTGCCCACTGACCAGAAAAAAGCACCCATTTGTACCTTTAAGAAAGATAAACTTGCTGTGAGAAACTGCATCCTGGTAATCAGGACAAGCATGGTTTGTTATATTCCAGGAAATATATTTTTTATTTTAGAAAATGAGAGTTCTTAAAGAGCCATTGTTTCCCCCAGCAACATGATTTTGTTCCAGTCACTGATAGTGATCTGCATAATCATATATCTTGCTTTGAAAGCCTTTGATCAGGCCCCCATGAGAAAGATGTAAAAAAATTAAAATAATAAAAATAAAGGTAACCTGCTTAGGTGAGTTTTCTCTTTCTTGTGTCAATATTTTCTAGAAAAATAGAGGATAAAATGTTGAAGCGGAGAACAATGAAAAGTGGTGTGTCTCTGGGATCAGTACTGGGACCTCTTATTTATTCTGTGATGTGGTTTTGTTTATTTTATTTTTATTCGTATTATTTTATTTTGTTTATTTATGGTGAGTTGTAGAGGCGCATTAACAAAATTCAGGAAAGGGTAAAATGGTGGTTGCTATCTTTGAATGTTGGAAAAGTGCAGTTGGGCTTACTTTGAACTGTGACCTCAAGAAGGAAGATCAAGTGCAGAAATTAGTAAAGCTAAGCGGAAGTTTAAAAGAATGGTAGGAATGCTCTGTACCAAGTATGGAAAGCTTTTAAGTCACTGAGAGTGAGGGGTTTATGTTTAACCTTGTGTTTCCAAAGAAGGAGATTTTTAATATTTATAACACTTAGCATATTTTATAATATTTATTGGATTATTAAAAGACAGGGATGCAGTGTACAGACAAACTCTCGGTAATACTTGAAGAGAAAATCCCAAATCAATTTGTCAGGGCCATCTGAAGTTTATTTGAGAAATCGAGAATTAATTATGACTATGAAATTGAAGAAAGTCTATGGCGATGAATATCAATAGTTTCTACAATTAATATCAGGATAATAATAGAGCAGTACATTAGTAAATGGGCCATGGACCATGTGCGATATTTCCTTCCTCATCTTATTTTCCTTTGCTCCCATTTCACACACTCGCCTACACATGCACTGCCTACTATACTTCAGTTTTTCTTTCTTGGCGCGTGGGGGGGTGTCAGTAAAATGAAATATCTCACGGTATTTCGCATTGTTCTCGGTTGTGCTGCTAGGAGTTGCAAGATCACAACTGTATTAGCAGTGCTGGCGGTCATGCGACTCCTGGCGGCACAATGGAGAACAACGTGAAGCACTGTGAGATATTCCATTTTATTGACACCCCCCCCCTCCGTGCGCCAAGAAAGAAAAAACCGAAGTATTTATTGGGAGGTTAGAAGCTTGTCCTGGTGAGAGCAATGCCCTCCTGTTAAGGATGCTTGAAGGAGGAAGCCAACATTCACATCTCTTGTTCCAGCAGAGAAGGAACGCTGGTACCTCTCAGAAGATATCATACACTTCTCTTAAAGGACTGATAATCATATTAGTTGTTGCACCTGGAAACAAAATAATCAATTGATATCAAGAAAATTTCTAATAAACTGCAAACGAGATCATAATTGCAATTTTGTTTTGTTATTGCAATGCAAGTGTTTGCTCCTGTGTTGCAGGTGCAGCTGATGGAAACAAGGAAGGGGAGTCCGTGGAGTCAACGTCCATGCCTCTTGCTGATGTCACCAATATGCCTCATGGAGTCCGAGCACCCAAGAAGAAGATGGTCTCTCTGCCACGAGTGAGGGTATGGTTCCTGCAATTTTCTGACAGTGCATTACCCTCTTTGCAGCAATGAGCAAATATCTGGGATTAGTTCTGCAATCTGGGTTACTGATGTATTTTTAAGATGGGGAAAAGTGAAGCAACTTCACACTTCAAGGTCACAAGCTGGATGTAGAGGGGGGAAACTGTCATCCAATTGGGAGCTTCATTACGACTTACATTTTTGGTATTGGAGCTCCCCATTGGATGACAGAAGGGAGTTTAGTGCCATATGTAAGGTAGTGACATTAAGCACTAACAGTCGCATGACAAACCCGGAAGTCATAACATCTTACCTTAGGCCTAAGGTATGCCATTATATCTTCATAAATAGTGCTCGCCTGTGTAAGAGTCTCAATGGTCACCTTACAAACTGGTGAGGTGGCTGCGTAAAAATGGGAAAGGTTGCATTTTTCCATCTCTGATAAACCATTCTTGTATGTGAGGCAGTTACAATTATTCCTTACCAACTCCACAACACTGCCAACAAGTTAACAGAAAATGTTGGACAGGTGACAGGGAAGAAATTCGCAGTTGAACTCGTACCTTACATCTTATTTATTTATTTTGATAGACTGAAAATAGATAGGAGGACTGAAAGGACTTATGCTCATAAATGAACGCCATTTTAAGATATTCCCTACATTGTCAAGAAAAGCAGATTGAAAATTATAGAATGCGTACTTATTGCACAGGGCAACAAGTCTAAAAGCCTGTGCACAATGTAGATTTGTTGTATTCTTTCCTCACATCGTAGTTTAAATGTTTCACCACTAGCCTACACTCTTTGATATATTATGCAACTAATTTGTTCAATACTTGAAATGCTTCTTCTGTTATAATGCAATGTTGCAATAGCTAAAACTCTTCTGAATGTTCAGTATGACCATATAAAGTCATTAGTTGCATGATTAATAGAGTTCAAGGATGCAAAAAACTACTTAATGTCTCTCACTCACTCCCTTACTCTTGCTCTCTTGCCTACTATCCTCCCTCTCTCCTCCGTCTCCTCTCCCTCCCTCTCATCTCTCTCCCTCTCCCTCTTCTCTCTCCCCCCTTTCCCCCTCCTGCCTCCTCTACTCTCTCCCCTCCCTCCTCTCCCCTCTCCCTCCCTCCTTGAAGTGCTATTATGTTTAAATCAGAGTATAGTGCTATTGACATTTCTGACTGGTCTGGTCTGGCATCTGTTTTGTAGTGTTTCATGTAGAAGGTAGAACACTTTCTAGGATCTCACACTGGCCCTAGGTACCCTAGGTAGGAGTTGAATTTTGGGTCCATTACTATACTTCAATTTAGGTCAGAGGCCCTGATCAGATAACACAAATGACATTCAACATTACATTTTTTAATGTTGCGGGTCTCAGACCACCTCTATAAACAGAGATTTTTTTCCGGAACTATTGTTGACTGTTTAAGTCAAGTTTTACTGAATGTTTGTTACCTACAGGAATGTGTTTTATTGTGCTGCAGGGTCTTCAGAATCTGGGGAACACATGCTTCATGAACGCGGTGCTGCAGTGCCTGGCACAGACGCCATACTTCCTGGAGCTCGTCCAGGAGACACAACAAGGCGGCACTCGCTTCTGCCTTGCTGGCGGGTCGGGACTGCTGCCAAAGCCAGAGGGAGCCGATGAGGAGGATGATGAGCTGGTGAGTCCCTGAGACCTGTGTACCAAAACAGAGCATCTGTTCATTTCTGAATGTAAAGCAATGTTGTTGCACACCTAGAAAATTCGAATTATCAAAGTTAGAATCCTGGTCAACTACCCACCATATTACTCTATTCTTTTGTCTTTTCAAAAATTACAAAAAGGGAATTTTTTGTCTTGTCTCTCTTGTTTGTAATATTTACATTAGTGGTGATTTGTTCACATTATTATATTTACAAGTACAAGCTTTAAATAATGTCCTACAAAGTTTTTCTAGAACTCAACTGTTTCCTGTGCAAACTAGTTCAAAATTCCACATTTTCAGAAATGCTCAAACACCGTTTTCTCCTAAATGGCTCAAATTTTTTTCTTCACACTTATCAAATGGATTAGGGCTAATTGCACTTTTTAATATGACTTAAAGTTCAATTTGGGGAATTTTTGTTGTTGAAAACTCAAAAGTTTCTGTGAAAAAGAACTTCATATTTCAGATTTTCAGTAGCACTTAAACGCTATTTTCGTAAAAACTGCTCCAAATTTTTCAAAGAAAATTGCCATTTTGGACGATGTTTTACTGTTCTGTAATAGTCTTAAAATAATATTTCCGTTTTACCATTAGGAAACTGAAAAATTAAGAAAATGTCAAAAAAAATATAGTTTGGGCGATGATAGATGGCAGCTGTCAAGAGTATTGGCAGATCCGAATAGCTAGCCCAAACCCAAGGAAATAGAAAACGAATATAGTAAATTCTGTATCATTCTGTAGCACCACTAGTTTAATATCTTATTATCATCTCATTTTGGTAAACTTGGTAATTACTGTGAATATTTATGCAAAAATGTTAACCTCTGTTTTGGCCTTTTTTGGCAGCCTCCTTTGGAAGGAACACTGACAAAATGGGGATCCTTGACAGAGTCATTGGCTAACACTCTGGAGGAGCTGCGACAGGATGAAACGACAACAGTGAATCCCTTGCGGCTGTTCAACAAGATCATCACTAAGTTGCCACAGTTTAAAGGAGGGGATCAGCATGATGCTCATGAGTTGCTTAGGCATCTTTTGGATGAAGTGCGCACTGAGGACTTGAAGGTAGGTGCATAGTGGATAAAAAATAAACTCAACTCAGTAATGAAAATCTGTTCTGTAATATTGAGTACTTGAATTTTACTTTCTTGTGACGGAGTAGAGAGGAAGTTATGTAATGCTGGGCAAAAGTGCAGCTAATTTTTGGCAGGAAAAGTCTTATTACAGGTCCATGGTAATAAAAAATGCTAGTTGCTAAATTTAGGGAAAAAAATCCTCTTATCACATTGTGTAGCCAGAATCCAAGTTTGGTGGGTTCTTAACACCAAAAAATGGAATGATGGCAGAACATCTGTCTGTGAACAAAACTAGGAACTAAACCCTTCAGTTGATTTTCTCCAAAATTGATTTACCCCAATTGGTCTGGCTGATGTCGCAGCCCTTTGGAATTTGAAACCAATATATTTCATTGATATCTTGTTTTTGTTTTAATGGAATGGCGGAATTGATTGCCCACGGTTACTTGCGGAATTTAATTTTAGTGTCTCTGCAATTCGTTTGAGAAATAGGTACTTTCTTGGTGGCGACCTATACAAATACTTACACTGCATATAACCCTATCACTAGAATGACTCGGATGGTCAATGAGTCTAGATGCCATATTTGGAGTCCGGCAGAATGTTTTGTTTTTCTGAATTGCAGATTTTTATTTTGCATTATGAGTGATTATAATACTTTGTATTGTTATCATTATTTATCGGATTTATAGGCACTAAAAACTGTAGAAATAGGCAAAAAAAGTAGGCAAAAATCTGCAGCTTAGTTATCATGATATTCTTGAATCATATTTTTTTAAAATTGTATTTCTGTTTTATTTTATATTTGTTTATTGGACAAAAGTCCATCAGATTATAAATAGATTTTTTTTTTTTAATAGTTCAAAATATTTTCAGTCTTCCCGCGACTAAAATCATAGAGATTTTTCCCTTAATGAAATCTGTTCCTTAAAGATAGATTTTGAAATAAGATCATGTACAATTTTTCAAACATTTGAGTACTTCTCAAGTAATTTTGCATGAAAATACAGGCGAGAAAGTACATGCTGTTTTAGCATCACTTCTTCAAGCATCACATTGTCATTGTGATGATCCAATGCTTCCTAGTTGTAGGACTACCAATCTATGGCAATAATAAGTTTATCCTCTTCTTTTTCTTCTTAAGCAAACATGTGTGCGTGCATGTGGATGAACATATTTGATTGCATGTGTATTAAATCGCAAATTAACACTTCCTTTTTTTCTCCCAGCGTTATTGGGTGGCCATATTAGATCAATATGGCCTGAGTCGCCACGACACAAACGAGACCGTGGAGAGCTCTGTACGAGCACAAGTGCGTGCCTACGGGCGGCAGGCTGGAGAGCTCTGGCTGCTGCCTGACCCTGTCTTCCGAGGCGTCCTGGTGAGCACTGTGGAATGCCAGGACTGCCTGCACTCGTACCAGCGCACAGAGCCCTTCTACGAACTCAGCCTGCCCGTCACCACAAATAAGGTGTGTTCCTACAGATCGTCACTCTCTGGGTGGACACTTGCCCAAAAAACACTTGAAGATCGTGGGAAATCAGGGAATTTTATTGCTCTGGAAAAGTCTGAGAAAAATCAGGGATTTTGTGGAAGAATCGTTAGAAGTCAGGGAAAATTTAGAGATGGTTATAAAACTAGATATTATTCCTGGAAAAAGTAGTACATCATTATATTTGCTCAATTTCTATTTGTTGAGTTGGTTTTAATTTGAATTTTATAATGGCGAAATCAGATAGTCAAATTAATTTCAGGCTTGCTGTAATATTTTCTTCTAGTAGTGTGAAGTACTGTGCAAATTGTATCAGTGAAAAATTTTAGAAATGCTCTGGAAAACCTGAAAAAGCCAGGGAAATTAGTTCCAGGAAATGAGTGTCCACCCTGTCACCTCTTCTTGGTTCATGTATTTATGCCTGTCATCTGAGTAGTTGTTTGAAGGCAACTTAATAACACTTGATTTATTCAAGCCTTAATGAAATGCTGTAACATTACCTTCTGAGTAAGAGAAGTTGTTGCTTTTTTTCGTAAAATTTCACAAAACTACCCCCTTTTCTTCCCCTTAACCCTGCGACTGCTCTTGATGTGTTGACACAGAAAGTTTCCATGCCGTAGAGCCTCTGGACCTGTACAAACATGGGCCATTTTCATTCTTATAAGGCCTTTTGTGAGTGCCAAAAAATTACTGAGATGATTTTAGCAGTACCTACGTATGGTTCATCTTACTAACTTGACATATTGATGCTATTCTGGTTCACTGGTCTCGCATTTCTTTGAGTTAGTTTTGGGTTTTTTACACAATACAAATGCTTATGGTCTGGTTCAGTGCCCTCTGTATAGGAACAACCAATGTTGGTTTCTTATGTTCTGAATGTATCACTAGAGTGAGCTTCAAGGAGAGTTGGGAAGTCTTTCACACCAGGGACTGTTTTACAAAAAGTAATTTCAATCACTGATCTTGCGAAACTCTGAAGCCCTTGAAGTCCCATTAGGTCCTATCCAGCTCGTGTTTTCTTTTGTCTTTTGTTACTTGCCTTTTAGTGGTTGAGTTGATCAAACTTTTCTGTCTGTGTTCAGTTATGATTGCATTTTCTACATAATCTGTTTAAGTTACTGCAGGCGAAAAGCACTGAGTTCAACCTAACCAGTGGGCTCAGCACACAGTGGTGCTGACTGCCATATGTACTGCGCACATACCGTGACTCTGGGCATGGTTACAGCAACTGAAGTTAAAATAAGTTAAATACCCACTCTTTCAGTTTCTCATGATTATCTTCGGACAGGTGAAGAAATCAACCAAAATGATGTGAAAGTTCCTTAGAGCTTATACAATTTACCACAAAATGCACTTCATTCGTTCTGATAATGCAGTTAGCATGTATAATTGAGTTAAAAATTTTGAATCAAAGTTTGCTAGGTGTACGCAGCAATGCATCAATGGTGGTAGGATTGATAATCATAGCAAAACATGTCAGATTGGGGTCAGGCAAGTGGGAATGATGCTTGGCATTGCAAGTTGAGGTTGAGATAGAGTGGAACTAAGTGGGTGGGACAGGGAAGGAATGTAGCTGTGTTGTAATTAATAAATACCTGGGCAACACAAGCAACTTTAGCTATTAATTAGTAAAGTAAAAGTGATATGTACAAACTGATGTTTTCTAGTATTTAAGTTGAAATTAAAAAATACGTTTTTTATTTATTGAACGTTTGAATTGAATCCCATTCTGAGGCTTTGCAATTAATGAATGAAATAAATAACTTTATAATAATTGTTGCTAAGATCCATCATTGTTTCCAGCCACAGCCTCCTGTGATGCGAAGAAAGGCAGGGGGCGATGACTCCTTTGATGTGTGTGGTAATGTCACCAATGAGACACCGTCCAAACATCAACTGAAGAAGGAACGTCGACAGCAACGCAAGGTCCGCAAGAAATATCAGCCTCAATCGCAGAAGGATGTGCGCACAAGTGAACCTTCATCAGAAGGAGCTGCCGTTCCACAGGAGGCAAACAACCAAGCAGAAAGTGGTTTGTTTTTGGATATTGATACTTTCTCTGGTTATTTACTAAACTATAAATGGTTAGGAAGTGTGGTTTTGTTTGGAATACAAGTGCAAAACGTGTCAAAGAAAAATATATTCTGAGTTATACAGGCAAATTCTCTAATTTACGGATTTGTGGATTTGATGGTATAATGGTCAGCGTGTCGGGTTGTTGTACCCAAGATTGCGGGTTCAAACCCGATCGAAGCCGTGGATTTTTTAGGGTGAAAAAATCCTTTATATGCCTTCCTTCGAAGGAGAAGCAAAGCTGGCTGTCCCATTTAGTAGATTTACTGCATGTAAAAGATCTTCAAGCCTAAAAGAAGCCTCTGAGCTAATCTCAAATCGCCTGTTTTGTCACCCGAGATAATACCTTCTTTCTCCGCTAGGTGAAAGGAGCGTCGTGAAAGTTACGTGGTCACACAGAAGAGCGGGCCTGATGGCCCGAGTCTCGCTACGTAAAATAAGGCATTAACTTAACTTAACTTAATTTGTTTTTATTCCAAAACATCCATGAGAACACATTATTTTAGCAGTTACTGGTCACTGAAATCTACCACCAGTTGTCATTGATAATTCTAATACAAATGTCAGCAGTTGAAGTCAAGGTTTCACTTACATTGCATTAACAGTTAGTAGCATAACATGAACGGAAACATGTAATTGGTTTGTTATGCTTTCTCTATGTTAGTTTTGTTAAATCTCAAAATTGTTAGTTCTAACATACAAAAATTAATTTATCATAATGTAAGTAATGTATACCATAATGTGAAATATTATAAAAAACGCCCGTGTAATGAAAATTTCAATGTAATGAAATTATTTTCTGGTCCCCATTGCTTAATCCATTTTTCATGTGTAAAATAATTACTCCCTAACAAGGATCATATTGTAGGTATAATAAATTCAAATTTCACTGTATTTAACTTCTTAATAATTTAGTTGAAAACCACAATACCGTATTTGCTCATGTATAAGCTTTTGACATCTGTAGTACACAGTCTAATCACATATTCTTTTCATTCTTCTTATTTATTTATTTCCAGAAGTACAAAGTCAGCCAGATAGATCCTTTAAGAGGCTTATTTGGGAATATTATTATCATAACTTGTCTCAAGCATTTCATACTACAGGTTTACTAATATACTCATTCATTGTCTGTGATTTTTTTGTTGAGCTAAGCAATTTCTTAATGTTTGTTCCAGAGCAAAGTGATGCCGACGTTGAAGATAATGTGGAACAAGAAGTAGCTCTGAAGGAAGCGAGACCAGGGGAACCACTGGTTAACGGTGATGTTTCTTCCATAGACTTAAAGTTGTGTAATGGGAACGTCAGTGACAATGAAAATATGGAAGTTGAGAGAACTGTTAAGGAAGAAAAGTGAAGCAAGTAGAAGAGTAGACGGTGAAGGCCTCATTTGTTCCGATGAAAAACTGTGTAATGGCACTAGACATGGAGAAGAAATTGACCAAGAAAGCAGAACAGATGCTCGTTCTGTTGATAGTCAACATGTGTCGAGGGAGAGGAAGTCAATGGACAATAGAGAAGGATCCTTAAAAGCCAGAGAGGTGACTGACAGCAAGGAGTGTCAGGAAAAAAGGATTACGGAGGAAAAGTTGAAAACCATCCAGGAAATTGACATGCCTTTGGCTTTACCCTGGAAAGATGTTCAGGTGGACAGAAATGAAGTTACGGAAGGATGCAGTGCTGAAGGCAATGCTCCGGTCCAAGGAAATAAACTTACAAATGGAACCCTTGAGGAATCTGAGGAAGTAGGAAATGCAGGAGAATCAGAAGGAAATAAAGGATCTTAGAATATAATGTCTGTGAAAAAGCTAGCGTTGGGAATGAAAATGTTGCATTTATGGACTCAAATAATGATTCGACTTGCCTCCACACCAAAGACATACACAGTGAAGAATTATCACTCTTCATTTCACCCACAGTCAATTCCCCGTCTGCTTTGGGTAAGCCCTATCTCCCAGACTGGGAGCCCTAGTTCTGTTTCTTCCGATATAAATGTTGATCTCAACATATCTAATCTTGTGCCTTCTAACAGCTGGCCTGTTGAAGACACTGACCGTCCTTTTTCAAGAATTGCGTTCTGTGATGACGACGATTCTTTGACCTTGCATAACAACAGCCTTCAGTCATTGTCTCCTGCTGCTAATGCGCAGAGTGGCACACAGAAGTCTGTAAGTGGGGAGGGAGTGTGTCTGGGCCTCCCAACTGCTGACCAGTTGGCCAAAGAGATGGTGGGACTGTCGATTGGTCACGATGAACGCCAGTCGCCATCCCACTGGGATACCTGCAGTGCACACAGCCTGGAAGATTTGAAGGAAGCGAAGATGGGCCTCTCGTTGGAGGTTCCCCTGTGCAACGGTGGCAGCAAGACCTCTGAGCCTGGGTCTTTGGACAATGGGGACAAGAGCAGTACCCTTGCCCCAAGGTACCACTGTGGGGACAAAGAATGCTCCATCGAGTCTTGCCTCAACCAGTTCACCTTGCTCGAGCTCATGACTGGGAGCTGCAAGGTCATCTGTGAGAGCTGCTCCGAACGCATTAACAAAGGTAAAAAATTAAAACTCACAGTTGCTTTAAAATTGTACAGAGTTAAAGCTCTTGCACATTGAAATTTAACAGGTTAAAGCTTACAAACTGCATGCTTTCACCTGTCAGACGTGTTTGATGTCATATGCCATTCATGCTTTTGAATGCATTGCCATGGTCTCTCAACATAGTTCTTTCAGTGATTGCTAGAAGCAGTTCAGTTTAGAATCTTAGCTTCTTGTATACTGATTTTCGTGTTTTTCACATCAGCTTTTGAGTCTTTATGAAAAATATTGTGGTTGCTGTCATAGACTTTTCTATGGTAGTACTCCACTGATAGGATTGACAAAAGAAGATATTCAGAGCCAAATTCAAGTACTAAAACTTGAAGAGTTGGTCTAAAGAAGTGTATAGTGTACTCTAAGAACAATAATGGAAAAACCTTTGAAGTATACCGCTCTTAGTAGAGATAAGTTTTGTTTATTTTTTAGGTTAATGTGCATATTATTTGTGTTCACGTTCAATAAACTAAATGAAAGAAAATACTTTCCTCTAGGTATCATGATTTTTTTCAGGCATCTTTCTTAAGTAGTTTAGAAGATATATAATTTTAACCTAGATGAAACTGAATTGTAATTTAAGCAAATTTAAAAGTCACGTTGCAGTAGCTGACAGCAGACAGCGAAAGTAACACCTAAGGAGAGAATGATTATGTTAACTTGATCAGAGAACAACATACTATCATATGCTGCTGCAAGATCTTAAGTTCCTCTAGCTTTTTTGTTAAGTTGAAACTAATGCGGTTTGTAAGAGCATAAATTGCCATTGCTCATCATAATTGCTCAAGAAATGCTTCATAGAATTGTTTGTGGTGCTCATGGTTAATGAAATAATTCTCATCCTACCATGATCATGTCTCTTGTACATAATATCACTCAATTGTACATGGAATTTCTGTTGTAAGCACTTACTGAATAAGTGGATGTTTTAATGTTGATGGTGAATTGACAATGATGAATATGAAATATTTTATTTATATTGAATATTTTATTGAATTGATTTTTTGAAATTTATTATAGATTATATACACACACACACACACACCACACACACTTGATGGCAATGTAAACATGTTTTAGGTTATTTGTAAAATCAACAAATTTGACAAGATAATTCAGTTCCAAAGAGGTACTAGGTTAATACAGTGAAAACATTTTTATCAGTAACAGTGTTTAACATTATTCCTTTTCATTCATTATCATTCATCATCAATCTGCATTCATTCACATTTGTTGGATTCTATTAATTAATAACAAATGTGTACACTTAACTTTTAAATAGCATATTATTTTAAAGAACAGCCTTTCCTGTTTTCTTCAATTAAAGAAAATAATAATAATAATATTAATAATAATAATATTTTTATTTGCTCAGTCTTCTACAAGAGAGGTTTCAAGCTTAGTCAATCTTCTACAGATGCATCCCCAATATAGTAATCAATCCTAGTAATAAATAATACAAGTACTTAGTCTGGTGTTACATGTACATAGAATAAATTTATACAATCTATCAAATCCTTAATTTTATAAGGGCATGCCATAATGAGGTAATCTTTTAATTTAATTTTGAAATGATTTCCATTTGTCAGTTTAATACAGTTTGGCAATGTATTGTACATTATTATTGCATTGTAAAAGGGATCTTTACTTGTTGCTGCTTTAGAGTTGAAACACCCTGTGATAGTTTTCATGTCCGCAAGTGTTGTATTTATATAGTTCATTATTTTTTGAGATTTTAAATGTACTATTATTTTTTAATAGAATAATTAACCTGTATGCCTAAAGTATTATTACAGAAAGAATTTTATGTTTGGTTTAATATTTCCTATAAGATTGGGTTGGTTTTAATTTGAATATGCATCTTAGTGCTCTTTTCTTCAGAATCATAATTCTGTTCAAGTTTCTGTTGTTCCTCCCCAAATTTCGATACCATATTCTATATGTGGGTATATTATACCATAATATATAGTTAACAGAGATTCAGTGTTGTGAGAAATAACACAGGAGAAAAATGTTGGAACTCTCTTTCATGCATAGCGTGTTGATATGTTCATTATAAGATAGGTTTTCATCTATGATGATTCCTAGAAAGTTATGGCATTTAATTCTTTGAATAGCCTTGTTATTCACTTGGATGTTACAAATATTAGTATTATACATGCTATGATGATTAAAAAACATACTCTTTGTTTTATTAGCATTCATCTCTCGATTGTTTTGACTTAGGTAAGTGTATATTTGTGTCATTGAACAGTTAATGTTTTCTTCCAGATTTTTTAAGTTTTTGTCACAAAAAATAATTGAGGTATTATCTGCATAAGATATTAATTTATAATGTGGTAGTACTGGAAAGTCATTAACATACAGTAAAAGCAAGAATTACAGAAATAATTTGATGTTTAGGGAAAGAGGGCAAGATGGTGGCTACCAACTCAACAAAGCAATATCTGGTGAGCAATCCTCCTGCTGTTCTGGTGCTCCATCTGAAGCGCTTTGAGGTGCACCAGAATATGTTCCGCAAGACCCCACGGCATGTTACCTTTCCGATGCTGCTGGACATTGCTCCCATTTGCAACACTAAGTGCCGAGTAAGTAATAAATTTTCAGTACCAAGCTCATAGAATATGATATAAAATTAGCAGTCTATAGATCTTCTTTGTAGCTAGGTCATTTTTATTGGACCTGAAGCAAAAAGGTAAATAAATTAATATACATATGCCAGTTGTTGAATCGTCTGTTAATAATTAATGATATTTTCATCATTGTATTGTTGTAAGTCTTCAGTAATAGACAAACTACATTCTTCTTCTTTCTTCTCCTCCTCCTTTTTCTTTTCCTTTTTCTTGTTCACTGCCACCTTCTCTATTTACTCCTTTTTCTTGTTCTTTTTTTCTTTCCTTGTTCTCTGCCACCCTCTCCTCTTATTTACTCCTTTTTCTTGTTCTTTTTTTTTTCCTTGTTCTCTGCCACCTTCTCCTCTATTTACTCCTTTTTCTTGTTCTTTTTTTTCCTTGTTCTCTCCTCCTGCATCTTTCCTCCTCCTCCTGCATCTTTTCCTCCTCCTCCGCCATCTTTTCCTCCTCCTCCTCCTCCTCCTCCTCCTCCTCCTCGTTCTCCTCCATCTTCTCCATCTCTTCCTCATTCTTCTCCATCTTCTCCTTCTTCTTCTTGCTCTATATCTCTTAATCCAAGACTATACTTTTTTCCTCCATTTAACCACTGAGGGCAGGTTGGCCACTTTCTGGAAAACATGAAAAACTGGGAAAAATCAGATTTCATTGCTCTGGAAAGTCCGGAAAAAAATTGAAATGTTTAAAAAAACTAGATATAATTTCTTAAAAAATAGTGTAGCATTAATTTTTCCTTAATTTGTATTCGAGTTTTTCACTTTCTCATAAATGTGTGTGTATATACAGAGACAGAGTATATACGATTTCGAGATTTCAACGGAAATACAAGTTTTGTGGTCCCCTGATACCGAAAAAGTATTGTTGTTGTTGTTGTTGTTTTTTACATCTATCCCTCTGTCTCTCTGTCTGTCCATCCATCCATCCATCCATCCATCTGCAAACACCACTAGCACCTAATTTTTTCAAAATGAATTTTCCCTTGTTCGATCTCGAGTTACAGCTTTGCGATTTTGAAAAACGTTTTTTGAAATTGGGGGTACTTTACATGAAGCTCTGGAACATTTTCAAAATTGTCTGAAAAATAGCTCCAAAATTTTGAAAGAAGAGAGTAAAGACGGCATAGGTAAGTTTTTCGATGTTAACCCTGAATTTTCAAAAATATCAAAAGTTTCTGGTGACTTCCTACAACTACAAAATTGAAGATAAGTTTTCCTTCAAGTAAAATGTTTGCTCCATGTTTAGTTCTTTCATGAAGGTCATGTTCATTTTTTTGAAAATTTTAGTAGTTTTCATGCGATATTGTGTACAATAAGTGCAACAACCTAAGAGGACATATAAGAGGGCCATGGTCTATGTCAGTGCTTCAGTTGTCAGTTGCACTGAGTACACTAATAGCGGTCTCTTGCTCTCTGAAACAAATCAAAGTGCAGTGCTGCCCTCATCACCAGTCCTACACTCTGCTTTGTCAGATTATAAGTTTTATCGTTTCTGGATAGTGACGTAAAGAGTACCTGATCCCATGTAAGGAGAAACAAAATTAACTTACGGAAATTTGTCATCACCTAATATCTGTAGACACAGTTTACAGGACCCACTAATAAATTTTATCATGATGGGGCGACTTTAGTGCACCTTCAGGCTATTGTTGGGTGAAAGATTAAATGTAAATTTAGGCAGAATAAGCAAATAAAAAGGTACTAGGCACATACCCCCATCCGAGTTCATACTGTAGTCGGGAGCTGACTTGATTGCAAGACAGAGGATTGCGCTCAGTGTTCTTGGAAGCTGCTCTCCCCCAGCCTAGTCTGCAATTACTAGTTGTTCCAAGTATTTTATTTCAAGTGTCCATAGATAAAAATTAAAACGGCAAATGAGAAAAAGTTAACAAAATAAGTCAAAGACACCCTGCTCCCCGCACACAAACAAGTCAGCTCCTGATTATACACTCAACAAGAAATTGCAAATCACTGTGATGTGTGTTCTTGCTGATGGAACTTCAATGCGGTTCTGTGCCATCCTTTAACTATAAAACAATGCCAAAAGAATAGCTGCCGCTCAATGTCATATTTTGTTGCAATGCAACAGGGTGGATGACCAATGAGCTGGTTTTAGATTGGCTCTACGGAACCTGGAACAGGAGGCCAGATGTTCTTGTAACGAAATGTGGAATGCTGATTCTTTATGCATTTAGGGTTATCTCACATCACCTGCGAAAGAATAAATACGGAGATTATACACTGTCGTTCTTCCAGGGAAAATGACTTTGAAACTGCAAGTGTTAGATAAGCCATTTAAAGACAATCAGAAAGCTGTACAGTAGTTAGTTGCTTCAAGATGGTCAAGCTTTGACCCCTTCTGGGAA